>OX387369.1:4525000-4980000 GCA_947563465.1 Archips xylosteana
GCGACCAGGGCCCAATTGCATAACAAAGTACAACTTATATTACAAGCGGAACTCCCTTTCTAGTTGATATGACTGAAGCGAGAGTTCCGCTTGTACTTTTAGTTGTATACTTTGTTATGCAATTGGGCCCAGCTAGCTTATTGTCTAACGCTTCTGGCGCTTGCCTTCGCAATCACTATTTCTTTCTGTCAAACGGTATAATATGATGACAGAAAGAGACGGTGAATGCGAAGACAAGCGTCAGAAACGTTAGACAATACGGCCCCAGGAGACAGGCAGCTATTTTCGTCAACGATTGAGCCTAGCCATTCAACGTGAAAACGCTGCCTGCCTTCTAGGAACTATGCCGTCGGGTGGTTTTTAATTTTTATGTTAGTGAAGCCAGACAAACAAACTAGTGGGTCACCTGATGTTAAATGAACACCACTGTCCATAGACACTCGCAGCGCTTTACGCGATACCAGTGCGTTGTCGGCCCTGCAGAAAATTGTACACTCGCTTCTTAAAGGCACCCAGGTCGTAACTCGATGGGAAGACCCCAGCGGGAAGCTCGATCCAGATTTTGCAAGTTCGTGGCAAAAAAGACCGCTTAAAACGCACCGTCGAAGACTGCCATTCATCAACATGATGTCGATGAAATGAACGCTTACGACGGGAGGATCTGTAATGGAACCCCGCAGCTGGAATGAGGTCAAAGAGTTCCTCAGAGCATTCCCCGTTGTAGATCTTATAGAACACGCAAAGGGAGCTAACGTCTCTGCGGAGAGCAAGAGGATCGAGTTTAACGGAGAGTGAGGGGTTGCCGACAACTCGGCACGCCCTGCGCTGTATGCGATCAAGTGAAAGCAGCTGATATTGGGGTGCGCCAGCCCAGAGATGAGAGCAATACTCCATCCTTGGCCGAACCTGGGTATTCTAATTATTATTGTTTTTTTTTTCTGTTCTCAGTTTAGTTACTATTTTTTTTTATTAGTTCATACTTATAGGTAAGTATCTAGTTTTAGTGTTTTTTTTTGTTTCAAACAATGCCATTAATTAAAAGTTGAAAATAACTTAATTCTGATAAAAAATAATGTTCTTATAGTTATTGAATACTATTTATCCTGAAAAATTGCATCGTGGACAACAGCTAGTAATTTTATAAAAAATCAAGTACATTCGACATCAATTTCAGTTAGCTAAACGCTTATATTAAAAATAAATAAAAATAAATATTAGGGGACAATCTTACACAAATTGACCTAGTCCCAAACTAAGCAAAGCTTGTACTATGGGTACTAGACGACGATAAACATACTTATATAAATAAATAAATACTTAAATACATAGAAAACATCCATAACTCAGGAACAAATATTCGTGCCCATCACACAAATAAATGCCCTTACCGGGATTTGAACCCAGGACCTCTTGCTTCGTAGGCAGGGTCACTACCAACTAGGCTAAAGCGGTCGTTAAATATTGAAAGTGATTAGAAAAATGTTTCCTCTCTTAATTATTAACCTCGAAAGTGACCAAGTAATAAAATAATAACACCATTTTACATTCAAAACGTCAAGTTACCGTCTTAATTTATTTTTAATTGTCTACGGTCGGAAGCTTTCCAGCGAGTTTGGAATTGAATTATTTTTATTACGCCAAGGAGGTACTAATTGCGGTGTATTAAATTACTTATTTGTTTAATTTGGACCACTTTCCGTTTACTTATTTACTTGCGAATTTTTGCTGATTGTGTAGTAACTTGAACACCTTAATTAAACACTAGCCTAAGCCCGTGGCTTCGTTTACCTACCTAAAAGAATGTTTTAGGAAAGATTTTATCCTCTGGCAAAGAATTAGCGTACCATTCTAAGACGGATAGCTGCCAGTATCTTCCGAACCAATGTTCGGAAGGACCTAAGAGGACACCTTTTCATATATTATTTTCTTTTTCTTAATATACTTTTAGTTTAGCGTTGTCTATCTAAAAATGTTACTAGAATATGTAATATATTTATTTACTTACTTTACTTTATTAACTTTATAATTACTTCAAGTTGAAATTATATTCTGTGTGAATAAGTAACAAATACACAAACACACAACAAATACAACACAACAACAAATTGTTGTAGTAACAAATATTTTGTCATCCAATAGAATAAGTACTTATATACTAATAACCGCAATGTCTCAAGTTAAAAGTCTATGACCAGTGTGTGTTGCCAGTGATGACTTATGTATGGCACTGAGACGTGGCCGCTAACGATGGAACTCATGAGGCTCAACGTCACTCAGAGAGCGATGGAAAGGGCTATGCTAAGAGTTTCTCCGCGGGATCACATTAGAAGTGATGAAATCCGCGCAAGAACTACAGTCATGGACATAGTTTGAAGAATCGCTAGACTCAAGTGGCAGTGGGCAGGGCACATCGCTCGTACTTGAAGTTAAAAGAAAAGAAAAAGATGTTAAAACTTAAATATGACGATAAACGATCCATTATCATTTAATGAGGGTGTAGGGTTCCGGATCACATCTCCCGAATCATCCGGTAGGTGTAAGATAATAGTACATTACTGCAGCGGCCGCGAAATAGGGGATTGCCGGCCGAGTAGTTATAGATGGCCGAGTGTTAACGAGGCCATCTAGAGATACGAGGCCGGCAATCCCTGTTCGTGGCCAAGGCTTGTATAGAGTTTTTCTCAAACATGCATCACCATCACCACCATCATCATCATCACTATCATGATCAACATCATCATCAACATCATCGTCATCACCATCACCATCATCATCATCATCATCATCATCATCACCATCATCATCATCACCATCATCATCATCATCATCATCACCATCATCATCACACCATCATCATCATCTCATCATCACCATCATCATCATCATCATCATCGCCATCATCATCATCATCATCATCACCATCATCATCATTACCATCATCATCACCATCATCATCACACCATCATCATCATCATCATCATCTTACCTTACCTTAAATAAGCGTAGTGGCAGAATGTCTTAATGAACCAAAACGCAAATATTGCTTATAGTTTTTTTTAATGGCTAAATGCTATGATGCCATAGACCTATAAACGTCATGGTATGAAACAATAGACGATCACTTTGCTGGCCTTGGCCAGCAAAGTTGTATGAAATTCCATTATTGACCTCTCGTCTCGTCGTCCTCCACCACCGGCTGCACCTGCACCTGCAACGTGACCCTTCGTGGCGTATTATAAGGAACATAACGTCAATATTTCATAGCATGTTTGAGAAAAAATATTTTGTACTTACAAAGTTCAGATATTCTGTCACTTAGACATTCTCGATTGAAACTCGGCCTTCTTAAAATGTGCGTAAGTTTAACTAAGTTATTTCTCTACGTTTCAGCAGTAATTTTCTTAAAAAGAGAATTTTAAATGAAGAAATGATTCGCCGTCTCTAAGATTTACATTATTTTTAGTATTACTAAATTTCATGCCATGGTTTTAGTCAAAGCTATCACTGCCTGCGGTTCTCATAACATAAAAGGGCCAATTTTTATTTTGTTGTATGTTTTGACTTTTTTTTTAATTTGGAAAATTTTATGTGACTTCTGCTCAGAATCACGAGATTTTCGATCCTACTAGGAGAACAAAAGTGTTCCAAGTTTTTTTTCCGTAGTTACTATTTTTCAATGACTTTATGCGACTGTAACTAGGTAAATGGAAGAATCGAAAATTATATGGAAGTTTTGGGACTCGAAAGAGCTCGTGGTTCTGAGCAGAAATTACATAAAAGTTTCCACATTGAAAAAAGTCGAAACGTACAACAAAATAAAAATTGACCCAAAAGGCGACTAACATCATCTCGGGACTAAGCACGTCCAGTTGCTGGGGACAGGCCTCCTCTCAGACTGAAAGAGATTGGACTATAGTTTTCACGCTACCCCAGTGCAGATTGGAAAATCTTGTCAGGTAAATCCAGTATTTTAAACTTCGCTTTTCCCAACTTATTTGCATATTATTATTGGATGTTTGAAAACAAAGCCTTTGCTTTTGGATTCCGGCCAAAGAGCCGTGAACGTAAAAAAATGCAGCTTTCTTTATCGATGACACTGGCACATAAATATTGCTGAACTTTTTTAATGAAATTATTATGAAATTTGTTTGAATGCAGTTCTTTTTGCTAAGTTTTATCAATGGGCGGATGGTCCATACTAATACTACGTTGAGCGAGATGACGATAATGAGACGATGACATAGGTAAACTCTGTGTTTATCTAACTCGGCGTAAGGTAAACGTACCAATGCTCGACACCTCAACGCCTAGTAGATGGCACCAATCTGTGACCTCTCTTACTGTTCTCTACACACCGATAGCATTTTTTTTTTTTTAAAAATAACGATGATGACTCCGCGCTGTGTGCTCGCTAAAAATATATTTTTACCCGTCTTCACGCCGCTTTTACACGTTTACTTACTGGAAAAAGTGGACTTTTAGAGGCATTTCGAAATGGCAAACTAATTTACGATTATGACGCGTCGTAAAAAAGCAATTGATATAGTTTTAACGGCGCCGTAATTAACGACTTTAAAATCGTTAAATAGTTATTAATCGGTCGTAATATGGCATATAATTTATTATAGAATGGGAGCTTGCAGCAAAAAAATCAAGTCATATTTTAAGGTATTAAGCACGCGGCGGACACGACGTACAAATACGCGTTCTTGAATCTACATAAGCACGACGACGTCTGTACACGCGTACGCCTAGATACATCGCGCGCGCACTCTTCTGGATTCGGGCGGTTTCCGGCTATCTGCGCCTTGAGGGGTGGGGTAATTCGAATCGGTGCGGGGCGGACCGTTTCCATTCTGTACGTCAGTACTATTATATATTCTGTGGTATTAGCAAGGTGATATAAATCACTTCAAATAATTTTAAGTTTACCTAATGATAATGATCTATGATGACCAAATCAAATGTAAATGATAAGTCGATAACCAAATAAGATGGAATGTTTGTGAAAACTAGTCAAGTCAAATCTTAAGCTTCAATTTAACATAAGTTATCTACTTTGAGTCAATTATTCGACAGTTCAATTTAAGAATTTATATCTGCAGAACATTCAATATTTTTGCAGGCGAAATCCACAACCAAGTTTCTAATATTGAACTAGGCTAACATTTTCCACATTTACGTGTTAGTAGGATATATTAATACATTACTACAGAGGCCGGAAAGTAACCCTTTACTTGGGGAAGTAAACTGTTATTAGGCTATCAAAGTAATAAGACTATATTTTAAGTGAATGAAATCAATATTATTTATTTCTAAGTAAATAAGGACAACAAGGGCGTTACTTCTAGTTTCATTAAAAATGTCAGTAAGCTTATAAAAAAACTTTTAAAATAATGTAACTAAAACCCTTCCTACTAATCTCGTACTAAATGTATGGGAGTGTTTAATGTCACAATTATTCATATTACTCTTTAGATAATGTACTTTCGACATCAGTTCAATGTTTTTTGTGATCTGTAATAGTTATGGAATAATCGACTGTGCACACTTAACGATTACACCCTGTATACGTCCCGCTTCTGCCTGCCCCAGGTCTCCAGAAGAGAGGGCGAGGGAGAGGGCTTAGGCTGGTGGTTCCTATTCCTACGCAGACCCAGCGTGGATTGGAAACTTCTGACTCACCATTGATTTCCTTTCTAAGTGTATGCAGGATAATTACTAAACTAAACGGGACTGATCACGCAATAAATATTTATTTATTTACCTCGACGTTTCGGCCACATTGCAGCAACCGTGGTGGTTAACTCGTGACCACGGTTGCTGTAATGTGGCCAAAACGTCGATGTAAATAAATATTTGTTGGGTGATAAGTCCCGTTTATTTTAGTAATTATGAGTGAAAATCACGAAAGTTTAAAACAGTATATTGTATGCAGGATTTCTTATGACGTATAATGTAATTAAACAGCTAAATTTGCTATCAGCTCCCTTACTAAAGTCTCTATTTCATAATTATACCGTCTCACGCTGTGATTTGTATTGATAAATTTAATTTGTTTTGTAATATAGGTCGCTGAATACAATCAGATTTATAAAATATTTTCAGGTCGTTTGCAATTAAATTAATAAATAATAAATAAATAATAAATATTAGGGGACAATCTTACACAAATCGACCTAGTCCCAAACTAAGCAAAGCTTGTACTATGGGTACTAGACGACGATAAACATACTTATATAGATAAATATATACTTAAATACATAGAAAACATCCATAACTCAGGAACAAATATTCGTGCTCATCACACAAATAGATGCCCTTACCGGGATTTGAACCCAGGACCTCTTGCTTCGTAGGCAGGGTCACTACCAACTAGGCTAAAGCATTTAAGCATCCTTACTAATATTGTAAACAAGAAAGTAAAGTAACTCTGTCTGTTACTTCTTCACCCTCAAACCACTGAACCGATTTAGACTATATTTATTGAGTTAATTACTACGATATTTGGAATGACTATATTCATCATCATCATTCATTTCACCCGAAAGATAGTGCTGAACATAGGCCTCCCCCAGGGCTCACCAAACAGATCGGTCCTGCACCATCCGCATTCAACGCGTTCCCGCAACCTTAACCAGATAGTCGCTCCATCTTGTTGGAGGGCTACCTACAAACGTCTTCCGGTCTGTATACGCCATTCGAGAACCTTTTGGCCCCATCGGCTATCAGTCAGTTCTACGAGCGATGTGCCCCGCCCAACTGCCACTTGAGTCTGGCGATTCTTCGAACTATGTCGGTGCCTTTAGTTCTAATAATGCGATCCCGCAGAGAAATTCCGAGCATCTGAGCTCCATCACTCTCAGAGTGACCTTGAGCATTCTTATGAGGCCCATCGTTAGCAGCCACGTCTCAGTGCTATACTTAAGTCATCACTGGCAACACAAACTAGTCTTTTGACTTGGGACACTGTGGTATATTGGACGACAAGAATGAAGATAGAATTAAAACAATTGAGTTAATGACTGGTATTTTGTCCAGCATTAACTGACCCAGAAACACTAATTTTGTATCACGTTCAAATTTTCACTTTGTATATTATCAAACCGCAATCTGAATGGGACTGTCAGAACTGTCATTTCATACATATATTGACGTAAGCAATACTGATTGATTACTGTCAATTCCAATCCCTTTCTAAACTCGCCCTGATTATAACCGTGTTCTCCTCGGCCAGAATATTCCTCTTACAGAATCGGGAATTGCTCATTTAATACCTAGATATATGAAATTTCGCACGGGTATTCCTATACGTAAATGAAAACAATGACACAAGTTTCCCCATTTCCATGAGAATTACGAGTGAGTAAAATTTCAGAATTTTAGGTGCCAAATGGAATTGTTCGTGCGAGAAAACCGCGTGTAAGTAATTTTATATAAATACTTGCCTTGAGGCCGTCTGTCCAAAGGAGTAGAGGGAGGCAGCGGAGCGCTGAGCGAGATAAAAAACCACCAATAAATTAGAATAAAATGTCCGCTCCTCTTCAGTGGACAAAGAGTTATAAAAGTAGTTTAAAGTTCATACAAAACTGGGAAACCGAGCAAGGATTTTTTTTTTTAAATCTCGAATATTACAATCAATTTGAGAATCGGAATTGGCTCAAGTCTAGATTGTTTATGAATTTAAATCGTAACTATCCTAACTATTATTAATATTATAAATGCGAAAGTAACTCTGCCTGTCTGTCTGTCTCGCTTTCACACTAAAACTACTGAACCGATTTAAATGAAATTTTGTACACAGATAGTCTAAAGTCTGAGAAGAATGTTTCAAAATCGGGGGTTTTTGAAGTAAAACTACTATAGGCACGCTTGACTTGGGAGTACGGTGGTGAATGTGAACACGGGTGTGCGGGGGGGGGGGGGGTGCGGAGGCGGGTATTTCTTTTTATATCGAGAAACTAAGGAGAGCCATAATTGATGAAAAAGAAAATTGGATAAAAAAAATAAGCTGCCCAAATTACTAATTCCACGCGGATGGTGTCGCGGGCAAAAGCTAGTCTAATATATTAATCTCGTGTCACGGTGTTTGCTATCGGACTTCTCCTAAACTGCTTGACGATTTTCATGATGTTTTTTGTCTATACTCGGTAGGTCTGAGAATAGGTCGTAGGCTATTTTTAGGGTTCCGTAGTCAACTAGGAACCCTTATAGTTTCGCCATGTCTGTCCGTCTGTCTGTCTGTCTGTCCGCGGCTAAGCTCAGAGACTGTTAGTACTAGAAAACTGTAATTTGGCATGAATATATATATTAGTCAAGCCGACAAAGTGGTTACATAAAAATAACTAAAAAAATTTTTTTTAGGGTACCTCCCATAGACGTAAAGTGGGGGTGATTTTTTTTCTCGACTAACCCTATAGTGTGGGGTATCGTTGGATAGGTCTTTTAAAACCATTGAGGGGTTGCTTACATGATTTTTGTATTCAGTGATTTGTTTGCGAAATATTCAACTTTAAAGTGAAAATTTTCATTAAAATCGACCGTCCCCCCCCCTCTAAAATCTAAACTGTTGGGTGGAAAAATTTTAAAAAATTCAAAATGGTAGTGAATATTATTAAATTTACAAGGAAAATTATAGCGGCTAAGATTGCTTGGGAATTATTTGTAGTTTAAAAGTAAATAGTAGCCTAAGGTATTAAACATACCGTCACTACTTTGAAAAACTCGTATCTCAAATCAGCATGTAAACAAAACTGAACCTTGATACGCGCGTAATAAAGTTCACTTTGCCAGATTAACGATTTTGAGATACGAGCTTTTTTCAAAGTATTGACACGTACACGTACGAAATGCTTAGAAAAATATTACTTGATTTTTTCGTAATGGCTACGGAACCCTATCTTGGGCGTGTCCGACACGCTCTTGGCCGGTTTTTTATATCCCTATTCTTCGCAGAGACGGAGTCGCGGGCAACAGCTAGTTAATTATAATATTACTAAGAACCCAAACCTTTTCATTCTGCCTGTAAAAGAAGACGTAGAATAAAACCGTAAACAGACGGTTTTATTTATAATAGTAAAGGCGATACTGTCGGCGCGGGATATATTGCACGGGGATAGTAATATATTTTTTTCTATGTGCAAAAGGTTTACTGAGCCACTGATTTATCTAGGTGCGACTTTTAGGGGTCCGCAGGTAACAATACCTTGACTTTGCAATGTTTTCAATGTATTGCATTTATTTACAACACATTTGTATTTTAGATTACAAGTGCGTAGCTATTGCGGTTCAGGAGATGGAGCCCTGTGACAGAGTGACGAACATAATAGTATGTACCAATGTATGTATGTAAAACTATGTATTTTATACAATTGTTACGTAATGGGCTTCTTAAAATCGCGTACTACGAGCTTTGCTGAGTGGGTTAAATAAGGTAGATATAAGATTCAAAGTCAAAGTCAAAGTCAAAATTCTTTATTCAATTTAGGCATCAAATTGATGCTCCTATGAACGTCGAAAAATCTACCACCGGTTCGGAAAAAACCCTGTTGAGAAGAAACCGGCAAGAAACTCAACAAGGTATATTTTTTTCAATCAGATCTACATTGTTATTAAATGACATACATCTAAAGTATTTAATACAATTAAATTTTTTAACACAGTAGATACGCTATTAAAATTTGAGACTAGGGATCGCCAATGCGGATCGGAATTATTTCCAAACATCCCTGTCCATGATATAGTCATTAATTTTATAGTACGCCTTAGATATTAATGTCTTCTTCACAATGGATTTGAATTTTGTATCAGTTTGTTCGGTTATTGTTTTCGGAATTTTATTATAAAAACGTATGCATCTTCCCAGAAACGACTTTTTAGTTTTAGCCAGTCTGTAAGATGGAACTTTAAGCTTCCCTGTGTTTCTAGTAACCTTTGGCTTATCGACGTTAGTGGGAAAATCACATATGTTTTTTCTTACATACATGATTATTTCAAATATATACAACGACGGCAGGGTTAGGATACCCATATCTTTAAAAAAAGATGTTAAAGAATCGCGTGTCCTTAAGTTATATATCGCTCTGATAGCCCTCTTTTGCAAAATAAAAATTGATTCCAAGTCTGCAGCAGATCCCCATAAAATAAGGCCGTATGAAATGATGCTATTGAAGTAGGAAAAATACACCAACCGTGCCGTCGCCACATCGGTTAGCTGCCGTATCTTTCTGACTGCAAACGCAGCAGAGCTCAACCTATTCGCAATTGCTGTGGTGTGCGATCCCCACTGCAATTTAGAGTCCAGTGTTATTCCTAAGAATACCGTAGATTTTACAAATTCAATACTTTGACCGTTAAGTTTAATATTTGAGACCGAATTTGAATGAGGCGGATTTAACAATGAAAATTTAATACATTTTGTTTTCTTAGGGTTTAGTAACAAGTTATTGGCAGCAAACCATGCGGATATCATGGACAGAGTTTCATTGGGTTCAGTGAAATCGGTGTCTTTTCTACTAACTTTGAACAGTAAAGAGGTGTCGTCAGCAAACATAATTATCCCTGATTTCTGACTCACGGTATAAATTAGGTCATTTACGTAAACCAAATACAAGAATGGCGCTAGAATAGATCCTTGAGGCACTCCCATTTCGACCACAGATCCCTCCGATACCGTTCCATTAACCGCTACCTTTTGTTTTCTCTGTGTGAGGTAAGATTTGATGAGTTCTAAAGCGAGGTCACGAATACCATAGAAATTTAATTACGATTTTAAGACTAATAATTTCTACCAGGTCGTCGCTCCATCTTGTTGGAGGCCTACCTACCTAGATTGCGGGATCGCGTTGGATGCGGATGGCACGGGACCGACCTGTTTGGCGAGCCTTGGGGGAGGCCTATGGTCAGCAGTAGACGTCTAACGGCTGAAATGATGATGATGATGATGAATTTTTCTACGAGTAAAATTTCAAAATTGACCAATATTTTAGAGTCAGTAATTAACCGACGTGCCATGAAATTCTCATAACTTTTGCTGCAGACTTGTATAGTTTGTTTAATACTTAAGTTTATTTTTAAACATTTTGAGATTACGCCTTCTAATCAATTTAATTATTTAACCTATTAATATTATACGAGAAAGTTTCTCAAGATGTTGGGATATTTGGATGTTTGTTATTTAACATGTTACCGTAACATGTTTTAAGCCTAAAAGATATCAAATATGGAATGAAATATTGAAGTTATATTCTTTATAATTTGCCGCGAAGTTTCAGGCATGAAATATCGATACATCGCCATGAAACTGTTGATATTTTCAAGTTTTAAATTTTCTCAGCGATATTTTCATCTACTCGTAACAGTAATAGCCTAGGATCCGAGTATACAACGACCTTCACCGATTTGGTTAATGGATGAAATAGTATTTTATATTAAATTAATAAATATTATAATATAATATTTATTATTAAATATTGATTAAATTAATATAAAATGAAAATATTATTGCATGTGGGTTGACTTGATGAAGGTATATTTTTTATTTACAAGGAAAGATAACAATGAATAAAACTTAATTATAAACAATAATAAAAAATAAAAAAAAACTAACCTAAAAATAACCTTTCTATATATACAATTCGCCTATGTCCTGTCCCTAGTGGATTGACTAAAAAATTTCAGTCCAGAGTATGATTATTTTTTTTTTAAACATTTTACCGTTTCGGTTAATAGACAAATGACGTACCATTCAAAAGTATAAAGCATATAGAATATGCAAACGTTAGGTTGACTAACCAGATCAGTGCAAATATCGATTTTACGTTTTTACCTGTTTAGGTATACCTGCCTACCGAAAAGTTATGACCGGAAAAAAATAGTCAACCTAACGTTTACATTATATATAGGCGTCATACTTTTGATTGGAAATTGGTGGTTGGCCTAATTGTCTACCTGAATTTTTATTTTTGTAATTTCACTGTTAGGCAAGAATGGTGCAAGAGAGGAGAGGCCTTTGCCCAGCAGTGGGACTCCAAAACAGGCTAATAAAAAAAAATGTCACTGTACTGTTTTATGTGATCAATAAAGAATATTTGTATTGTATTGTCTTTCATTTGTCTATTAACCGAAACGTTGAAATATAAAAAAAAATTATGGACTGAAATTTTTTGTCAACCCACTTGCTTTATTAACATATTTAATTTAATATAAAATACTTTTCATCCATTAACCAGATCGGTGAAGGTCGTTGTATACTCGGATCTTAGACTATAACCTCAACTGGGTCGCGAAGTGGCATTTATCTTCGACGAATTTGTACCATTTTGTAAGATCGTTGCTTGAGATGTCTACTTTATAAGGTGGAGTGAGCTTGTCAGCTGATTGACAAGGGTGGACGCGCCATTTTAACTAACATTCATCGTATTTCGGATCGGCAAATTCGAATAAAGTAAAAAATCGGCCAAAAACGCGTCGGGCCACGTGCAGCACTTTCAAACAATATTACAAAATACAGTTAGAAAACTAAAACTACAAAGTAAAGACGTCGTCGTGATTTTTTGCGACAGGCATTGACCCCACACTGGCCGGATTACCTCTCTGGACTGCTACTCCTAATAAAAAAATAACAGTAACGCATATACAAAACAACAAGTCAATCCGACATCCTGCAAGTGACTGAAAACCAAATAATAATAATAATAAATCATGGGAGACTTGACACCAGTTGACCTAATCTCCATCTCCAACTAAGCAAAGCTTGTACTATGGATACTAGACAACGGGTAAACATACTTATAATAGATAAATACATACTTAAATAAATAAATAATAAATATTAGGGGACAATCTTACACAAATCGACCTAGTCCCAAACTAAGCAAAGCTTGTACTATGGGTACTAGACGACGATAAACATACTTATATAGATAAATAAATACTTAAATACATAGAAAACATCCATAACTCACGAACAAATATTCGTGCTCATCACACAAATAAATGCCCTTACCGGGATTCGAACCCAGGACCTCTTCCTTCCTTTCCTCTTTCGTAGGCAGGGTCACTACCAACTAGGCTAAGGAGGTTGTTAAACTCGTCGTATACTTAAATACATATAAAGATCAATTCATATCTACTGACTCCAAGCGTGTCAGACACGTACCGTATCAACCACTGACAAAATACCGATACCGGAAATCTCAAATGGCGTAAAGGACAAAATGCGAAAATGAGTCTTAAATGCTATCGTATACAGCTTTTTTTTCCCGATCGCATTTTTGTCCTTTACGCCATTTGAGATTTCCGGTATCGATACTCTTTGCGCTTACTGGCCGGGCACAGCCCGCGTCTGCGCAGTCATGTTACGATAGATATTTTTTTGACGACCAGATGGCCTAGTGGTTAGAGAACCTGACTACGAAGCTTGAGGTCCCGGGTTCGATTCCCGTGTCGGGGCAGATATTTGTATCAAAAATACGAATGTTTGCTCTCGGGTCTTGGGTGTTTAATATGTATTTAAGTATGTATCTATCTATATAAGTATGTTTATCCGTTGCCTAGTACCCATAACACAAGCTTTGCTTAGCTTACTTTGGGACTAGGTCAATTGGTGTGAATTGTCCCGTGATATTTATTTATTTTATTTATTTATATGAATTAGTTCCTTTAGGTTCACTTCGTCCACATTCCCATTTCGTTCACATTCCTACTTCGTCCGCAATCCCACTTCGTGAACATTCGCATTTCATCCATATTCCCAATTCGTCCTTTTCCCACTTCGTCCACATTCCCACTTCGTCAACATTCCTAGCCGATTTTAATGCGGTTTTCGCTCTCACTTAGCTTAATTCTCAGGGAAGATTTTATTTTATGATTTAGGTATTCAAGTCAGATATGAAGTATCTTTTTTATTTATTTTTCAACTTCATTTTTTATTACTTTTACGGTCATCCCATGAAACCATATATTTCAAACTAAATACAAACTGAAATATAGATGCACAGAAAAAACCCCAGAAAAAAGACCAATGCTGGGAATCGAACCCAGGTCCTCAGCGTTCCGTGCTGCGTGCTTACCCCTACACCATCACTGGTCTAGAGGTTTGTATTTAGTTTGAAATATATGGTTTCATGGGATGACCGTAAAAGTAATAAAAAATGAAGTTGAAAAATAAATAATAAGATACTTCATATCTGACTTGTTTAAAGTTGCACAGTAGCGCCATCTCTTGGTCCAGGTGAGCGGTTAGCTCCGAAGGAGTGTTAAAGTCTCTCGGTAGAGGGCTTAACATAGATGAAGTGCTTTATCACTGCATAAAGAGATTATAAGACAGAAATGTACGATGTATGGGAAAGATTCGTCGCTAACCTCTAGACCAGTGATGGTGTAGGGGTAAGCACGCAGCACGGAACGCTGAGGACCTGGGTTCGATTCCCAGCATTGGTCTTTTTTCTGGGGTTTTTTCTGTGCATCTATATTTCAGTTTGTATTTAGTTTGAAATATTAGGTATTCATGTTAAGAAAAATACTTGCTAAGCACGGTGTGGGTCAATACTATTCAAATACTCTTCCAATTTCGTTACTATTATTTTGTTACGAAATGAGAATGTGGACGAAATGGGAATATGGGCGAAATGGGAATGTTGACGAAGTGGGAATGTGGACGAAGTGGGAATGTGAACGAAATGGGAATATGGACGAAATAGGATTGCTGACGAACAAGGAAGTTGACAAAATCGGAATGTGGGCGAAGTGAACCTAAACGAATTAGTTAGTAGAATCTGTAGAGAAGACAGAATTTTCTGCCACGACACGTGTCCAAGCTCGGCTTCTGTAGATATAAATCGACCTAGACTCGAGCACAAACATTCGTATTCTTCCCACAAATATGCTCCGTCAACCAACCAAACAACCAACTTGAAAAATATGGCTTTAACAAAAGTGAAGCAAAAATTTGCAAAAACTCTATATCTCAAATAGTGTTATGAAAGTAAAAACAAGCTAAAGGGGTCCCCCGCAGTTCTGTAATGGTCGAAACGTTACATAAGCCCACTAGTGGCCATACATCTTGCTTAATTGACGTTATCTCTCCGACTCGAGGAGTTTTTTTCTTTTGCCGTGTTGCTGTTAGGGTGACACGTGAGGCAGCGGCTTAAACGAACAGAAGGATAAGATGCTCGAGTTTTTTGGTTTTATGAGGCTGATTTTTTTTCGTAATCATGCTGTACAACACATTCAAAAACTAGAAAATGGAAGCTGGATCCGTGATGCGTGTTTAAAATTAAAAAAACGAGGGTTCCATGCGATAAAAGTATTTTATTTATTATTTTTTTTACTAATTGTTTCCATTTATCTAAACCCCACATTTTTTATAGGTTTTTCTGATTTTTGTTATTCAAAATTTTGAGTTTTTTTTTATGTTAGAGAGGCCAGACAAACGAACTAGTGGGTCACCTGATGTTAAATGATCACCACTGTCCATAGACACCCGCAGCACTTTACTCGATGCCAGTGCGTTGTCGGCCCTAAAAGGGAGAGGAAAAAGGAAAGGGGTATTGGGCCCCCGGCGCTCTCACTGACCGTAGGAAACACAGCAGGAGTACTGCTGCTTCACGCCGGTGTTCTGTAAGTTTAGTAGTTTTCCGGATCCCAGAAGGAAAAGGCTACGTTAAGCTATTTTAAACTAACTAGTTTGGCTCAGTGACCCAAAACGTCCGAAACGAGAGCACGCCACTTAGCCCGATCCTGCGCTGTTTCACGCCAATTACCGGATTGAAGCTGTCGCAGATCCGCCTCCACAGCATCAGCCCAGCGATACTTCGGCCGACCAACCGGACGACGTCCAGTTGGGCGTCCCAAATACGCCCTCTTGACCCCTCGATCCTCCCCCATTCTCAGCAAGTGGCCGAGCTAAGCTATTTTAATATTTAATTTCTTATACCTATTACATCAGTCGCCGTCAGTTCTACGGGCGATGTGCGCTGCCCACTGCCACTTAAGTCTAGCGATTCTTCGAGCTATGTCCGTGACTTTAGTTCTTGCGCGGATTTCATCATTTCTAATGCGATCCCGCAGAGAAACTCCAAGCATAGCCCTCTCCATCGCCCTCTGAGTGACCTTGAGCTTCCTTATAAGACCCATCGTTAGCGGCCACGTCTCAGTGCCATAAGTCATCACTGGCAACACACACTGGTCAAAGACTTTTGACTTGAGACACTGCGGACTCTGATATACCTGAAACCTTTAAATATAGTAAGATTGGGAATATACAAGAAGGAGGTAATAACGTTTTAAAATGACTCTACTGCTTTTATGTTTTCTTTATTCAATGGCTGCTTTGTAAGTCATATCGAGCCGCGAACTGCATTTCCGTCAGAGGAAGTAAAAACTAGTACTTAGTATCAAAAACACCGCATGGAGTGGTCGAGGCGGGTCATAAATTTCGTAAGACAAAGCACTAGGGAATAATTATCTGTCAGATTATTTTGTGGCGGTTTTCTATTCCACGGGCAGTACAGTTGTCGCTGTGAATGGTATATGTGCAAATGGATTCTAGTTTAAATTTTGGTATATTATACTAGCCTTCCGTCCGCAGCTTCGCCCGCGATAAATTAATTTTCCCGTAAGAAAAGGTGTTTTCCCGCGGTAAAAAGTAGCCTATGTCACTAAGTGATAAATAGCTTACTAACGGCAAAAGAATTTTTGAAATCGGTCCAGTAGTTTTTAAGTTTATTCGATACATACAAAAATACAAGTCTTTCCTCTTTATAATATTAGTGAAAATTAAGATGGAATACAAATATTAAGAAACAATAACAATTAATAAAACTTAACTATCTAATACCTTTAAACGAGCAATTCTTGTATATATGTATATATGTATATATATAATCAGGATCTCGGAAACGGCTCCAACGATTTCGATGAAATTTGGTATGTGGGGGTTTTCGGGGATGAAAAACTGATCTAGCTATGTTTCATTTTCAGAAAATCGCTTTTACTCGTGTTTTCCGGCTATTTTTGTTTGCATTAGAATATTAAGCTAAATTTCGCCGACTTCGAGCAGATCATAATGGCACATTAGAAATTGGGTGGTCGCGGATCCAGCCGACCTCGGTTCGATACCACGTTTTTTTTCAAGATTTTTAGTTTTTTTTTTAAATTTATTTTTTATGAGAAAACGTCAAGTTTCTTCTTTTGTGAGAAAAAGTTACTTTTTTGTGAGAAAAAGTTACTTTTTTGTTAGAAAAAGTATTATAGGGAAAGTGCAGTAACTATAGGCGGCAGCACTAATGCGACAGAAGAGACACTATGCGGACAGTAAAACAAACTTATCAAGGTAAAACATTCAAATTGATGCCACCCTTATGGCACCAGTTGGCAGCACCGTCTATGTGCACGTTCCCTATTGGGAGCACAGAACAGGAAAAGCCGGTTGTCTGTAAAGTCGGTTTACGGACGATAGTTTAACGTGACTCACCCCCCCCCCCCCTCCGGTGTTTTTGTCAAATATCTTGAAAACGGAGCATCCTACGGCAAAATCAATGAAATTTTCATCCCCCCTTTAATACCCCCGCGCTCCTTCCCCCGCATCCCCTCCCCCCCTCTCACCCCCCTCCCCCACCCCTCCGATGTATATAATCAGGATCTCGGAAACGGTTCCAACGATTTCGATGAAATTTGGTATTTGAGGGTTTTTGGGGATGAAAAATTGATCTAGCTTGGTCTTATCTCTGGGAAAACGCTTGGTACCGAGTTTCTGCCCGAGCAGAGCTCGGTCGCCCAGGTACTGAACTAAATATCTAACTTAAAAACTACTAGACTAACTCCCTGTTTCACCATCCATTGATCAAATTTATTTGACGGATAAATGTGATGCCGTCTCTGTTTGTTTTGTTCGTATAGACGGGGACGGCATCACATTTATCCGTCAGTTAAAATTAATCAATGGGTGGTGAAACAGCCCCAAAGTCTAATAAAGGCTCCCGTGACATCGTACCCAAAAGGCTGGCAGCATTCCCGCGTTGAATGGTGATGGCGATTCGTTGAGAGAGATAGCTGCCAGCCCTGTGGTCTCCAGTGGTGTCGACCAGAAGCTTTTGCACTTTTTAGGGTTCCGTAGTCAACTAGGAACCCTTATAATTTCGCCATGTCTGTCCGTCTGTCTGTCTGTCTGTCTGTCCGTCCTCGTCTAAGCTCAGAGACTGTTAGTGGTAGAAAGCTGTAATTTGACATGAATATATATATCAGTCACGCCGACAAAATGATTATATAAAAAAAACTAAAAAAATTTTTTTTAGAGTACCTCCCATAGACGTAAAGTGGGGGTGATTTTTTTTTTCTCGACTAACCCCATAGTGTGGGGTATCGTTGGATAGGTTTTTTAAAACCATTAGGGGGTTGCTAACATGATTTTTGTATTCAGTGATTTGTTTGCGAAATATTCAACTTTAAAGTGAAAATTTTCATTAAAATCGACCGTCCCCCCCCCCTCTAAAATCTAAACTGTTGAGTGAAAAAATTTGAAAAATTCTAAATGGTAGTAAATGTATTAAATTTACAAGGAAAATTATAACAGCTAAGATTGCTTGGGAATTATTTGTAGTTTAAGAGTAAACAGTAGCCTAAGGTATAAAACATACCGTCACTACTTTGAAAAACTCGTATCTCAAATCAGCATGTAAACAAAACTGAACCTTGATACGCGCGTAATAAAGTTCACTTTGCCAGATTCTATTCGATTTTGAGATACGAGCTTTTTTCAAAGTATTGACGATACCTAACTTGGAAGATTCCGTACACATACGAAATCCTTAGAAAAATATTACTTGATTTTTTCGTAATGGCTACGGAACCCTATCTTGGACGTGTCCGACACGCTCTTGGCCAGTTTTTTCATATATTATATGATCTTAAAACGCTCGTGCCGTCTTCCATTGGGATACTCACATTCGTCCGTATCGCAACTCTCATCACTCGCCTTTTAAGACCTCACTTATACAACCATTGCATAAAATACTATTACTGTCCAGTGCGTAAATAGTAGCATTTTGTAACATGCCTGCAACTTTTTATTTTCTGTTGGACATTTTCCTGTACCGCAGTTTGAGATAAGGAATTCTGACGACGGAGAGAATCTTTTGGAAGTAAATGGCTTGTTTACAAAAGATTGGATAACTTATGGCTCAAAACTTGCCTCCTATGTATGTTTGTCATAGTGTTTGGAAGTTTTAAAGATAACGCTGTCGTTGGAGACAATATTTTAGAGCGCAAATGTGTCTTCATCATCATTTCAGCCGTAGGACGTCCACTGCTGGACACAGGTCTCCCTCATTGATACTTAATCATTACGGTTGGAAGTAGATAATATATACGGTGTCTTGAAATTGGTCATCGTCATCCCAGTCTATATACGTCCCACTGTAGGGCACAGGCCTGCTCTCAAAATACGGCTAGGGCCGCAATTCCCAAGCGGGCTCAGTGCGAATTAGGAACTTCACACACAAAATTAAATTTTCTTCGCAGGTGTCGCAGGTCTCCTAATGCTCTTTTCCTTCACCGTTTACGCCGCTTTTAGGAATTTACGTGCGAAATTATATTTTTATACCATTAGCTTTACAGTGAAGGAAAACATCGTGAGGAAATCTGTATACACCGTACAATCCCTCTAATTCTGAGAAGAGGCATGTGCCCTGTAGAGTATACGAATATAGGCTGGGATGATGGTGATGACGAGCTAGCGTTGGTACCGTCATTCATATTCAAAGTCAAAGTCAAAGTCAAAATTCTTTATTCAATTTAGGCATCAGTTGATGCTCCTATGAACGTCGAAGAATCTACCACCGGTTCGGAAAAACCCTGTTGAGAAGAAACCGGCAAAAAACTCAGCAAGGTATATTTTTTTTAATCAGATTTACATTGTTATTAAATTACATATATCTAAAGTATTCTACATCGCGCTACCAAAGTTTCTCTACTCGACTACATAAATACAAGTTCCAAATCACCTCCTTAGAATTTCGGTTCTCGATCATAACATCTGCCTTAAGAGTATTTTGTTCCCACATACACACACATATATATTTGTAATCACTACGCTCCAAATATAAAAGCAAAGTGCTGCCAAATCACCTTTTGAACATCACAAAGCACAAATATATGTATCTCTAAAACGAGACAAATCCGTCATTCAGCCCTCAGCAAACAAGTACTTCACCGTCGTTCTTGCGGAACACATATTGGTCGTATACGCCCTTAGAAGGGTCGTAAGAACCACTCGACGTAAGTTTGGAGATCGGTCAAATTCCAGCCCCTACTAAGGGAAAGAACACGATCGTAATGAAATATTATAGGTGAAAAATTTAAGTAAAGGACCATAGAACTGGTATGGTCTAAATCAATCAATTATTATTTAGAGCCTTATCTTCCTGCCTTAGCCTTCGGTGTTAGGTATTATTTTAATTTCGGCCAGAAAAATTAGTTCCGCATTCTGAGTGTTTTACGGCAAATACTTATCATTGGCGTTTGAATTTTCGGGCAAATTTTAGGACATATAAAAATAGAGAAAATGAAAATTATCACAGCTCTGCTGGACATAGGCCTCCCTCATTGATACCCAATCATTACGGTTGGTAGCGACTTGCATCCAACTTGAACCTGCGGCCTTCACTAAATCGTTCGTCCATCTCGTTTGTGGACTTCCCACGCTGCGCTTGCCAGTCCGTGGCCTCCACTCGAGAACTTTGCCATTTCTACGAGCTAATCTGCTTTGCTATGTCGGTGACCCTTGTTCTTCTACGGATCTCCTCATTCCTGATTCGATCCCGATGAGAAACCCCGAACATAGCCCTCTCCATAGCTTGTCATTTATATGTAACTAGCGACCTGCCCCGGCTTCACACGGGTGCAATGCTGATACTAAATATACTACAGAATTATGCATGTATTTATTATACATATTATTATAAACCTTCCTCTTGAACCACTCTATCTATTAAAAGAAACGCATCAAACTCAGACAGAGGGAAGCGACTTTGTTTTATACTATATAGTATATAGTGATGTATTGTATGTGGTCTTTTGCAAACTCGAATATGTTTCCATCGTTTGTGAGACCGATGGTAATGACTCTTATACTTGAAACACAGAGTATGTCCTAGAGACACTGACTTCACATGCCCAAAGATTTGGGTTTGAGAGCACTCCACTTTCCAATTTTGTTTCCCCAAAAGTGGGCGTTGTACGTGATAATTATGTGCAAACTTTACATACAGCGTTTCGGGTGATAGAACGCTGTGCAAGGTCCGTCTGGATCTCCACCAACATCTTACTTAGGTATCCTGTAAACTGTAGGTATTTGTGTGTAGTTATGGTTTGAATACTACCAAGCACCCGCCTTTTTTTTTTATGTTAGATAGGCCAAACAAACAAACTAGTGGGTCACCTGATGTTAAATGAACACCACTGTCCATAGACACCCGCAGCGCTTTACACGATGCCAGTGCGTTGTCGGCCCTAAAGGAGAGGAAATAGGGGAAGGGGGAGAAGGAAGGGGTGAGGTATTGGGCCCCCGGCACTCTCACTGACCGTACGAAACGCAAGCAGGATTACTGCTGCTTCACGCCGGTGTTCTGTGAGAGGGTGGTACTGCCCCGGATGAGCCGGCCCATTCGTGATGCAGCGGCTAGTTACAACATGGCTCTACCACTACAAAACGAATATCCTCTTGATTAAGAATACTTTATCCCGTTTATAGGTATGCGGCAGGGCTCTTCTCAAATTGAGCGGGCTGGGCTGTAGTTCCCACGCGGGCTCAATGCGGATTAAGAACTTCACACACAACAATGAATGTCTTACTAGTGTGTATAGGTCTTCTCTAGATTTTTTCCTTCAAAAAAAGCTCTCGGTAAAATTTAAATGTGATTTTGCACATTTTCGAAAAACTCAGAGGTGTGAGCCCGGGTTCGAATCCACTAGGATTTAAGTCAAACTAATTTAACTGCTAGCTTCTCTGTATTTAGTTTGTTATTTTACTTTTGCAATGCCTTTTGATTCTATGCTTTGTACCAACGCAAATAAATGTTTTAGTTTCATCATCATTATCATCATTTCAGCCGAAAGACGTCCACTGCTGAACATAGGCCTCCCCCAAGGTTCGCCAAACAGATCGGCCCTGCGCCATCCGCATCCAATGTGGTCCCGCCACCCTCACCAGGTCGTCGCTCCATCTTGTTGGAGGTCTACCTACCCTGCGTTGCCGGTCCGCGGACGCCACTCGAGAACATTTCGGCCCCATCGGCCGTCAGTTCTACGAGCGATGTGCCCTGCCCACTGCCACTTAAGTCTAGCGATTCTTCGAGCTTTGTCCGTGACTTTAGTTCTTGCGCGGATTTCATCATTTCTAATTCGATCCCGCAGAGAAACTCCAAGCATAGCCCTCTCCATCGCCCTCTGAGTGACTTTGAGCTTTCTTATAAGACCCATCGTTAGCGGCCACGTCTCAGTGCCGTAAGTCATCACTGGCAACACACACTGGTCAAAGACTTTTTTTTCATTTTTCATTGCGGAGCTGCTAGAACGCTGCCCAGCCGAGTCTAATTCGTCGATTGACCTCTTTCTCGAAGTTGATCCTACTAATTGGATTGTATGTCCCAGGTAGATAGAGTCGTCAACAACTTCGAGCAAAGTCTCTCCGATTACTACGGGAGTTGGTATAACATGGGCGTTCGACATGACATTCGTCTTGTCCATGTTCAATTTAAGACCCACTCTCTCGGTTTTAGTTTAAGTTTAAGCTTATTACTTGTTTACTTCACAAAGAGGACCCTGCAAAATTTCATATATATGTATTATATTATGTTCCTTGCTTGATGGAACTAAAACGCGGTGTTGTTGACAGATGAAATAGTCGAGTGACAACCATAAGGTAGTTATTACGGGAGTTGTCTTAAGGTAAAAAGAACATTTCGTTCCTGCATGCTGTAGTGTAAACGCGACCTTATTAGGTTAAGCCTGATTTAAAATAAGTTTATGACATCACTGTTTGTGTCACCTTTTTTCACTTTCGGGAAAGGCTCGGTATTAGCAACCACTCCCTGTTTTTTGTTTCCCTATACACTAACTACTACGTTCATTTACTTTCATTTACTATAAAAAAATCACATGAGAAATTACTGACTCCTAGCACAAAATCGATCGCCGTGTTGTCCAGCAGTGAACGTTTTCCAGCTGATATGATGATGATCGAATTCGCAACGAGGTATCCGACAGAGAACCAAAGTTACCGACATAGCCCACCGCATTAGCACGCTGAAAAGGCAATGGGCCGGCCATATAGCCCGAAGAACCGATAACCGTTGGGGTAGACGAGTTCTTGAGTGGAGACCACGGATCGGCAAACGTAGCGTCGGACGTCATCAGACTCGGTGGAGCGATGATCTTCGCAAGGCTGGCTGGCAAGAGCTGGATGAGAGTGGCCGAGGATCGTGCTCAGTGGCGTGCCATGGGAGAGGCCTATGTCCAGCAGTGGACGAACATAGGCTGATGATGATGATGATGATGACTTAAATATACATACAAAAGTACGTCTGCCGTATCTTAATAAAAACTAAATAAAAAAGAGTAAGAACAAGAATCACAAAAAAAAGTTCTAACATTATTAGTCTCCAAGTGAGATGGTAATGACGAGCTCATTTTTGTTTTTGTGTGTGAGCAGACAACACTATATTACTCATGTCAAAATTCCTGTACCAACCTGCAGTTTTTTGACAGAGACAGAAGGCACGCCACAGTAGCCAAGTAATTTGACCTATGTCATCTCAAACAGATGGGTTAGAACCTGGGCTTGCACCTGTAAGATCTGCGGAATTCATAAGTGAACTTACATTTGAAATTTACTACGTGCTTTATGGTGAAGACGTACCTGCGAAGCGTTTCAGTAGTGTGCGTGAAGCGCTCTATCCACACTGGGCTTGTGTGAGAAATACAGCACAAGCCCGCTCATTTTGAGAAGCCGTGGCTTACCTGTATAGGCTGGAGTTGACGATGGAGAACGCGTCATCTCCAGTGGTAAGTGTTTCGTGGTGACAACCCTAGAGCGCTGATCCGAAAATAACCTGTGAAGGGAAAAGCGGGGCGCCCCAGGAAATCTTAACAACGTCAAAGACATGTCGGATTTAAGTAGGGTTGTCGCTCCTTATTGTTTTCTTTTTTTTCATGTAATGTGTGGAGTGACGACCTTGTTTCTCAACGGGATTGCATTAGAAATGATGAAATCCTCGCAAGAAGTAAAGTCACGGACATAGCTCGAAGAATCGCTGGACTTAAGTGGCAGTGGGCAGGGCACATAGCTCGTAGAACTGACGGCCGATGCCGATGGGGCCGAAAGGTTCTTGAGTGGCGTCCGCGGACCAGAAGACGCAGTATAGGTAGGCCTCCAACAAGATGGAGCGACGACCTGGTTAAGGTTGCGGGAATGCGTTGGATGCTGATGGTGCAGGGCCGGTCTGTTTGGCGAATTTGAGGGAAGCCTATGTTCAGCAGTGGACGTCTTTCGGTTGAAATGTTGATGATGATGATTCTACCGGGATTCCGGTGTGCAAATATTATACGTAATATATGTTTTGAGTTATATTAATATACCTATGTCCTAAAACTGCGGCCAATAATAGCAGAGGACGGGCAGCAGCGTCCTTTGTCAGCGGTATCCCACTGCGGTCGCCAACCCGCCTGCCAAGCGTGGCGACTATGGCAATAACCCCCTATGGTTAGGTTAGTCCAACAATGAAATGGCCCCTAGTCCCCGGCGGCCTCGCTATTCTAGGCCATGGTAGCGGCCTAGGTAGGTAACGGCGGGGTAGGGGGTGCTAAGAATCCCCGGAGGAGATCCGGCTACCACTACCGATTGGTTAAAAGGATACAATGCGCACCATTTCTCCATACAAACAAACGTAGTCCCCTGTTTCCACCCTGGATAATGGCTTTAGAGCCAAATTTTTTTTACTGTGTAATCTGTATTTACCACAGCTATGCCCCTATGTTTCGTTTTTTTCCATATTTCAATTAACATAAGAAATATGAGCTTTCAAAAACTGAAAAAATTACCCAATTTCAACGTCATTTTCAGACACTCATCAGAAAAGAATCCCTCATATAAACAAAAAAAGGAAAACCTAGGGGCATAGTTAAATCTGTCCTCTAATTATTTTAGAAAAAAATAATTTTATTGGTCCAGTTTTCGAGAAGAAAACAAGGGACTACGAAATGCTGTTTTGATCAATTTTACGCGCCTATTAACGGTCTGAGCTGCAGTTGTCCCGCTCTCACTGTACTGACACAGAGGGGTTCGGGCGAGACAGCGACATTTCATTAAAATACCTATTTCTCAAAAGTCTCTCAGCCATCATATACTCTTAAGGTTGCGGGATCGCGTTGGATGCGGAAGGCACGGGACCGATCTGTTTGGCGAGCCTTGGGGGAGGCCTTTGTTCAGCAGTGGACGTCTTTCGGCTGAAATGATGATGATGTTTTGAGTTTTGGTATCATTTAAAAGCTTGTATTAAAAATTGAATTTTTCACAAAATCTTATTTTATTTATTTATTTTTAGCACCTTTAGTAACTTTTGGACAGCCCTGGCGGCTCACGGCGGCCGGAAGTGGGTAAGGCGGCGGCTACCGTCCCGGACGCGGCCCACGCGGCTAAAAGCCGGAATCGGGACCGTCGCCATTATCGTACGGAATGTCGCGATGATACACCCGCCGGAATTTTTGGATAAATTACTGGACTCAAGCTCGCAAGACCCACGTCAAATTTTGCGAATCACTTCGTTTGTCATAATTCCATTTGTAATCATTTCACTTCCCGTACCAGTGAAATTCAAATTCTGATATTAAAATTTTGCGTTCTTTATCGACTGCCTGAATTTAATGTGCCACAAAGTATCGTTTTTCCAATATGTAATCTATTTCTGAAACAGTATTTTCTTCGGAATTGTTATTAAACTATCCTAACCTGCATTGTCTACGATGACATTTCAAAAACTCTTCTATATTTCCTTTGATCAATTATAACTGAAGATACACATTGCCGAACCAAATCCCCTTCAAAGAATGTCCTAACTTTTTTATTTGTTTGCGTAACAATTAAAATCATCACCTACACAGAAATTTGAACCTAGTCTTTACCTCATTACAGTCGAATTTCGGTTGACACTTGACAGCTAAACTTGACAATTTCACGCAACGTACTGAGAAAAAAGAAGGCCACTTTTATCAAAGTGGCGCTCATTTGGCTCGGACATTTTCGGGCGCGCACAGGGCACAGTTATAATTGATCAAAGTTTATTTCGATGAAAGCTGAGGCCGTATTTTTTAACGCGCGGACGCTTGCTATTTAAGATTAAATAATAAGGCACTGGTTTTTCAGTTGGAAAACCAAAGTATAATCATCAGTCATCTCAAAAACCATAGACAATAAAACTAACTCTAAAAAGGTGTGCAATCTTAATCTTGCACATTTGCCTTCGCTTTCACCATCTCTTTCTGTCAACATCTTAGACCGATTGACAGAGAGAAATTAAAAGAAGAATTAGTAGAAGAGTTGAAGGAAGGAATTGGACGACCGGAAAGCCTAGTTGTTAGAGAACCTGACAACGAAGCTTGAGGTCCTGGGTTCGATTCCCGGTCGGGGCAGATATTTGTGTGAAAAATACGAATGTTTGTGTTCGAGTCTTGGATGTTTAATATGTATTTAAGTATGTACGTATATTTATCTGTATAAGTAGGTTTATCCGTTGTCTAGTACCCATAGTACAAGCTTTGCTTAGTTTGGGACTAGGTCAATTTGTGTGAATTGTCTCGTGATACTTATTTATTTAAATGGTGATTGCGAAAGCGAAGCGCGTTAGACAATAAGTCTGCTGGTATGGCAAGTGATATTATGATGAATGAAATTATGGGAAACGAAGTGACACCCACTGAGAGCCATGTATGTTACTTAGAAAATTATTTATGTATGTTATTTGACACCACCATAGATTTTTCATGCATGACAGTAGTGAGTAGTGACAGTTCTCTGATCTAAGCTGCATACAGATGAACTGACAGACTTCTTTTTATAGTGCCACTTCTTTATTAAAGGTCGGCAGTCAGCTCTTTCAATCTCGTCATGTCCATTCCATAGCCAACTTAAATAGCAGTTCTTATAAGTACTGTTTTAAACTTTCGTGATTTTTTCATAATGTTTTATACTAAACGGGATTTACATATCACGCAAACAATATTTACCTCGACGTTTCGGCCACATTGCAGCACGATTGATTAGTCACGAGATGGGTTGAGTTATTGAAGTGCAGTGTGGCCGAAACGTGGAGGTAAATATTGTTTGCGTGTAGTATAATAATTAAGTAGCTGTTCTTCAGTCTTGATGCCGGTCCACTTTCATATGTTACGGATCCATGACATTTTGCGTCTCCCGACCTTACGTTTTCCGGCTATCTTGCACATGATGGTTTGCAGAAGGCGAAATTGTCGGTTTTGTGATATAAAGTAGCAAACAAGAAAGTTGATCATCTTAAGTCAAACTAAAGCAACATCCTGCAAAAGTCCTATCTGAATGACAACATGAATTAATAATAAAAAAAACTCAGTATACGACAAAACGTCTGCCATTTTCGTTTTATTATTCATTCCTCAACTTTTATTTACTTCTAATTTCCAAATACCCTAAAACCTCAAGTCAGTAAAAGGCAAGAATTTCTTATGGAAATCATCCGCTCTGTTAACCCTTGGGACCGGCGACGCCAATCGGAGACAGTTTTTCTTACATAAGTTCGGTTGTGGGCATTTATGGGTGCAACAATCGTTACATCGATCAAGCAAAGCCGATTACGGAACCCACTTATCTTGTATCGAAGGCAGTATACAGTAAATCCATCAGAATGTTGGTAAAGCTGGAGTATTTCATAGGCGGAGCGAAGCAGAATTTTATTTTTTTAGGGTAGGTACCGACTTTGTTTTGGCCCAGTACTAGGACTCTTTTTAAAATGAACTGAAACAATCACTTTGCTCACCCGCGACCGCGGAGGTCGCGGGTGAGCAAAGTAATTGTTTCAGTTCATTAATATGGACCTCCGCAAAGTAACGCCTGATTCAATAAATTCTTTCTTTGTATGCTAGTATTAAATAGTACAAATAGCAAAATAAGTTACATATTGTCACATACCACCTAAGAACACCGATGTACCTACGTATTCTATGCTAATAAATATTATATCCTAGAAACGAAAAGTCCTTATAACTTTTGTTGCAGTTTTGTTTGTACTTATATTTTTATGTCATAGAAGTTTTTTAAACTATCAAACACATATTGATGTTCACAGTAATATATGCACAAATCTATTTATTCTAAAATCCTAGTCCTAATCATGACTAATACTATTTAAATGTAAAAAATTGTTTGTATGTATTGATTTTTAACCAATCTTGACGAAATTTATCTTAAAGGCATAATGTTTGATACGAAAAAGGACCTTGGCTATGTCATATCCCGATTCCTGTGAGACAAATAAAAACATTCATCATTATTATAATGATCATCATCAGTCATTTTAGTATTTGGGCATTTCTATTTTTCATTGTAACTAATTAAGAAATTGTTAATAGGGAGTTAAAATTAGTCCGTTTAGTTGCGCAATTTTTCAAGCCTTTGCAATAAAAAAACGTAACAAATCGGACAAGTTTAACAATGTTTAAGAAGAAGTGAAGAATTGTCCGGTTTGTTACGTTTTTTTATTGTAAAGGCTTGAAAAGTGCGTAACTAAACGGACTAATTTTAGCTCCCTATTAACAATTTCTTGATTGGTTATAAGGAAAAATAGAAATGCCCATTTAAGTTGTCTTTTAATTTACGGTTGATGCGAGTGAACCCGCAGGTAAAACCTGGTTTAAAATAAGAGACGATAGAGAGATAGCATAGTTTAAAATGAGGTAGGTAGAAAATGTGCAATTTAAATATGTTATCTCTTCAGGTATTCAATAAAAATGTGAATAAACTGCACAATTGATCGCCCATGCTCTTATTTTTTAACCCCCGATACAAAAAGATGGGTGTTATAAGTTTGACCGCTATGTGTGTGTGTCTGTGTCTGTCTGTGGCATCATAGCTCTTAAACGGGTGAACCGATTTGGATGCGGTTTTTTTATTAGAAAGCAGGTTTCTTGTCGATGGTTCAGCCGTTTCAAAGTTATCAGCTCTTTTGTTAGCTGCGGAAGGGATCTTAGACGCAAATTGGACATTTACTTTATGTTCAAACATACACGTGACATAATTGCGTTGGCGGTTTTTTAAATTTTTAATTTATAGTTATTTAACAGTTGAACAACACAGTCAAACTTCATATTACAGGTGGTTTTCTTAGATTTCATTCCTATCACGCGCATACAAAAACCCAGCCTTGCAAAGTTATCACAATCTTATTGCCGAATTATTCTATCTTGAATTTCGAATTTATGACAACTAACACTGAAATCTCACAAAAGACCACAGTCTAAATAAACCGCGTACTTTACCCACCGCTTTAAATAGAGAACATCATAGAGCTACACCAATTTTTTTTACTCTGTGACTCATCGTTCAACCAAAGTAGCGAATATGTGAACAGAGACTTAGCCTGTCGATACCAAGTTTATATTCGTATTTTATAACGGATATAAATTAAACCTTACTGATAAGCCTGTCAAGTATAAATTGACCTCTGGGATTCAATAAAAGTCATACAAGGTCGTCTGTCATTTAGAAAATCGGGAGCTCTTTCACGATTGGTGAACGGTTACTGTCAAATGTTGATTGCATTAACAGATTGAGGTATGATGTAATAAATGGATTACCGGGTCTTGTTGATAAAGTGGGTCACAAGGTTTGTTCCACAGAATTAGGAATAACAGGAATAGAAGTGCCATAGTTTGTATTTAGACAGACATAACTTTATTCGAGGAGGAGAAAAATAAAAATAAAAAACAATAATAATCATAATTAAAACAAAATACATAGTTAAAGATGTCGAAAAGGAATTTGACTCAGCATTACGCTGCAGTAGGTGCCTGCTACAGCGCTGATTTTCAGTCAAACCCTTCATATCAGTGCATCAAACTGTTGGACCGGAATCAGCACAAATATTTAAGTCGGTGTAAAAAGTGTGTAACAAATAAATAGATACATATATTACACATATTTCGCTCATGAATCGCCAATTTCTCGTGTAGCCCGCAACTCTTGCGAAGTGTCTCCACCTAGTGGGAGACCAACGCCTCGACTTGCAATTCCTGACCACTTGAAAACCTTTCTCCCCCAACGGTTATCTTTTCTTCGAGCGATGTGGAACGCCCATTGACACTTCAACTTGGTGACTCTCTTTGAGTTGCTGAGATTTACGGGTGGTGGTGATCATTTTCCATGAGATAACCCCCTTTTGCTTCCCTCCCATAATAAAATAAAAAAAACTTGCAAATTCTTTGAGCTAATATCATCCTAGCCTATTATATACGTCCCACTGCACAGATTTTCTCTCATAATGAGAGGGGATTGCTGTAGTTCCTACGTGGTCCTAGTGCGGATCGGCACCTTCACACACACCACTGAATTTCTTGTTAGGTCTTTTTTTTATTATGAGAGGGAGGAAAACGAGCAAGCCGGTCATCTGATGGAAAATGATCACCACCGCCCATAAAATAAATATCAGCAACTCAAAGAGAGTCACCAATCTGCTGCCGGCCTTTAAAGTAAGTATAAACCCTTTTCTTGAAAGCCCCGATGTCATAGTTGTCTGGAAATACTGCTGCCTGAAGCTGGTTCCACAGTTTCACCGTATATGGCAGGAAGTGTCGAAGAAAACGTACAGTGGTAGACTGCCATTCATCGAGATGGTGACGATGGAACTTAGAATTTCGGTGGGAAGTGCGATGGTGGTATTTTGTAGCAGGCAGCAGCAGTGGTAGACTGCCATTCATTCTTCGAGCTATGTGGATAATTGAATCAAGCGGTACATCATCATTAAATTAAATGGCTTTTAGCTATATAGGTAACTAGCTGTTGCCCGCGACTCCGTCTGCGAAGAATTCGTTTATCGCTATCCCGCGGGAACTATGCAATTTTCCGGGATAAAAACTACGTTCCCATGGTCTCAAACTGTCTCTATACTAATTTCTAAATCGGTTAAGTGGTTTGAGGGTGAAGAGGTAACCGACAGACAGACAGGCAGATAGGCACTTTCGCATTTGTAATTTTAGTATGGACATAGATATGGATGGCTTTTTAGCCATATAGGCGATTCTAGGCTTTGTAGGTGAGGAAATCCGCCCACGTCTGAATAGAAATTCGATGGTATGTGCGAAGTTCCCGATCCGCACTGGGCCCGCGTAGAACTGCGGCCCAAACCCTCTCATTTTGAGAGGTGGCCTGTGCCATGCAGTGGGACGTATATAGGCTGGGATGATGATGATGATGATGATATATCCTCATCCCAGAATAAATAATATTCTTATTTAAGAACAGGTTTCGAACCTTGGTTTCGAAGGAGGCCGAAGGGGCCAATATACAGGGTTAAGTAAAGAGTGGATAATCCTTGAACTACGGATAAAGGGCACTTATTACACTTCGTTTTGTTTAGCAATAGAAAGAAGGTAAGCGATCTTGAAGTGTCTTTTTATTGAAAAACACTTTTGAAAAATAAATCACGGCAAATATGTAACAATTAACAAGGAAATATGGTCGTTTATACTCTTTTGTTTTCCTAAGTAATAGTTACTATTTTTTTTAAATCGTTTTTCAATAAAAAGACTTATCAATATTGTTTACCTTATTTCTAATGCTAAAAAAACGAAGTGTAGGAAATTATAATAAAGCTAGAATAGGTTTTGTATAAAAGTGATCCGACAGAGAACCAAAGTTATCGACATAGTCCACCGCATTAGCACGCTGAAGTGGCAATGGGCCGGCCATATATATAGCCCGAAGAACCGATAACCGTTGGGGTAGACGAGTTCTTGAGTGGAGACCACGGATCGGCAAACGTAGCGTGGGACGTCCTCAGACTCGGTGGAGCGATGATCTTCGCAAGGCGGCTGGCAAGAGCTGGATGAGAGTGGCCGAGGATCGTGCTCAGTGGCGTGCCATGGGAGAGGCCTATGTCCAACAGTGGACGAACATAGGCTGATGATGAGGTTTTGTAAAAGTTGCACGGTTTCCGACATGATGATAATGATGAGGCGATTTTAGCTCACATGACATTTCTATTCATTTAATTAGTAGCTCTATGGTTTGTGTTATGGGGGTCTCCTAAAACAAAGGGTTGGAATATAACGTCTCAAGATCAGCAATCAACACCCATGTAGAGGAGTGCCGGATAGTAGAATAATAAATAATGTTATGACACGGGGCCACGTTAAAAGCTTTTGGACAGACATTTTAGACAGTTTTGTGTATAAAAGACAAAAGCTATACATTTTTTTGGTCATCATCATCTATTTTATCGCTTCACTATACTCCATTTAATTTAGAATTGAAACCCACAACATCATTATATTGCGGCTCGTCAACTATTTCTTACCTAGCAAATAGTACAGTACAATAGTCTGGGAGCCGCAAAATAAAATTGTTTTAATGCCACTTTATTTGCGTGTCGTCAATTTTTATTCTAGTACAAATTGTTACGAGATTACAGTTCACGAACCGCAATATAATGTTGTTGTGGTTTATAATGGGGGTTATTATAGTCACAGCGTAATGTAATAATATTGAGGTTACACGGCTATCTAGCTAGACAGAGCAACTACTTAGTGCGGTTCGGGACACAGCCACCCCTTCCCACTAACTCTAACACCGCCGGGATTCTAGTTGGAGTCAAGACAAAAAGTGCGCCTACTGATAGAAATTATTACGCTATGGTATGGTATAGTATAATCATCATCATCATTTCAGTCGAAAGACGTCCACTGCTGAACATAGGCCTCCCCCAAGGCTCGCCAAACAGATCGGCTCTGCGCCATCCGCATCCAATGCGTTCCCGCTACCTTCACCAGGTCGTCGCTCCATCTTGTTGGTGGCCTACCTACTCTGCGTCTTCCGGTCCGCGGACGCCACTCGAGAACCTTTCGGCCCCATCGGCCGTCAGTTCTACGAGCTATGTGCCCTTCCCACTGCCACGTAAGTCTAGCGATTCTTCGAGCTATGTCCGTGACTTTAGTTCTTGCGCGGATTTCAACATTTCTAATGCGATCCCGCAGAGAAACTCCAAGCAAAGCCCTCTCCATCGCCCTCTGAGTGACTTTGAGTATAATATAATGCTAATAATAAATTACTTTAAAAACTTAATGAGAAGAAACAATGATTTTCAACTTACCCCCATTTTCCCCTTGGTGGTTAAAAACGTTCCCCAAGCTAAAAAATAAACGGGTTCCCCCTCGAGAAATACCCTTTACCAAAACAATATAACCCGCAGTAAAATAATGAAATTGTGAACAAAATTTAATGCCTCATTCTCAATTCACGGGGGAGACAAAATCATAAAATTAACTGTCAAAGATATCTTAGAGGGGTTTTTGCTATTTTCGTTACACCCAAGGATACTGAATTATTCATACCTTGATTTTATTCGAGAATATATTCATACAAAAACGCTCATTGGGTTCAGTACAATGTTATAGTCGAAGAGCTAGTGTCGCAAGAAACGGGAAAACTGTGACCGTAAAAAACAGGAAAATCTGCGTAGCGTTGCAGATAGCGCAATATAGCGTCTATCTGCAACGTTCTCCGCCTAAAATTGGGTACAAGACTGCATTAATCCCAAAATTCAAAAACATTTAGACTATAAGTAATTATATTAAAATAGAATACTACCTACAGCCTTTAAAACCTAACTTCTAGGGTTTTTTTTTTTTATTTTATTAATTTTCATTTTAATTTTTCTTATAATAATGATATTGATGAATTATGACATGTATAAATTTTGTATTGAATAGAATAAGGTAATTTAAGGGTTTTAATTTTAATGTTGTGGGTAGTTGACTTTTTAATTCTTTTTAAATTAGGTATTTAATTGTGACATGTAGAGTTTTTATAAATTTTGAATGTTGATTATTATTATTGCAAGTAGAACAAATGTTAAATAGTTAATTTTATGGTTGTCAAATTTCTTATTTCTTTAAAACTAGATAAGTAGTTAGAGTTAGATAGTATTTTTTTCCATGTACTTGTTTTTCTGTATTTTATTCTTTGTGGTGTTCAATAAAGAGTCATTGTATTGTATTGTATGAGTATGTTTTCAATTAACTGTTTTAAATTAGAAATAAATAACTATTTTAGTCAAATGAGTTGGCCAATGCTAAAAAAAGTATCAATTGAGTTTTGGTGCCAACTATATAATAAAACGTGTGTATGTAGGGCAAAGCTAGTTCCATACTAAAATTTTCTAAAATTCATCAAGCCAAGCAAAGCACGAAAGAGTAGGTAGTATCAAAAGGAAAAATTTTAATAGTGATGTTTGATACCTAGGTCAATTGGTGTCAAGTGTATTTTTTAGGGTTCCGTACCCAAAGGGTAACAACGGGAACCCTATTACTGAGGCTCCGCTGTCCGTCCGTCCGTCTGACTGTCCGTCTGTCACCAGGCTGTATCTCGGGAACCGTGATAGCTAGAGAGTTGAAATTTTCACAAATGATGTATTTTTGTTGTCGCTATAATAACAAATACTAAAAATGGAATAAAATAATTATTTAAGGGGGCTCCTCCCATACAACAAACGTGATTATTTTGCTCGTTTTTGCTCGATATTGATAACGACAACAAGTAGACGCTTGAAATATTCACAGAATATTTAATTATATATTGACTTTTGAAATAATTCATTAAATTAAAATAAAAAAATATTTAAGGGGGGCTCCCATATAACAAACGTGATTTTTATAGATAATTTTACGGAACCCTTCGTGCGCGAGTCCGACTCGCACTTGGCCGGTTTTTTATTTATTTTTTCTCTTGTAAAAGAGAGCTTTAACTCTTGGTTTATGCCAAGGAAAAGTGCTGAACGCCGTTTCATAATTCATTAGCCACCACGGAACCTCGCAAAAGGACAAGCCCTCTTACATAATAAAATTATACATTTAAAGGTTATATAAATAGTATAGCTAATTTATATTGACCTAGCAAACTCAGCATAGTAAATTTAACTTGTACATACACGAAGATAATGTTTTTCTTGGTGTACAATAAGTTTCAAATTATGGTGGTCTTAAGTTCACGTGGGCCTTACGAGCCGGGCGCGGTTCGGGAAGGGGATTTTTGAAAATTTTTATTTCTCGCTTTTTAGGTCTCGATTATTATTATTTTTTGTTTTGTTTTAGCTTAAAGGAGAGAGAGAGAGAGAGAGAGAGAGAGCGCGACAACCGGGCCACCAACCCTCGATCATCTGGGGCTGCGTACACTTGTCACGAGTGCGGCCGAGGGATCCTATCCCGTATCGGTCTTTTTAGCCACGAGCGCAAGTGTCGCCAGGGTGCTACTTAAATCATCTGTCACAGATGTAAAGGCCTATTATTATTATTAGCTTAAAGGATATCTAATCTGTTTTAATTTAATTTGTTTTGTTTTGATTTGTTTTAATTTAATTTAATTTGTGGTAACTACTTATTCATTGTTATCTTTAGAGAAAATGAGTTATATAATCAAAATGAGTTACAAGTTCGTACGGAACCCTCAGTGCGCGAATATAACACGAAAGCTTAATGGATTTATGTTTATGTTATTCTTTCACGCTAAAACGGCTGGAATTTTAGTTCCTAGGAGTTTTTCCTCCCTAGGTCTGTAAAAACATTCTTCGATATCGCACATTTCCTGAACCAACATGATTTGTCCATATATTTTATCTCGTCTATTAATCTATACAGCATGGTCGGAAACGCAGGCTATAAAATACAGGGTGCTACATAAAACTTGTAAAGGGGCCATAAAATCGGTAAAAGGCCGTTTTTTTTCGTAAAACAAAGTAATACACCCTTTATTAGGTTTCACTATGTTTATGTGAGGATTCTATTATATGGGCTTCGGACAGGTTTTAAGACGCATTAACGATCATTATGTCTACAGTGAAGTAAATTACTTTAAACTCATTGTTACCCGTGACTTCGTCTGCGAAGAATAGGGATGGTGACGCCATTAAACATTAAAAAATAATTCAAGACACGACTCCAGTAAAAAACGCTTTATTTTAGCCCTGAAAACCAGATTAATTTTCGATTAACTGCAAAATTAGATTTTTATCTTGCATTAACACAGATAAATAGTTAGTTGATTAAGTTGGCGAACAAGCGAACAAGTGTAGTATTTTAAAAAATCGGTATCTTATTTTCTTGCCTTATTCGTTTTTCGTTCAATTCTTATTTCGTCTCATTCAGTACGCTTAGTATAAGTTTTACTTCACCAAAATAGTTCTCGATCGCGTTTACGTAAAAATTTCAATTCTATGGAAACATGGGCGCGCGCGCGCGGAGGCGCTGTCCATGTTTCCATAGTAATTGATTTTTTGACGTAAACGCGATCGAGTAGTATTTTGGTGAAGTAAAACTTATACTAAGCGTACTGTATTCGTCTTCGTCTTGTTCGCTATCCGTCACTTTTTTTTTTGGTCAAATTCTGCAACTTGTCTATTTCTTAATGCGTATTCGTTTTTCGTCACGGTCTTCCTTGGACTCATTCGTCGTTCTTTCCTTTAGTTTTTGTCTCATTTACTTATTCGCCAAAATTATTTCGACACGTTCAGTGTGAACAAAAAACGAAAGTGAAGAACGACAAATGAGTCCAAGGAAGACCGTGACGAAAAACGAATAAGACTTATTAAGAAAGAGACAACAGAATTTGACTTAATAAGATAATGAATGACAGATAGCAAACAAGACGTACTGACGAATACGTTATGAGACGAAATAGGAATTAAACGAAAAACGAATGAGGCGAGATAATAAGGATACCCAAAAATCTGGTATTTTGGGAATGTGGTAATTTAGGCACGAACGCCAAGCTGCATAAGAATCCGTCAAACCGTTTTAGCGTGAAATAGTTTAATTTAATAAACATCCAAAGCCATGCATACTAAACTTTTGCGTTTGTAATGTTAGTAAGACGAAGTGCCCGCCCATTTTCTATAGCAATTGTTCAAGTACAAATTTAGTCATAATAGAAATCTATTTAATATCCTTATAGGACGATTATAATTACTCCTTTGTTGCAATCACGCGTAAGGTATCCAGGTTACACGTGCGCACTTTAATTATGACCTAAAACGGATAAATAAGCTTTGTAGGTTCTATTTTAGGGTTATGATTAAGACCTATTAATAAGGCTTTCTAATATTTACACCCTCTTTCGTAAACGCCTGTTAAAGCTAATGTTAGCTACATACCTAACGTATGTATGTATGAATGGGGGCCGTTCAATAGTCATACAAACTATTAGCATAATTCATTATTTGTCAGAAATTATCATTTCGCATAACTCTTTTTTCTCAGAAACCATTGATTATTCAGGAATTTTGAAATGATTATCCAGTAGGTCTCTTTAGGTTAGGTTAGGTTTGTTTTATAACAATTCTGTAAAATTAATGGATTCAGAGCAAAAAGAGTTATGCGAAATGATAATTTCTAACAAATGATAAATTCGGACAATAGTTCTTATGACGATTATTACACACCCTGTATGAATGTATGTGTACATGAATAATGCTGTCGTATGCCTGTTATTGGTGCATGAACGGGAGCCGAAACTTCTAATTTTGTGATATGAAATTTTTTGTTTATGTATGTATGTAAACACTTTATTGTACATAAAACACAAAAATAATACAAAACAACAAAACAAAAAGAGTACAAAGGCGAACTTATCCCTAAAAGGGATCTTTTCAAGCTAACCTGGCATGAAAGGAAAGACTTGAAAAAGATAGGCAAACAATAATTTATGTACCTACAGAGAGAAGAAAGGAAAATATAACTAACATAAAGTACAGGGTTATTTGTAATTCACTGACATCCTCTTAACCCTGATGTTTTTTGATTTACGACTTTTTAAAATGAAGCACTTTTTTCCCATACAAATACACAGAGTATCGTAAAAATAAGAGGAAGTCTCAAATTTTCAAAACATTATTACACCAAAAATATTAAGTTATGACAAAAGCCGTAAAACAAAAAACGTTTGTTAAAGTGGTAGGAGTTTAGGGTTAAAGGGATGCTAGTGCATTACAACATTACAAATAACCCTGTATAAATAAATACACAAAATAAACAACAAATAGTGACTACGAGAAATAAACTAACACTGAACAAAATACACACATATGCAAAAACAGAACGTATAAATAAAAAGAACACGATAAAGTACCTACTTCCACAGTTTATGTAATGTTGGCATGTCTAAATAAATAAATGTATGCAGAACTCTTAATTGCACCTCATCATCATCATTTCAGTCGTCGGACGTCCAGGTGGACATCATCATCATCATCAGCCTATCGCAGTCCACTGCTGGACATGGCCTCTTCCATGGCGCGCCACAACACTGTCTTCGGCCCCTCGCACAACACTCTGACGTGGACATAGGCCTCCCTCATTGACAGCCAATCATAATAAAATTAATTTAATTAGGTATAAGTAATTATGTAAGAGCCGTGGTGGCCTCCGGTACCGTCCGACTACCGGACCAATTAGTTGCGTTTGCGCGTGACCATTGTAGCACGGCACGACATTTGTAGGTAGTTCAAAGACTTCAAACTAACGTCAAATTTACGGCTCAGCCATGACTGTGTTCATTAAGTGTGCTGCCTAGATCAATTTACAAAAAACCTTTTCATCACACTTTCTCGTCAATGGTGTTATTCCATGCTTGTATACTAAATGACAATGGCCTAAATTGTTCTTAAGGGAGTTATAGATTTACGTACAGTTTTTCTACCCAAGGGAGTTCTAACTTTAGTTTTAAAATTTGCAAACAAGTCATTTCAGACTAAGGAGGTTTCAAGTCGGCCAACGTTTTATTTATTATCTTTAAAACTTAGCTATAACCCAAATTTTACAACACAAAACTTATCTACACTTCATGAAAATTCGTTATTTTTATATTTTAAATTTATATCAAATAGTTTTGCAATAATTTTAGTAAAAATATTTTTTTGCATGTTGGCAGAATCTGGCCGTATGATCTTTCGAATTCTAAACTAAACACAGTTGACATTATCTATGGTAGGTGACTCGAAAAAAGTGACAATCTGTATTGGCGGGTAGCCATTATTTTATTCAACTTAAGTGTTTAGAGACAAATTAATTTTATTTTTGTTTTTTTTTTCTGGCAATGTGATGAAAATCATTGTGTGTATCACGTGCAGTAAGGGGATTACAAACTCGAGTCATTAAAAGCCCTCCGCCTTCGGCGTCGGGCTTCTAATAGACTCTCATTAGTAATCCCCTACTTACGGCTCTAGATGCACAATGTACTATTATTTCCTAGAAGCAAAATTTCCATTCGCATTTTTTCCCGAATGCTTTTTTATCATTATGGTTTTTTTACTGAAGCTTATTTTCACAATCGCTTTTTGTCTTCATCGTAGTTATACTTCTCAAACGGTTGGATCGCTGAATTAGAATAAGCTTGGTATGGAGTTTTGAGCTAGGAAAGGAGATAGGATGGCTTTTGTCCCGGAAAGTTGCATAATTCCAATGGAATAGCGACAATTTATTATCTTCACAGATAATAAATAAGAACAAAACAAGACACATCAATATTGTTAGAAATGGACAACTCGAACTCGAAGCAAGGAACTGACTCAGCATAATGCTGGGGCGTCACCCCAGCGCTGATTTTCAGCCAGCGTCGTCGGTGACATTCGGAACTCTATATTACACACTAATACTCGTAGGTGTAGTCGAGGAAACTGATTCACGTACCAGGGTATATGACACGGACGCGAAAGACGCAATGTAGGTAGGCCTCCAACAAGATGGAGCGACGACCTGGTGAAGGTGGCGGGAACGCATTGGATGCGGATGGCGCAGGGCCGATCTGTTTGGCGAGCCTTGGGGGAGGCCTATGTTCAGCAGTGGACGCTTTCGGCTGAAATGATGATGATTATGATAACATGAGACTATTATGAATAGATAATTTGTAGATGATTACCTATTATGAAACATGTTAAACATAATGGTTTTAAAAACATTACATTTGAATATAAAGCAAATAACTATAGCAAAATTACTTAAACATAATCATACAAAAAAATACAAAACACAAAAATACAAAAATATTTATTCGTTTCCACACAAATTGATACAACAATTACGTCCAGCCCCTCCCGGTAAGTATAACAATACTTGAGTTGGGAGGGACAGTTGGGATCATATTTCTGGATATTATTATAAACAATGGACACATACTGCATGTAATTAATTCTTTGCTCGTTGTTTTTACAGCCAGCTTCTTATGTAGCTGCGAGCATCCAATGTTCGGTCTCATTTAATGTTTATGCTTCTGTTCGTTTAAAATGTGACTATAGTGCGACTATAACACCCAAAGCCACTTTTTAACCGACTTCAGAGGTTATCATTTGATATGTATTTCGGTTGTATTTTTTGTTTGTTACTTCAGTCATTAGTCATTTATCATCAGCATCATCCTAGCCTGTAATTAATTTAACGCAGTTTCTAAGCAATTTATGATCGTCTTAATTCATACATGAACTGGAACTGATGGTGAAGCAAGAGGACTAAAGTTTCCTCCTAGCTTTTAACTCTGCTAATAAAAATAAATGACGACTCTGAGTACCACGAATGGAAAAATCCGCACATAGCTCTAAGAATCGCCAGACTCATATACTCATATACTTTTGTATAATGTTTGTTTGTATTACTATTTATTTTTATATATTTGCCACACCTGCTGTAATATATTCCTTGCTGACATTATTTTGTAAAAAGGTTGTCTGGAAGGGATCGCTCCGAAGCGATAAGGCCGCCTATTGCTTACCGTATATATGTATATTTTTCAATGTACTTGTTTTTCTGTATTTTTTTCTTTGTGGTGGACAATAAAGAGTCATTGTATTGTATTGTATTGTATTGACTCAAGTGGCAGTGAGCAGGGCACATCGCTCGTAGAACGGATGGCCGATGGGTACAGATTCTCAAATGGTATCCGCGGACCGATAGACTCGTTATAGGTAGACCTCCAAGAAGATGGAGTGGCGACCTGGGTAAGGTTGGAACGCGTTGGATGCGGAACCCTTGAGAGAGGACTATGTTCAGGCTGCTGCAGCAGTGTACGTCTTTCGGCTGAAATGATGATAATGATGATGATGATGATGAACCGATAACCGTTGGGGTAGACGAGTTCTTGAGTGGAGACCACGGATCGGCAAACGTAGCGTAGGACGTCCTCAGACTCGGTGGAGCGATGATCTTCGCAAGGCGGCTGGCAAGAGCTGGATGAGAGTGGCCGAGGATCGTGCTCAGTGGCGTGACATGGGAGAGGCCTATGTCCAGCAGTGGACGAACAATCGAACATAGGCTGTTGATGATGATGATGATGATGGACTCTGAATACGGCCGGCAACTCACTGCCGTCTCACCACACACGATAAGACCCTCGTTGTACCAATAACTGACCAGTTAAACCACACTGTAAAATAGGTGAGACGATTGTAAATTTTATATTAAGTCGTCAAAGAACATGAAAACATACGGCGCTAAAGTCGGGATAAAACGCAGCGTTAGCTAATCCATTATAAAAAAATATATATATTTATTTATTACCAATGCGCTGTAAAATTCAAATACACAAATACTTAAATAATACAACTTTTTAGGGATTTTTGAAAGACGTCTTGGTCGCTTCTCTAAAACGACGAAACACCACACCTGCCGGCCAGAAGTCGGAGCGCAGGTACATCTGCTGGTGCTTGGCAGGAACTTGGAGCCTAAATGAGCTGAAGTTGTTCGCCCTTAAAACATAAAACATTAAAATAGCAAAATAAGTCGTGCTAGCCGAATGGTTCTCGAGGCGTCCACGAACCGGAAGACGCAATGTAGGTAGGCCTCCAACAAGATAGAGTGACAATTTAAACCTTCATCCCAGCCTATAACATCCCACTGCAGGGCACAGGCCTCCTCTCAGAATGAGAGGGGTTGGGCCGTAGTTCCCACGCGGGCCCAGTGCGAATTAGGAACTTCACATTCATTGAATTTCTTCGCAGGTGTCAGGATTCCTTACGATGTTTCCCTTCACCGTAAAGCTCGTGGTAAATTTCAAATTATAGCAAACCTTGGGGGAGGCCTATATTCAGCAGTGGATGTCTTTCGGTTGAAATGATGAATCATGATGCGCCTAGTGATTTTACCAATGGCTTTTCAAGCAGAGGGCAGTGGGTTCAAGCTCGGGCTCGCCCATCTGATTTTTTCGGAATTCATGAGCGAAATTACATTTCAAATTTACCATGAGCTTCACGGTTAAGGATATCGTGAGGAAACCCGTACACACCTGCGAAGAAATTTACTGTGTGTGAAGTTCCCAATCCACACAGGGCCCGCGCGGGAACTACAGCCCGAACCCTCCAATCTGAGAGGAGGCTTGTTCCCTGTATTGAGACGTATACAGACCAGGATGATGATAATAATGATTTCAGCTACATAAACTTGAAATTTTAACATTCCGTATGTATTCGGTTTTATTCACTTTATAAAACAAGAATACGAGAATTTTGTCTGTTACACTTGGCTGGAATTTATTCTCCTTTTGCAATATGTTTCTTTATATTGCTTGTTTTGTCTTAACAGTTACTTCAAAGGCTAGAATATTACTCTATTATTAATTACATGAAAATCAAGCAGCAAGCTGATTCCAAATCTTCACTGTACGTGGTAAAAAATTTCGCGAGATACCAACTGTAACTGCCAGCTTAGATTATTTATACACTAGATAGAGTGTCAGTAGCAAACACTGCGATACAAAACGTCCAAAAAAAAGTTTGACAGCTTCATATTACGATCGCGTTACGTCATTCAGACTGAGGGGGATAATGACATATAAGACAACAGTTGGCTTATATTTTTCGGGTCATTTTCATGCCGCCTAAGCTAGTCTAGTCTATCTAGTGTATAATAGTAGATTGTTCAACAAGGGACTTAAACAAGCCATAATGACACAAGATATTTCGTCAATATTAGTATTTTGTTAATTCGCGTGTCATTATGGCAGTTTAGTCTCGCGTTAAACACTCTACTTTTCACTTTGAATGCGAGGAAAAAAACGATGTTTTAGGTATACTAATCTACAATATTACTTTTATAAAACGTACGGTCAATACGAGCAATGGACGTCTGTTCAGAATTCAAATAGCAATTTAAATTTGTTCCGCGGTTTTTTTTTGTTGAGTGACGCTTTAAATGTTTGCATATTTAGCCAACAGATTCAAACTTGAAAATTATTTCATAGCTAATTGGACTAAGTATGCATAATAAAATGAATTCATCTTTAATATAATTAAATAGATTAATATTCGTAATTATTCATGGTGTTTCATGAAATTATTATTTTTAAAAATATTTTTTATACAGTTGTCATTTTGAGGTTATTTCCACAGACCGAAGCGCAGGGCGCTACGGAGCGCTACGGAGCGCTTCGGAGCGTCCGCAGCGCGCTGCGGCCTGTGGAAAGCTTTAAATTTGTCTATGCCCAGTCACTGAAAATGGCAATAATCCTCCATCCACAAACACCGTGATTGGCAGTTTAGGGGTTTCCAAAGTAAATTAAAAAAAATTTACTTTAATCCCTAGAGACCAAAAAAGAGCTTTAGTCCCGATATGCAGACTAAAGTAACATTTTAAGAGCATGAGAAGTGAAAATAATCTAAGACTGCCGGCTATTGAGAAAGAATGTTAGTTTCGAGTGGTGTGATGGATAAACTTAAGCAACAGGCAATAGATCGAACAATTTCTCAGAGCACTACCCATGATATATGCGGTATAAGATAAGTCCAACATCCCTCCGCAAGGACAGCAGGTAGTTTCATAGCATAGCTTTCAATTCCTTGCAGCATAACTGTACAGCACATCCCTGGAGGAAAGTCACCCAATAACTAAAACGAAGCTCATGGACGTTGGTTAAGTAGGTAGGCACTTTTATTCTGATCCGGACGTTTTTTCCTCGGCATTGTAGGTCATATAAATGTAAAAATAACATTTTCTAACAAAATGGCCGGCGACTAACAATGAAAAGCCGTAGAAGCCTGACCTTTCCTCTAACCTTGACTGAGGATAAAACGTCTACATATTTAATATGCTAACACCAGTTTCTTAAGATCCGTACGGCGTGACCTTGCGGGATCCAGATCAGAGGTGTCAACATACGGCCCGCGGGCTGTACGCGAGCCGTGGGTCCTTTTCATGCATCTTCAGTCTTTGTCTGGTTTTTTCGCGAACATAAAGCACACTTAGGTATTCCTCTTTTTTTTAGGGATCCATACCCAAAACGTCACTCACAGGGCGACGTAGCGAGCTATGCTCGGAGTTTCTCTGCGGGATCACAATAGAAATGATGTAATTCGCGCAAGAACTAAACTCACCATAGCTCGAAAAATTGCTAGACTCAATTGGCACTGGGCAGGACAAATCGCTCGTAGAACTGATGGCTGATGAGGAAAAGGTTTTCGAATGGCGTCTATAGACCTGAAGACGCAGTGTTTCCAACAAGATGGAGCGATGGTTACAGATGGCGCAGGACCGGTCTGTTTGGCGAACCTTGGGGGAGGGCTATGTTGAGCACCGGAAATTTTAACCCTTACCTACTGCTATCTATATTCTAGAATTATGCCTATTTGTAAAAAGCCATTCCAATTACTTTAAAAAAAATTCAGCACTTAAAGATAATTTATGAATGCAGTATAAATATAATTTATTTTGTCCTAGAGCGAGTAATTTAATTTATAATAAATAGTAGATTGTTCAACAAGGGAGGAAAATAACCAATATCACACGAGGTTACTTGACACCCGAGCACAGCGAGGGTGGCAATATTTCGAGGTTGATATTGGTGTTTTTCCCGAGTTAAACACTCTGCTTTTCATTTCGACTACAAGGAAAGTAAGAAAATGCCTAAACCGGTCAATATGATCGTTGTAAAATATTTGAATAGAGTTTATTGTTAAGCAATAATTAATTTAACAAAATTTAATATATTCAATATAATAATCAATGAAAACAGTAGATAAAGTAGGTATTTTAGTAAATTTATTTGTAAAATAAGTAAATAACCAATTTGAACCAAGGAGTTAAGCTGTATAGAGATAGGCTGTGTGGACATATAACATTGTCGTTTACCGTGTTTTTTTCTTAATATTTTTTAACTTTTCTGGTTTAAGTCACTAAATAAGAAACTAATGTAAATTAATAATTTAATTTTATAATATTTCACTGGCATTATAAAATTTGTAATTGATTAATTAAGAAAAAAAAACTCAATACTTAATTATTCCATGTATATGCCGTAATGCTTGGCTGAATGCGTATGTGTTCCATTGACAGCCAATGCCTTTATTTTTTTTAATTCATATCTACCCTAGGGAAGAAAATAATAGTTATCCTCCCGTTTGTCAGATATGATTTGCCTCACTTTCCGAGTATGAGAGATGAAAAATATTTATATCATGGCAATACGGATATTTAATAATAGTCTTCCTCAGGAACTGAAAATGTTGGACGGCCAACAATTTAAACTAAAACTAACAAATTGGCTGTTTGAAAATATGTTCATTCATTGAATGAATTTTTTGCACACGTTAATCAAAAAAATTAGTACCTAAGTTAGCATAACTCTTAAGTAGCACTTAATGAGCAATAGTATTGTAGATTAAGAATATTGTATGCTTTCACTGGGAAACTGTTGAAACTATTATTATACGTATAACACTATTGTACCTACACAGTTTTTACAATATTTACGTAAAATAATTGGTCCATAAGATATGTTAAATGTAGCATGAATAATCACATATTATTATTATAATAATAGATTGATACTTATTTGTACCCTAACATGGTATCATGTACACCTACCAGTGGCGAAGGGTACCCAGGGTAAACCTTCGAAGTACCAAACCAAACGCTTCTCTTCCATTACTGCACTGCTTTTCAAGAAGAGGATAAATGGGAATATTTATTGTTTGTTTTTTTTTGCTTTGGCTTCACTTACAAAATATTTCACGCCCCGCCACTGCTTCCTATCATCTTGTAAAATTACCATCTAATAATGTAATGAACATAATATGAATCTGATGATGAATAACTGAATATGAAATATGAACTTCTTTGGACGTCTTTCGGCTAAAATGATAAAACATACAATTGGCTTAAGTAAAGTTTTTTGAAGAGGTGCTAAATATATTTTTTTTCGATAGTAGTCTTCTTCTAGACCGAGAAACTGCAGCTGTTTTATTTTTATCTCCTATTGTTTACTGGAAATATTTTTTTAAGTGTTCGAGATGACATTTGTGAGATTTAATGGCTGACAAGCGGTTCGTGCTCAGTACTTAGTAGAAATAGAAAAAAAAACGAAGTCAATTGTCAATGTCAAATGAAATCTAACCGTTTGCGTTTCGTTTACTTTGCATTGTCCAAAAAGAAGTTCCAAAATAATGATCAAAAATATTCAATCGTGATTCAATTATCGTGCATAAGTCGTGGAGAAATGCGGTAAAATTGTAAATCCGGATTTTGTGCGGAGGTTGTTAAAAATAGTCCAAAAATCACACCAAAACGCAAAGCAAACGAAACGCAAACGGTTTGACATGGACAAAAGTGACAGATAACTTAGTTTTTTTTCTGTTTCTACTAAGTACTGAGCGCGAACCGCTTGTCAGCCATTAAATCTCACAAATGTCAACTCGAACACTTAAAAAAATATTTCCAGTAAACAATAGGAGATAAAAATAAAACAGCTGCAGTTTCTCGATCTTCAGAACGCAGACTGTCGAAAAAAAATATAATTAGCACCTCTTAAAAAAACTTTACTTAGCCAATTGGAAGGTAAAGATACAAATAAAAACATAGAATAGTAAAAATTGGGCCCCACTCAGCACAATATTGTGGCAAGTCGCTACGCTAAGTGGCGATACAACCCCGAATTTGTCACCCCTGTTCTAAATATTTTGATCCAATTTTTGCCAAATACTCTTTGATCCACGAAAGTCCTTAAGGGCTGAATATTGATCAGCTGGGTTTCGCTTCTTGTCGTAATTACGTCGAGTCATTGCTATATCATTCGTTAATCCATGTTGGCGTGTTGGTCGCAAATGTTTGCGAGTTGGCCGGGGTTTGTTTTGAAGACGTCAGTCAATACCTCAGAATTATGTTACCTACCTACTTAAGAGCGTTTATACCTGCTGAGCTTGCAACGTTGCATTTTTGTTAGTTTTTCTCGATTATTCCATAGATTTAAAACTCGAGAAAAGCCGCGGGGTAAATCTAGTTGTATTATACAATATAAGCAGTATAGAGATGATTGATTTAACAGAAACTGCTCCAACAAAAAAGAAAATGTGCAAAAAAAATATAATTCAAGTCGCAGAACATCGAGCGATACTCATTCGCCTATGTACTATCACCACAATACGTTCAAATAATCTTTATTGAACATAGCAAATGAGTATAATGCGATTACAAAAATATTAGAAGCTTTATTTATGTAGGCAATTGAGTTGATAAATATCAAGCTCCAATTGTCCGTAATAAATGACATAGAGATATGATCCTTACAGTTATGAAAATAAGGATCTTATCTCCATGTAATTTATTGCGGACATTTTGGAATTTGGTACTTATCTACTTGTGCTTTGTCAAGTCAAATTTCAAGTCCATTCGATCACACTAGAATCGTGTGAAATTCGACTTGCGAAATTTAACCTTAACATTGCAACTCATATTTATACCTACACTTACTTAACTTGTAATAATAATAAATCATGGGACAACTGACACCAATGAGGGTTTTCTGACAAGTGAAATATCGCTAGATGGCGTTAGTATCGTAAGGTCTATTTGACGTTACACCCATACAGCAAATGTCAAAGTTGTCAAACGGACCTGACGATACTAGCGCCAAATAGCCTTTCATAGAAAACCCTCATTGACCTAGTCCCAAACTAAGCATAGCTTGTACTATGGGTACTAGATAAAGGATAAACATACTTATATAGATAAATACATAATAAATATCCATGACTCGAGCACAAACATTCGTATTGTTCACACAAATATCTGCCCCGACCGGGAATCGAACCCGGGACCTCAAGCTTCGTAGTCAGGTTCTCAAACAACTACGCTATTAGGTCGTCGAATTGTAAAAAGGCATACTAGAAAATATACGGTCCTATCGCCAATAATATAACGGCAGTTGAAAAATCATAACACAAAGATGAAAGGATCACAAACATTGGCTATTAAACACGGCCAACTGACGCCCTACAACTCGAGCGCGGCAAACATTTGATCAAACAAAACAGACGCACAAAGAAGAACTCATTATTTCAGTGAAGATGTATGGCATTAATACGTGTCAAAGCTCAGATAAATCTATTGATAGCAACGTTGAGACGTAGAGGTATATGAAAACGGATATGTTTCGAGGGTTCCATTAAGCAGGTTTCACGGAGCTTTTTTTATGTCTGATGACTTCTACATTTCTCCGATTATTTTATATCTAAATTTTATAATTTTCTCTCAGTTTCACTTAAAGTCCTAAAAATATTTAAGTCTTAAAGTCGAATATCTTGTTTAGGGCACAAGGCATTGCCGAGTGGTTTATTTAAGATACGGGATTTTTGAAATATAATTATTTAATGATTGGCATATTGGCATAGCTCGAAGGGGTATGTATTACAATACCGAAGTACGAAAGACCGAATGTATTAAAACATCGAATGGGTCAAAGACCGACACGATTTTTTTCTGAAACCGTTAACTTTTTAAGATTGTTATAAAAAAAAACCTAATCTAACCTAATGGGTTCTGTATAATGCCGTTTTAATAAATTCTGAGAAGAAAACGGTTTCAGAAAAAAATCGTGTCGGTCTTTTGACCCATTCGATGTTTTAATACATTCGGTCTTTCGTACTTCGGTATTGTAATACATACCCGCTCGAAGACTCGCCAGACTCAAGTGGCAGTGGGCAGGGCACATCGCTCGTAGAACAGATAGCCGATGAGGAAAGACGCAGTGTAGGTAGCTTCCTACAAAATGAAGCGACGATCTGGTTCAGGTTGCGGAATCTCATTGGATGCGGATAGCACGGGAGCGATATGTTTGGAGAGCCTTAGGGGAGGCCTATATTCAGCAGTGGACGTCTTTCGGCTGAAATGAATACAATACCTGTACAACCATGTCTTAAAATCTTTAAATCGACACACCATGAAATTCTCATTACTTAAGCCACAGGATTCTGAAAGTTTGTTCAAGAACGTTTCTGTAACTCAATTTTAGAATTTCCGAAAATTATTTAAGCGACTTAAACGTCTTCCTGAAAATGAGTGGATAAAATACCGCTTTCCAGTCAATTTAATTATTTATTTGTCAAAAAACTTTACTTTGAACCGAATATCCCATTTATTCCTTATCCTGTGGGTTTTTTCCCTTTTTTCCAATTGAATCGACTGTGAAATCTGCACTAATATCTACCTTCTTCTAATATATAAAAATCTCGTGTCACGGTGTTTAATATCGAACTCCTCCGAAACGGCTTGACCGATTTTTGTGAAACTTTTTGTCTACATTTGGTAGGTCGTAGGCTATTTTTTTATACCCCTATTCTTCACTGACGGAGTCGCGGGCAACAGCTAGTATCAATATAATTCTGACCGATGTATCTAATTTAAACGATATTTCCAGCACACATTCTGTCATGCCAACTGTCAAACTACTGACAGCTATGTCAAACGCCATAAGGTTACATTAGAAACGTTAATATGCTCGTTATGTTTTCTTGAATTTTCCAATTTCCCGCTTAACTTTCTTATTTTTCCTTTCATAAGAGCCTTATCCTGACATTAAGAAACAAACAAAAAATAAATAAATAGGTAGCAAAATTGGTCCAGCCGTTCAGACGTGATGCTGTGACCAAGGGAAATAGGGATTCATTTATGTATATCTAAGAAACAAGCTGTTGCCCGCGACCCTGTCTACAAAGAACTCATTAATCGCTATCCTAGGAACTATGCGATTTTCCAGGATAAAAACTATTCTATGTTCTTCCCGGGTTCTTAAGATATTTTCCATACCAAATTTTATCGATATTCAGCGGTTTAAGCGTGAAAAGGTAACAGACAGAGAGCCAGAGAGACATACGTTCACATTAAAAATATTAAGTATGGAAAGAAAGAATAAAATAAAATGGAAAGAAGTGTTCAAAGAGTCGTCAAAACGAAATCGTCACAATGGCTAACTATTATTCCTACTACCGCCAATAACACTGACCTCACAGCTACCCAGTTCAAAGATGCTCTCGCAATATACTATGCATATGAACCAGCGAATCTCCCACAAACTTGTGATGGATGCGGGTAAAAAGGTGGTCTAATAAAACAAGGTCATAATCAACATAGGGATGATTGCAAACACTGGGCTGAATTAGCCTGGGGACCTGGTACAACAGAACCAATAATGCGTGACGCAAGTACGAGTCAACCAGCACTTATTGGCGACTTACTTTTAAACAGTGTTTGGGAACCTGCTAGGAAAGCGTTCTTTGATGTTCGCATAGTAAATGCTGACGCTTCTTCCTACAGTAACCTCACATGGCAAAAACCGCACAAAGACATAGTCATGAAAAACATTCCAAATACGACCGTGCTACTGAAGACTTAAGAGCGTCATTTACTCCTTTAATTATCTCCTGTGACGGAGCACTGGGCACAGAATATAACAATTTTATTAAAAAAAACAGCATCAAAATTAAACGAGAAATGGGGAAAGACTTATTCTCAAATAGTTTATTGGCTGAAAGTAAAAATACAGATCACAGTCATAAGAGCAGTGTCCATAAGGTTGAGAGGCTCAAGGAGGCACATTAAAGCCCTTGGCTGCGAGGACGGAGCTGGGATTCTGTGAGGAACAGACTGCCATTGCCACATGATGACTACTATAGTAACATAATAGGGATGACGACTGGGTTAAAAATTGGTCATTCTAATTAGTCCGTCATTTAGATTATGGGAAAATATGGGACACGTATTTTTTGGTTTATCAAATTATTAAAAAACGACAAAGATATAGATCATCAAACTTCCGGAGTGGGGGCTTGTGACGTCACCCTTAGGTAAAAATTGTACCATATAGTGACGTCACTCGAAACTTCTAAGCACTGTATCCTCCTCATTTTTTGTTTGTCAAACAAAAGAAAAAATACGTGTACAATATTTTTTAATAATCTAACTGACGGACTAAACAGTTTTTTTTAGTCGTCTAGCCTATTTTGTTCATATTTAAAGTAATGTTAAAAATTCTTGGAATCCTAAATTGATATTGCTTGGTATTTTTTATTTACTTTACTGTAATGAATTATGTATAATATCGTTATAATAGTTATCACTTTCTAATAAAATATTGAGCGTTTTGTAAGTATGGATTGATAAGTATAAGAAGATAACCTAACCTACTATGAAACTGAAACTTATTTTTTAATAACCTAACCTACTATAGAAACTTATTTTTTAATTGCTTTTTTGTACGGAACACTCAGTTTGCGGGTCAGACTCAAGCGCGAGCTTCCGTTTACTCGTTGTTTTAGGGCATACTGAAAGTTTCTGGAACTGGCTACTTATAAAAAGAAAATTAAAAAAGCAATAATAGGATTTGAAAAGGTAACTCTCTGGCAGTGTATTACTTTTCAATTTGCGAGACTGTCATTTGTTTTTTCATAGTGGTGTTGTATTGAAATTTGGGTGTCGCTGTTGCAATGAATTTAAGTCGTGAAAATTTTCGATCCATGATTTTTTTACGGTCTCCGATGTGGATTAAGTCAGCAAGAGAGTTGTCAAAGACTTCTCTTAGCATTTGGTGAAGAAGCCCCATGTCGTAGCTCTGTCTATTCGTGGTTTAGTGAGTTTAGAAGACGACGTGACCATCTCTATGACGATGAACGTGAAGGCCGGCCAGCAACTGCGGTTACCGATATTAATATTAATACTGTACGACAACTAATTGAAACTGACAAAAAAATTATATGTCAGCAAATTCGTACTACCTCAGGAATTGGAATGAGCCAGGTGCAAAAGATATTGCATTTGCATCTGAAGGTTCGGAAACTTTGCACTCGATGGATACCGCATGATTTATCGGAAGACCAGAAACGACTGCGTGTAGAGTGGTGCCGCAAAATGATAAAAAAAATTGATGGAGGACCATCAATGGTTGTACATAACATCGTGATAGGTGACGAAACCTGGGTATACTACTTTGAACCGGAAAGAAAGAGTCAATCGGCTGAATGGGTCTTTCCTTTTGAAGACTTGCCGACGAAAGTAAAAAAAAGTCGAAGCACAGGTAAGAGAATGGTTGCTTCGTTTTTCGGCAAATCGGGACATTACACCACTGTGTCACTTGAAAACCAAAAGACGGTAACTGTAGATTGGTATGTGAACACGTGCTTGCCTAAGTGTTTGACAAAATTCGTGAAAAGCGTCCCCGTAGCAAAATAGTCCTTCATCACGACAACGCGTTGACACATTCCGCTAAAGCAACGAATGCTTATTTGGAGGCCTCAAATGTAGAATTAATGACTTGTCCGCCATACGGCGCTGATCTTGCACCATGCGATTTCTTTTTGCTCTCGAAGATTAAAGATAAACTTAGAAGTTTACGGTTTACAAGTCCGGAAATGGCAGTGAACGCTTTCCACGAGGCCATCGAAGAAGTCTCTAAGGAAGACTGGACCCACTGCTTTTCACAAAGGTTCCAGCGAATGCAAAAGTGTGTAAATAGGGAGCGTATATACTTTGAAAAACAATAAATGTGTCATAACGATAATGCGTAGTCTTATTTATTAGAATCCAGAAACTTTCAGTATGACCTAAGTATAAAAAAATAATGACATGGTTTAATCTGGGATCCCTAAAATGCGTATGATAAAATGTCTGCAACGGAAAATTGAAAGGGAAAATGAAATGTGGATCCAATGGGCGCTGTTACATTTTGCCGAGCACAACGATACGCTTAACACATCGAAATTCAGAATACCGAAAATATAAAATACCGAAAACCGATACACCGGTACGAAATCCCGAAAATAGAAGACCGATATGGACGTAGTTTAACAAAAAGGATCCAAACTACTGACATTTTCTTTGTTAATTTCTTTTTTTGTTGGTACTGAAACTAGATCCAAAATCAAAAAGCGACTTGTTGAGGGTTGATCATTTTCGTTAAACTACGTCCGATTATGGTATGACCTATGAGAGGAGAGCCGAACATTAAAAGATGGAATAGGGATCCAAATATAAGAGATTTAGATTTTTTTTGACATAACGTTGAAAAATCTTAGTAGAGTTCTATGCTGTTATAAAAAAATACCTAAGTAACTTTCGTTCATAGGTTTTGTGAAATTCGGTTTTTCGTACTTCGCAGCTTCGGTATTATATTATAATACATACCCGACGATACAAATTCGAATTTAATTTAGTTTTTATTTGTCAACGGTGGGTATAGTCCGTTTAATTTAGAATTATAAACCACAACAACATTATATCGCGGCTCGTGAACTGTAATCTCTTTACAATTTGTACTAGAGTAACAATTGACGACACGCAAATAAAGTGGCATTAAAACAATTTTATTTTGCGGCTCCCAGACTATTGTAATGTACTATTTGCTAGGTAAGAAATAATTGACGAGCCGCAATATAATTATGTTGTGGTTTTCAATTCTAAATTAAATGAAGTATATGAACGTGCCTTTACATGACGATGTTGTTAGTGTTGTGGGCTACCCTAAATTTAACAATAACAATTAAAATGGCGATGAAACCGTGGGTAGTTGTGCGCCGGTGTCAGTTTCGTCGAGCAGCCGCGCGAGCAGAGCGATGGCGAGTATTGCGCGTTTGGCAGCCGCCGTGGCGTTTTGCTCCGAGAATGATGGATTAGCCCGAAAATTTATCTATCATAGACGTGAGTTATCCGTAATTTTTCAATATAATTCCAGTGCAATTTGGAACGTAGAAGTCGTGACTTATGATAGTTGCGATAGATGGCACGACAGGTTATTATAGGCCACTTAAATTGTCATAAATATCTAAGATGTTTTTTTTTATTTTTTTTTAGTTTTGGAAGTAAGTAATTAAACGATCAAAGTTTCGAGTCGCTTGGCCTGGTGCCCCGTGGTGCAGTTGGTAACACACTTAATTTTGAAAAAAATCTTAATGTGGCTGAGCAAACTTGATGCTGATAAAAATAAATAATTATATTCGTTATTTAAAGATCATGTTTTGAATACGCTTTTCTCGCTTTCAGAGTCATAAGTTTGTTTATATAATAAAAAAATCGATATCCACAATTAAACGCGTAAGCAGTAGGGTAACGATAAATTAAAAGCGGCGTGATGATTGAGGACATTTTTAACCGACTTCAAAAAAGGAGTAGGTTGAGAACCTCGTCCTTTTAGGGTTCCGTATCCTAAGGGTAAAAACGGTACCCTATTACTGAGACTTCCGTCCGTCTGTCACCAAGCTGTATCTCATGAACCGTGATAGCTAGACATTTGAAATTTTCACAGATGATGTATTTCGGTTGCAACACAACAAATACTAAAAAACAGAATAAAATAAATATTTAGGGGGGCTCCCTTACAACAAACGTGATTTTTTTGCCGTTTTTATAGGTACCCTTTGTGCGCGAATCCGACACGCACTTGGCCGGTTTTTTTTTAAGCCTTCTCATTCTGAGAGGAGGGCTATGCCCTGCAAGGGTTGGAAGCAGGCTGGAATAATGATGAAGATGATCGCCAATGCGGATCGGTATTATTTCCAAACATGCCTGTCCACGACATAGTCATTAATTTTGCATTAGGTACTGTTGTTTTCTAGGGTGAACTGTAAGAGATCCCTTCAATGGATAGGTCGGCCTTTGTGCATCTATTTCTCTTCATCATCATCATTTCAGCCGCAGAACGTCCACTGCTGGATACAGGCCTCCATTAATACCCAATTATTAGGCCGCTCGGCCACGGTGACTTTTTGTAGCGATGCTGATGCTGACAGCATCGCTACTAACGCGCGTTAGTTGCATTTGTAACGCGCTATTAGAAGCGATGCCAACGCGCTACTAACGCGCTACAGCATCGCGACTGTATCGATGCAAACGCGCGACCGTGTCGGACGACATCGGGGAGGGAACGGAGGGAGAGTGGCGCGATAGTGGAGAACCGCGTTTGCATCGCGACAGAAGCGCGACGGTATCACGTTCGCATCGCGACAGAAGCGCGACGGTATCGCGTTTGCATCGCGACTGAATCGTGTTATGTGTTATGTAGGTGAGGGAACATAGCTAGCGACCGCATCGCGACTGTATCTATGCGAACGCGCGACAGCATCGCTACTGCATCGCCACAAAAAGTCGCCGTGGGCTAGCGGCCTTACGTCCCTCCTTGACATTTGTTAGTTATTAACTTAAAAGCATAAATTCCTTGAAGCGTTTCACTGAATCGCATAATTCACCTTGAATGAACAGTATCTCAGTAGAATTTTTCACTTGGCTTTTTACTATGGCTTATAATTTATTTGTAGCATTCATTTTCTGTGTAATATTTTACCCTACTTTGACGACCAGATGGCCTAGTGGTTAGAGAACCTGACTACGAAGCTTGAGGTCCCGGGTTCGATTCCCGTGTCGGGGGGCAGATATTTGTATGAAAAATACGAATGTTGTTCTCGGGTCTTGGGTGTTTAATATGTATTTAAGTATGTATCTATCTATAAATAAATAAATAAAATAAATAAATAAATATCATGGGACAATTCACACCAATTGACCTAGTCCCAAAGTAAGCTAAGCAAAGCGTGTGTTATGGGTACTAGGCAACGGATAAACCTACTTATATAGATAGACATATACTTAAATACATATTAAACACCCAAACCCGAGAACAAACATTCGTATTTTTGATACAAATATCTGCCCCGACACGGGAATCGAACCCGGGACCTCAAGCTTCGTAGTCAGGTTCTCTAACCACTAGGCCATCTGGTCGTTATCTATATAAGTATGTTTATCCGTTGCCTAGTACCCATAACACAAGCTTTGCTGAGCTTACTTTGGGACTGGGTCAATTGGTGTGAATTGTCCCGTGATATTTATTTATTTTATTTATTTTACCCTAGACGAATTTCGCCGCGATCAATGTTTATTTGAGACTTCATTTAATTTGACGCGTTAATATAAGTTTGCATTAAAATTCTAAAAACTTTTTTAACGAGTTTTGTAGCTTGTAGTTTCATGTCTTAAGTACTATCAAAATCATTGAAATATTATCATGGTGACTAATAAATAACAACTATTTAATTAGTAACAAAGGAAAATTTTAATATACGATCGAAGTGAAACGCGACTAAAACTAATAGCGACTAGAAAATAAACGGATCACTCACGTTTTAAAACGAGCTTAACTTGACATGTTTCGGGCTAATCCGTAGCCCTTCCTCTCGGAGTTGCACTTCACGGCGGCTGCCAAACGCACACCAGCTGTCAGTGCGCCCGAAACATGTCGAGTTAAACTCGTTTTAAGACGTGAGTGATCCGTTTATTTTCACTATGAGTGAGTTTCACGGTAGTTTCATGTTTGAAGCGACTGGAAAAATAGACGATTGACACACAACGCGACAATTAAAATGCACGGTCAAGATGGAATGCAACTAATACTGACAGCAACAAAGAAAACTGACGATTGAGTTGCAAAGCGATAAGTAATTAAATATATGATCGAGGTAAAATGCGATCCGGTGATACGCTACAAGGAATTTATGATTTTAGGGTAAAGTACTAATAAACGCACCTTGAACCTGCATTCGAGAACTTTTCGGCCCCAACAGCCATTTTGTTTCACTTGCTAAGAGCGATTACGCACTACGTCCGATCCGAATCCGATCCGAATCCGTGAAAATAAGTTTTGGAACAATTTGTATGGTAAAATCGGATGAGCTTACGCACTGAATCAGATTTCCTCATCCGATTTTACCATACAAATTGTTCCAAAACATATTTTCACGGATTCGGATCGGATTCGGATCGGACGTAGTTCGAAACCGCTCTCACTGTTAATTTCAATAACAATGAAGAGCTATACATACATTACATACTGTCCCCAACGACACTGTGTAATCAGTACACGAGTCGTTTCAGCGAGTAATTAATGGGAGGGTTTATTTTAGCTCTGTTTTCCTCTTAATTAACATCGCTCTATGGCAGTGCGACAAAACTCACACTTCTACACGTATTTAATAACCGAGTAAAGCGTGACTAACGGCTAAGTGTACTCATCGCCATCATTTTAGCGGAATGACGTCCACTGCTGGACATAGGCCTCCCCCAAGGCTCGCAAAACAGATCGGCCCTGCGCCATCCGCATCTAACGCGTTCCCGCAACCTTAACTAGATAGTCGCTCCGTGTTGTTGGAGTGCGTCTTCGCCGGTCCACGGACGCCACTCGAGAACCTTTCGGCCCCATCGGCCGTCAATTCAACGAGCGATGTGCCCTGCCCACTGCCACTTAAGTCTGGCGATTCTTCGAGTTACGTCCGTGACTTTAGTTCTTGCGCGGATTTCACCATTTCTAATGGGGTGCCCCTTTTCTGCCATAATCTTTTTTATCCGAATTTTGAAAGTCAGAAATTGATGTCCATAATATTCTTACTCATAAATATCGATGGTTCTAACTGCAATGATCCATAATCCTATTGTTCATAACTTTAAAAAGTCATAATATTTATAACAATAACATTTAACGGAATATCGTTGATTATTCAGAAACATTGTCAGGCATATATCTTAAAGTAATAATTGTTTTTAGTCATAATTTTTCATTACCTAAAATGCACTAAGCATATACATCGAAATCTATAACATCCGAAGGAATATCGATAATTATTCAGAAACATGGTAAGGCATATCGCTGGCAGCGAGCGAGCGAAGCGAGCGAGCAAGACCTTTCAGGGCAGAAGCGACTCGGACAGGTTAGGTTAGGTTCAGTAGCGTAGCTCCCGCCTTAGCCTTCGATGTTAGGTATTTTTTTTATGATTGCACAGAAAAGGATTATTACCTTTAATATTATGAAATGTCATACAACCATGACATTGAATGTTATTACAAAGTAATATTATGCCTAAAAATAATTATGACCTGCGAAAAAAGACCTTGCAATAATTATTATGAGCGACTTTATTACCTTTAACATTATGAAGAGTGATGCATCCATGACACTGTTTGATATGACTTTACTTGTTAGTCCTTACAATAATTATGACTTAAGAAAATCGTAACTCCAATATATGTTGTTTAATATTATGACTTCCGATAATATGTCGAAGAAAAATTATGACAGGAAACGTTATGGACTTGAAAATTCGGAACAAAAATTTTATGGGAGTCATTATAGACCCTTTCTAATGCGATCCCGCAGAGAAACTCCAAGCATAGCCCTCTCCATCGCCCTCTGAGTGACTTTGAGCTTTCATATGTACATCGTTAGCGGCCACGTCTCAGTGCCATAAGTCATCACTAAGTGCACTGATACTGTTTTATATCATCATCATGATGCCCTTTATACCTATTTCCCACTGTCGGCCACAAGCCGACAGGCCACACAGAAGAGACGAGATGCGAGGTCAAGTTTGAACCCACAATACTCTCCTCGAGAGGTCATAATGTCACACCACTATGCTCCATGGGTTTTTCACTCCGTTACATTCCAAGTTTAAGCAAGAAGGGTTCTTACCGCACCTTTATCACGTTACAGGTATCAAAACCAAATCGCAGTAAACAAGCACATTCGTCAAGCTCACACAGTCATTCGCACATTGACATCATTTATCATCATCCTGTGAACAGCGGAGCGCGTTATTGAGAGCTCCGAAGCGAAAACAGTGTGATGGCGTTTTGGGAACACCCTGTGTAATGCCATAGCGCCCTGTGTCAAGGTTGGGCTCAGGAAAATGGGACGCGAGAATAAGATGGGATGATGTGATCTCCGTGAGGCGACTTTAATCCTTGCCTTTACAATAGCCCTAATCCTTACTAATACTAGCTGTTGCCCGCGACTTCGTCTGCGAAGAAAATTAGCCTACGGCCTATTCTCAGACCTACCGAATGCACAGAAAAAAGTTATATTAGACTAGTTGATGTTCGCAACTCCATCTGCGAAGAATAGGGGTAGGTATAAAAAAATAGCCTACGACGTATTCTCAGACCTACCAAACATAAAAAAATTGTTTTCATAAAAATCGGGCAAGCCGTTTAGAGGAGTTCGATAACAAACACCGTGACACGAGATTTTTATATATTAGACTAGCTGTTGCCCGCAACTCCGTCTGCGAAGATAAAAAGTAGCCTACGACCTATTCTCAGACCTACCGAATATAGAGAAAAAAGTTTCATAAAAAACGTTCAAGCCGTCTCGGAGGAGTTCGCTAACAAACACCGTGACACGAGATTTTTATATATTAGAAAAAGATTATAAATTTGAAAGTGTGTTTGTTTGTTTGTTTGTCGTCCTTTCACGAAGAAACTGAGCGACGGATTGCCGTAATTTTTTGTATGGATATAGTTAAAGGGCTGGAGAGTGACATAGGCTACTTTTTACTACAGAAAACCATCTCATTCCCGCGGGAAACACGTTACATGCGCGGACGAAGTCGCGGGAAAAAGCTAGTATGATGTAAATTTCAAAACTATAAGAATTGCAGGCTTCGTGCACGACTTTTCCCACGTTATCTGGCAACACCGTGTAACTAGCTCATTCAGTTAGGTCTAATATGTCTAATTTTCACTGATAGGGTAAATCGCCAATAACTGCCCACCCTTCAATAACTGCCCCCTCATACTGAAAATGAACTCTGTCCCCCTACAAACAGAATTCAATTTAGTATAACGTGGCCAGTTATTGAAGGGTGGCCAGTAATAACACCTTATACTAAAAACCGGCCAAGTGCGAGTCGGACTCGCGCACCGAGGGTTAACGTATAAATTTATATGTATCTATGAACATCCAGTCTTAGCAAACCCCTGCTCCTAAGCAAAATGTGTGCAGTGTGGGATCATTGTAGATTGATTACAAATATAGACAGACGGACAAAAAAACTTATGCTTTTCGCAATTTTCCTTTATCTGTGCTATAAGACCTTGCTTCGTACCAAATTTCAAGATTCTAAGTTCATGGGAACCCTGTAGGTTTTGATTCCCTTGCGTGCGAGTGTCGAAAATTTGCGGCATAAATGGCTGTATCTTTTGATTGTGTTGGCTTAGAAGTTTGATTATTTCACAGCTCTAAGGGACAGTAGACTTGAGTATTTGGTATAAATTTCAGCTTGATACCTCCACGCGTTCCTGAGAAAAAGGGTCTTGACAGACGGACGGATGGACGGACGGACAACAAAGTGATCCTATAAGGGTTCCGCTTTTTCCTTTCGAGGTACAGAACCCTAAAAATGAATTCTATCATGGGTGAATAGAGTTCATTTTTAGTATAAGGTGGCCAGTTATTGAACGGTGGCCAGTTATTGGCGAATTACCCTATTTCATTTCAAGTTAAGCCTTATGTTCATATTCATGTTTAAGAAAGGCTATGTTTAGCAGTAGACGTCTTTCGTCTGAAATGATAAGCCTTCTGGGAAAAGCTAATTACGCGATATTGTAGTACAAAATTCCAATGACCAAAAATAACCAGTGGTATTCATTAACGTGGTAAGCAATATGAGTTGTTGATATTTATGGCGGTGGTGATCATTTCCATCAGTTGACCCGCTTGCTCGTTTGCCTCCCACTCATTATTATTATTAGCCTATTCTGTCCCACTGCTGAGCAAAGGCCTCCCCCAACATTTCCACTGCTCTCTTACCGCTGCATACGAGGGCCAGTCCTCCAAGAAGAAGTCCAGTTCATCCCGCCATTGCCGTCTGGGTCTATATGGTCTATTTACTCCCTCTCATAATTAAATAAAAAAAAATAGCCATAGGATAGACGCATCGAGGGGGGAAATGCGTTTAACGTTCGAGTCTTATACTCTGATTTTCACTTCTATTGCAAGGAAATAAATCAGCAACATTGGCAATAAAATTTACAAGCTCCTATTTTTCATGCATTTTAATTTCTATAGCAATTTATTTGCCTAGTTTTATTGATATTGCATTATAAAACACCAGTTAAATAAAAGAAAGCTAATACATTTCTACTGTTTGTGGCTGTTTGTGGCTGATTGCACTGGTCTTAGAGGAAGATTACTCTATGCACTAGGACATAAAAAGCCATTTTATGCAGCATTCTCTTGACATAAAGAACAAATTTACGAGCATGAGAAATGAAAGAGCTTTTGCAATAAACGTAGTTTAAATTCAAATAGGAGATGAATAAAAATTGGCAGCTTTCCCGACTCAACCGGCTTATCCGTTTCAAACTATGACAGACTTAACTATAACCCAGTTTTGACAGGCGTCAGACGCCTAACGACACACCCTTTGTTTCGAACTGGCGAAATACCCATTTGACAATGTCAAATACACGCAGGGCTAGTGCCGTCAGGGTAGTTGCTTTGTGACATGTCGGAGAATTGCAATTGTTTTTAACCCCCGACACAAAAAGAGAGGTGTTATAAGTGTGACCGCTATATGTGTGTGTGTGTGTGTGTGTGTGTGTGTTTGTCTGTGTGTGTGTCTGTCTATGGCATCATAGCTCTTAAACGGGTGAACTGATTTGAGTGCGTTTTTTTTTAGAAAGTAGGCTTTTTTTCGATGGTTCTTAGATATGTTTCATCAAAATCGGTTCAGCCGTTCCAAAGTTTTCAGCTCTTTTGTTAGCTGCGGAAGGGATCTTAGACGCATAATGGGCATTTACTTTATGTTTAAACATACGTATCACATAATTACGTCGGGGGTTTTTTAAATTTTTTAATTTATAGTTATTAAGAGGATACGATGCGCACCATTTCTCCATACAAACGTAATCGCCTGTTTCCTCCCTGGATAATGGCTTTAGAGCCAAATTTTTTTACTGTGTAATCTGTATCTACCACAGCTATGCCCCTAGGTTTCGTTTTTTTCCATATTTCAATTAACATAAGAAATATGAGCTTTCAAAAACTGAAAAAATTGCCCAATTTCAACGTCATTTTCAGACACTCATCAGAAAAGAATCCCTCATATAAACAAAAAAAGGAAAACATAGGGGCATAGCTAAATCTATCCTCTAATTATATTTGAAAAAAATAATTTTATTGGTCCATTTTTCGAGAAGAAAACAGGGGATTACGAAATGCTGTTTTGATCAATTTTACGCGCCTATTAACGGTCTGAGCTGCAGTTGTCCCGCTCTCGCTGTACTGACACGGAGGGTTTCGGGCGAGACAGCGACATTTCATTAAAATATTTATTTCTCAAAAGTCTCTCAGCCATCGTACCCTCTTAATGATTGCTTCTGCCTAACACCTCAAGGCCGCAGCCGCACTGAGCTTCTTGCGCTAATCGATTTTAGGTATTCTATGCACTCGTGTATGTGTGCGTGACGTGAGAGCGGCTAGAATCAAAGTTGTGCGTGCGTAAGCGCATGTGACACAAGTTCCCCGTCCGACGGCCGAAGGAGAACTAGCGCAACTAACTATAAGGACAAGGGGAAGCACGACGGCTCAAGATAGGTTGGTCAGACCGCGCGTGTATTTAGGTATTTTATTCGTATTACTAAAACCAATACATGTTTGAAAAATGTAGCAACACTTACCCTAGAAAACAACTTGTTTTATTAACATTCAAAAAGTCATGACCTGCCGTGCAGTATTTACGCCGTACTAAGGATTTATTTTATTTTTTAGTTACGTAATGCGGGGTTTACACGGGTGACTAAAGCCGCACGATTTTTGCCGCGCGGCTAAAATCGACCTAAAATCGAGCGTCTAAATGGCAATTCGGACCTCTAATTTGCCATTTAGACGGTCGATTTTAGTCGCGCGGCAAAAATCGTGCGGCTTTAGTCACCCGTGTAAGCCCCGCTTAAATGAAGCCCACGATTTAGTTTTTTAGCACTTTAGACCCAACGTATTAAGCGACCAAATCGACGGGTGAATGCCAGTGAATAAATAAAACAAACAATCTGAATCGCTATTAAAGTTAAACGCGAACTTTCGCCATTAAATTAGAAAAGTCATGCATAAATTGACAGCTAAAAAGCCATAAATCGATAGAACATTTAACTTTTTCAAACCACTACTCGGATTCCAGAGTGCAGTCTCCCGGAAACCCATACGACTTGCCGGTTGACGTTTTTAGTTCATAAATTTCACGGCACCCAATCGGATTTCTACTGAACAAGGAGAAAACCGGAATAAGAGTAGATTGAAACAGTGCGAACTCAGTATTTTCTACGTTTATTTTTGTTTTGAGTGTTATATTAACAATGTGTTCCGTTTAGTACTAGTTTTTTTTATGTTAGAGAGGCCAGACAAACGAACTAGTGGGTCACCTGATGTTAAATGATCGATGATGATGATGATGAACAGTTGCGACACTCGTGTTTGACAGCCGCTATATTCACCTACCAACTGGCTCACCGAGATACGGTGACGCTAACGTGAAAATATGTGGCTTTTGAGCCCTTAACTTGATAGTGTATCCGTGGTATTAATATACCTACCACCTTTTTGTATTTTTTTCGATGTAGAATTTTCATGAGTTATAATTTAGGACTGTGTTTGGATTACAAACTTATAGAAATTTTGTCAATTTTATTTAGGGATAGTCGCATCAAGATTTTAGCTTTCTTGACCTTTTTATTCCTCTTGTTACTAATTCCTTGCCCTTAGAGGCACGTATGAGGCACGTTAAGACGACGTTAAATCACTAACGACAAAACACCACAAAATCATTAATTAAACTAAACATCCAACAATCAAGCGAGTCCATCATTCAAGACAAAAACGTAATTGCGCCGATGTCCCGTCCTTCCGTTCACTCCATTCGTTCCATTCGTTCATTCGGTCCACGTCCATTCACCGTCCGCAAGTATTTTAACAAGCAAAAAGTTTGAGGAGACCCGAATTGGATTACGCGCGCTGATATTACAACGAATGATGAATGAATGAAATGACGCATGTAACGTACAATGGGAATGTGGCTTAAGTCTTTTTCGAAAGAAAGAATAGATAAAGGGAGATGAATGGTGAAAATAACGTTTAAGTATTTTTGGTATTCGAGGGTAGATTAGTATGAAGGGCTTTTTTTCGAAGGCCTGTAGAGATTATTTGGTGAAACTTAAAGAAACAATATCCGATAGGTTTTTCTTTGAGCAGTTTATAGGTTTAGCAAGGAATTGCAAGGGTGACAGCACCAGTAATGGACTAGAACCAATTATGGACATTTTTCTCCGTAAACCCAAATTTTAAGAAACTGCCACACTACTTTTTTTATCTATCAACACTATGCTCAGAAAACTGATATAACTTAGGGTTCCGTACCCAAAGGGTAAAAACGGGACCCTATTACTGAGGCTCCGCTGTCCGTCTGTCACCAGGCTGTCTCACGAACAGTGATAGCTAGACAGTTGAAATTTTCACAGATGATGTATTTTGGTTGCCGCTATAACAACAAATACAAAAAACCAGAATAAAATAAATATTTAAGGGGGCTCCCATACAACAAACGTGATTTTTTGCCGTTTTTATAGATAATGGCACGGTTTTAGTATTTGTTGTTATAGCGGCAACCGAAATACATCATCTGTGAAAATTTCAACTGTCTAGCTATCACGGTTCATGAGATACAGCCTGATGACAGACGGACAGACAGAGACAGACAGACGGACAGCGAAGTCTCAGTAATAGGATGAACTGAGAGATACAACTTGAACCCCACAATAAACTCCTTCGTCTTCTTCTTCTACGAGTGCTTCCCCAATTAAAAGCGCCGCGGTGCTTTTCAAACTGTCAAAAGACCGACTTAGGTATGCGGAGCTGATTGCCAACCTCCACTAGTACTTGTAGAAGAACACAATAAATAAACTAACAAAGTTAAATAGCCCTAGTTCAGTAAAAACACCCCAATAAACTGACTCGACATAGACTAAACGTAAGCAATGACCGTATAATCCACCCAGAAACATCAATCGTCATTTAATTAACTCGAACCAATAAAACTTTTTCAACTGATTTCCTTAACGACGTTACGATCTCGATAAGCTGATCAATTTGGTTCGGTAAAAGTACACCTGCCGTTCGAATTTACTGCTTGATCCTTGTTTTGGGTTTGACTTGTTCGGAATCGAATTTGTTGAGATTTATAACCAAACTTTTTTTAGTAGCCTTCTAGCTTCGATCACGTAACCTAAGCTATTAAGGGCCTACCGTGTTTTTGGCGCACTTATTGCATTCATTTAATCTCGTGCTGTATCATTACAAGTAGAGCTATAGTCTTGAAATTCGTGTGTAAGATATTTGAGGATTCACTCTAATGACAAGTGTTTATCGAAACACGATTACTTATAGTTCGCTCAATAGAAAAAAAATCCAACATTTTCTCTAAAAAATAAAATAAATTCGTAGTACGACGCTAATACTGCACAGCAGGTCATGACTTTTTGAATGTTAATAAAACAAGATGTTTTCTAGGACGTAGTGTTGCTCCATTATTAAAATATGTATTTGTTTTAGTAATAAGATGAAAATACCCAAAAACACGCGCAGTCCAACCAACCTATCTTGAGCCATTGAGCCTCCCCCACGCCCGAAATCGCCCACCCATAATCGATTGGCGCGAAAAGCTCTGTAGGACCTTCAATGTAGCTGTGTAGTAATCTATTGGCACGTCGCGGCTCTTTTTACCTTTCCGAATACGAACTGCTAACGAATAATAATAATAAATCATGGGACATCATTTCAGCTGAAAGACGTCCACTGCTGGACATAGGCCTCCCCCAAGGCTCGACGAACAGATCGGACCTGCGCCATCCGCAACCATAACCAGGTCGTCAGAATGGGACGTTTGACACCAATTGACGTAGTTCCAAACTAAGCAAACACTTCATTTGTACACGATGGTAAAACTATAAAACACTTTGGTCTGCCGCAGTCGGTTAAAAGCTTGCGCATAAAAATAACAGAATCAAGTTCGAAAGCGAGTTACGTCTTCGAGATATAAAAATAAAAGGTAAAACGCAAGACGTTTGTACGATAATGATGTAGCCCGATGTTTATCGAATCCAGAACAATGGTACAGTCAACATAGGATATACAAGCACTAAACACGCTCAAAAAGATCTGAGACACAGACTTATATTGAAGAAGAAGCTTGTCGAACAGTGGACTTTTGGCTGATGATGATGAATTTTGGCACAAAAATGCAAAAAAGGATTAGATGTAATATTGTAGACTAGCTTTTGCCCGCGACTCCGTCCGCGTGGAATTAGTAATTTGGGCAGCTTATTTTTTTTATACAATTTGCTTTTTCATCAATTATGGCTCTCCTTAGTTCCTTCCGGAAGAAGTGAAACTTCATAAATAAACCAACCCGCTCCCAATCCGCCCCCAACCCGCTCCTAAACCGCTCCCAACCCGTCCCCAACCCGCTCCCAACCTGCCGCCAACCCGCTCCCAACTCGCTCCACTCGCCCCCCACCCACTCCCAACCCACTCTCAACCCGCCCCCAACCCGCACCCAACCCGCCCCATCCCTCTCTCAACCCGCCCCCAACCCGCTCCCAACCCGCTCTCAACCCGCCCCCAACCCGCCCCCAACCCGCTCCCAACCGCCCCCAACCCGCCCTATCTAACACTGAAAGAATTTTTCAAATCGGAGCAGTAGTTCCTGAGATTAGCGCGTTCAAACAAACAAACAAACAAACTCTTCAGCTTTATAATATTATAATAGATTAACCAAAATTATGCCAGTGGGTATTTGTGTACTACAGATACTTTTAAGGACAAAATAGGAGTACACTACAGTCAACATTTCTTTATATCACAGTGTTTCTAAGACAAAGTCCGGGTCAAGAAATGCAATTGTTTAGTTGTTTTTTTATTACAACAGCAACATTCACTTACGTTTTGATCATTGTAATTTTGGCAATGAGACATTTTGAACTTTAACAAAACATTGTATCAAACCACCTGTTACCGATGACACAAGTTCGGTCAAATGTATAAGAAATAAACGTTAATTTTTCAACATTTCGCAATCCGTTATCGTGAAAGTATCCCAATTTTCGCGGAAAATTTGTACTTTAAGTACAAGATTCGTAGATTAGAGGTTAGAGATTCGTATTCGCTTCCGTTAAACTTTTATCAGACTGACTGAGAGAAAATCAACTGAGACATAAAATCAAAGTTTAATAATACCTACGCAAGGTAAGTTAACTGACGTTATCCACTTAAACACATGCCCGTAGGTAAGAGCAAAAGACGTCCACTACTGAACATAGGCCTTTCCCAAGGCTCGCCAAACAGACCGGCCCCGTGCCATCCGCAACCTTAACCAGCAGGCTTATTGTCTAACGTTTCTGACTCTTGCCTTCGCAATCACTATTTCTTTCTGTCAAACGGTATAAAAGATGACAGAAAGAGACGGTGAAAGCGAAGGCAAGCGACAGAAGCGTTAGACAATACGGCCTCAGGTCTTCGCTCTATTTTGTTGGAGGCCTACCCACACCGCGTCCTCTGGTCCGCGGATGCCACTCGAAAACCTTTCGGCCCCATCGACCGATTAAAATTACTTCTTAACCTGATTACCAAAGAAAAACTAATTAATCTACGTCTTTTACCGCTGGTATAAAACAACTGGGTATAAGATACGAGTAACATTTGTATCAACCCACGCTCCCAAATTAAAAACGTTCGTTAGCACAAAATTAATATACAAAATAACAATCCTACGCGATTGAGAATTCTCTATATCGTTAGCGATACCACAAACGCAAATAAAAAAAATGGGATCCATATTAAAAACAGGTCTTTGGCGCCGCTTCATTGACGAGAAAATGGGTGGTATTTATGTAAAAAAAATAATCAATGACTGTATCATACAATACAAAATGAACCTTAAATATATATAGGTTGATTCCACTTGGGAATCTTGACGAAACGTCGCGTCAGACTTTAGGGTCTTTGAGTGTCGCTGCAGCCGGCATCGAAGGAGCATGTCAAGAATTTTTGAACGCGTTTTAACATAATCATTCAATTTTCGCCATGTTTTTTACAACGCCTCGTGCCTGTAAGGTCTGTTTTTGCGTAGAGTCCGCTTTATAATTATGACGTTCTCTCCGCGAGTTATGGGTGGTAATGCTCGCTGCATACTTATGGAGTTTGGACTTAAATGTTTACGTGATAGGGTGCCAATTGAATTGTTTGTTAAGGTCTGGTTATCGCGCAAGATAAATGCGATTGGGCTACTGTCTGTTAAGTTGTCGATCTTTGTCGGGAGCGAGCGCTGTGGGCAATTAAGGTACGCTTTAGGTACCAAAATATTGTACGCCAAAAAAAAAACATCCTGTATTATTAAGACAGTGTCAATAGGGATGACGACTGGGTTAAAAATATGTCATTCTATTTAGTCCGTCAGTTAGATTATGGGAAAATATGGGACACGTATTTTTTGGTTTATCAAATTATTAAAAATCTACAAAGATATAGATCATCAAACTTCCGGAGTGGGGGCTTGTGACGTCACCCTTAGGTAAAAATTGTACCATATGGTGACGTCACTCGAAACTTCTAAGCACTGTATCCTCGTCATTTTTTGTTTGTAAAACAAAAGAAAAAATACGTGTACAATATTTTTTAATAATCTAACTGACGGACTAAACAGTTTTTTTTAGTCGTCTAGCCTATTGCGTATCCGTGCGATAACTAATATCAAATCAGCTGTGTAATCTTCGGTTAAGTAAGATTGCGGTATGTATGTAAAACATTTATTGTACAAAAATCTTAAACCAAAAATGTCACAATTATGATGTTGATACTCAGCATAAATACCTACTAGGTATACTCTTATAAGAGGGATACTCACAGAAAAAATCTATAGTTCATTTAACGTAAAGGTCGATTCGATTTGTACTTATTAGCTGTTGCCCGCAACTCCGTTTGCGAAAAATAAGTTTATCGCTATACCGCGGGAACTACGCAATTTCGCAGGATTAGAAGTATTCTATAATATGTTATCTAATCCAGAGGCCGTATTGTCTAACTCGCGGACACTTGCCTTCGCTTTCGCCATCTCTTTCTGTCACCTATGCCGTTTGACAGAAAGAAAGAGTGATTGTGAAAGTAAACGGCAGCGCGTTAGACAATAAGCCTGCAGGTAGTATCTCTATGTGCCAAATTTCAAAATTACAAAATCCGTCATAACATTTTAGCGTGAAAGAGTAACTAATCCATCCATCCATATATGATGTAAACGTTCACGAATACAATATTCAATAAGAAGATAAGGATTAGTTCTGTCTGCGTAGTTTTAATGAAGTCGTCAGAATGATAATCAAATATTTCAAACGCAAAAGCATTTCTAACTTAATTAATTACTAAAAGGCCTGTAAATAATTAATACGTCGTTTTATTGAAATATGAATACCTGCCGCGTTATAAATGCGTCTTTTCATTTGGTTTTTGCTTGTGGCGTATTTCATTAACATCTTGTCTTAACGTGAGTTATTTTGCTTTTATATCCTGTTCAGATGAAGAACGTGTTTTGATGCGGTGTATTTGTTCTACCGAATTCGATGTGTATACATGTTTTCTATATTAGTCTTCACCCATCGCTTCGTTCGCATGAGCGTGTTGGATCTGGTACTTGTATTGAAATTTTTAAAACCTCGGACGCAAATTGGTCACACATATTTTGTAAATAAAGTAATTTAAATGCCCATTCTGCGTTTAAGATCCCTTCCGTAGCAAACAAAAGAACTGATAACTTCATTCACAATATTAAAAGGATGGTGATCGTGAGGGAGTGGTGAGTGACAAAACTGACTGACGACTGGTGACTTTGACGTCCAATAGTTCTGAAACTACCAGTTCAAATCGAACGTTATTGAGAATATTTCTAATCCTCATTATGCTCAGCATGTAACTGAAAATTCAGAGTTCTAGCTGTAGCCAGCACAAAATTACAGGAGGTTGAAAATAGCCTGAATGGCCTCGAGAAAAGGTGGTACGGCCGTGCCTTTGTTTTGCTCGACTTGGCAGGGGCACTACCGTGCCCCCAGATAGGATAGCATTACAGGAATCATTAAACCGTTCGCAATACATACGGAGATGGCGGGTACAAATGAAATTAAAAAGCCTAAGGCCACCAGTATGTCCGACACCGCAAAGCAATCAATTTTATTTATGATGAAAATATCGGCCAAGTACGATTCTTCGCGGAGTAAAGGGTTCATTAACACCACTCAAAGGATGGAAGAATAAGTAATCTTTTTATTTTTAACCTTTTTCTACCCCTGTTGAGTATAGGTCTCTTCCAATTATTGACGTGACAACGTCTAATAAATCAATGAACGCCGGCTGCACGCACATAGCAGTGAACGTCAGAATGTACAAGAGAGCAGCGCGCACCAGGATGTACAATAGTAGTACTAGCGCTAGGGTAATTTTTAATGGGGGTGCGGGGTGCAGGGGGGTTTGAGGGGGTGCGGGGGTGGGTGGGTATTAAAGGGGGATGAAAATTTAATTGATTTTGCCGTAGGACGCACCGTTTTCAAGATATTTGACAAAACACCGGTTCTCGTCCGATCATCGAGGTTGAGCAACGTCGGGCGCGGTCAGTACTTGGATGGGTGACCGCTGGTTACATTTTTGTTTTTTGAATGTTTTGTTATGACGTGGTCACGTTAAACTATCGTCCGTGAACCGACTTTACAGACAACCGGTTTTTTCCATACTTTGCGGTCGCGTGCTTTCCGCATCCAGTCTTTACCCGCCACTCGTGACAGATCGTCAGTCCACTTCACGGGCTGCCTTCCCACATTTCTGCGCCCGGTCCGCGGGCTCCACTCCAGCACTTTTCTTCCCCATCTTCCGCTGCGACATATATATGGCCAGCCCACTTCCAATTTCTTAAAATCTTCTTTCTTTCTTTTTGATATATTATGTTATCTTATCTTGTCTTACTAATATTATAAACACGAATGTTTGTATGGATGGATGGTTACATGTAGAGATATTTGTTACTCTTTGCTACACAGATAGAATACTTTTTGTCTTAGAAAATTGCGTAGTTCCCGCGGTAAACGACTTTACAAATGGAGTCGCGGGCAACAGCTAGTTTTTTAATAACTATAAGCTTTTTTCTGACTGTAGTGGAGGTATACGCTCTGAAAGAGTGAACACTGCCTTAGTGCCTAACTTGATTATTGGAAATGAAAACTTGTATTTCAACTATACGTAACACGGCTTTTTTCAGATTTTATTATACTTTTAACCCTTTCAGACCCGGCCAATACAATTGTGACGTTTAATTGCAATAAAAATTGAACTTTACATCATTTTGAAATTTGAACTTTGCATCATTTTGGGGATTCCAAATTTAAAGATAAATTAGTACATTTCACAAAGTCCATTATTGTAACACTTTTCATACTCACTTGGGTTCGAAAGGGATAAACAACATTTCCGTGGCACGGCCTAACCAAGAACGGCTGCCCAGACAGACTGTCTGCTGTCCGCTGTACGTTTCTTATGTGTAAAAATTTTATGTCACCAGACTGAATCCCAATGCGGTACCCGAACTACTCGCCCTGAGGCCGCAACATATGCAATGCTTCGTGCTAATTATTTTTATAGTCGCATGCTGTAAAATACACACGAAATATAGTTATTATATGACATAAATCAATCGAGTTTTAATCTGTTCAATTTAATTGATCAATTTGGGCTTGTTTGACATGATCATAGATTGCTAATGTGTCTTTTAGATAAATGGTTATTTTTTGACCTTGACGGATGGGTCGAGTCTACTTACTAAATACGCGTTACTAAATACTAGTGATTACTGAATACTAGTACAGTCGAGAAACGAAAAGTTTCTTCAGTTTTCAAATATTTTAATTTACGTAGACTACACACTCTGCCTCGGCTTTCTTTTTTTCTTTCCCAATCCGCACTACGCCCGCGTGGGATCTACGCCCCAAGCCGTCTCATTCTGAGAGGAGGCCTGTGGGATGTATATAGACTGGGATGATGATGATGATGAAAGTTCAAACTCCACTTTCCAATAGAAGGTAGTTACAAACCTATTCTTAACACGTGACACCAAAAATACTGCAACTGACTTAGTGTGGAGGATCCAAATACTAGATTATTCTGACAAATTTTTAGAACACCTTTTAGCCAGCTTAAATATAATTTTTCACTTCTCATGCTCGTAAAGTTCTTTATGTCGAAAGAATGCTACATAAAATGGCTTTTTACGCTCTAATGCATAAAATGAACTAAAACAATTACTTTGCTCACCCGCGACCTTACAATAGTTACGTTTATGCAAGAAATGTGTGTTCATGCAGTTCCTCCACCTCCACACTGTACGGACACACACAAATCACATAAACACAACTATCACCACCACCAAGCTACACTGACGCGTTTCGAACTCAACCAGAGCTCATCCTCGGAGTTACCACAACCGTATGCTATGCTACCAAATGTTAAACTAACAAACCAAAACAAATGTTTTAACTTGTCACTGTAACTTCACAAGTACCCACTTTATTTTTCTTATTCTCAAACTACCCCACAAAAATTAACTTTTATTGACATATTATAAAACTACCTTGAATTTTTGTTTATTTATTTATAAGGCATATTTTATTAATACTAACTGTTCAAATTAGACCCAAGCCGCAGTAAAGCAGAAGATACTAAATTTACCTGTTCATTAATAATAGACCCCATAGTGTTGTACCTAATTATTTCCATGCATTCCAGAGCATCCAGACGCAACCCCTTGCCGCAATAATGTAACACTTCATAAGAATCTGAATCTAACAATGAATGATTTGATTCCAACAAATGTTTTGCAAAATTCGATCTATCTGGATGCTCATTCCTATATGCCGAAACATGCTCTTTAAATCTAGTATTAAAACTTCGGCCTGTCTGTCCTACGTATATCCCATTGCAGTCATTACAAGTAAGCTTGTATACCCCCGATCTAGTTCCCTTATATACCTGTTCTTTGTGGTTACATAGCCTAGAGTACAAAGAGTTGTTAGTCTTAAAGGCAACATTAATATTGTTTGATTTTAAAATGCCATAAATCTTATCAGACAAACCCCCAACGTAAGAGATGCTAGATCTATATTTGTTAGTAGAAACGTGTTGTTTGTGTTTGGGGGTTTGTCTGATAAGATTTATGGCATTTTAAAATCAAACAATATTAATGTTGCCTTTAAGACTAACAACTCTTTGTACTCTAGGCTATGTAACCACAAAGAACAGGTAGATAAGGGAACTAGATCGGGGGTATGCAAGCTTACTTGTAATGACTGCAATGGGATATACGTAGGACAGACAGGCCGAAGTTTTAATACTAGATTTAAAGAGCATGTTTCGGCATATAGGAATGAGCATCCAGATAAATCGAATTTTGCAAAACATTTGTTGGAATCAAATCATTCATTGTTAGATTCAGATTCTTATGAAGTGTTACATTATTGCGGCAAGGGGTTGCGTCTGGATGCTCTGGAATGCATGGAAATAATTAGGTACAACACTATGGGGTCTATTATTAATGAACAGGTAAATTTAGTATCTTCTCCTTTACTGCGGCTTGGGTCTAATTTGAACAGTTAGTATTAATAAAATATGCCTTATAAATAAATAAACAAAAATTCAAGGTAGTTTTATAATATGTCAATTAAAGTTAATTTTTGTGGGGTAGTTTGAGAATAAGAAAAATAAAGTGGGTACTTGTGAAGTTACAGTGACAAGTTAAAACATTTGTTTTGGTTTGTTAGTTTAACATTTGGTAGCATAGCATACGGTTGTGGTAACTCCGAGGATGAGCTCTGGTTGAGTTCGAAACGCGTCAGTGTAGCTTGGTGGTGGTGATAGTTGTGTTTATGTGATTTGTGTGTGTTCGTACAGTGTGGAGGTGGAGGAACTGCATGAACACACATTTCTTGCATAAACGTAACTATTGTAAGGTCGCGGGTGAGCAAAGTAATTGTTTTAGTTCATTAATATGGACCTCCGCAAAGTAACGCCTGATTCAATAAACTCAGAGTATCGAGCATTAAACCCATTTTACCCCTCGACGTGTTTATCCTCCCTCGCCGTACCGGCTCGGGTGGCTTCATAAACGTCTCGCATAAAATGGCTCGTTTTATGCTCTTCTTATACAGTCTACTATTCTACTGTCATTGAGTATTAAGTACATCTTATGGCACCTAATTAAAAAGTTTTCTTTCGCGGAATGACACCTGTTTATTAGGGATGACGACTGGGTTAAAAATATGTCATTCTATTTAGTCCGTCAGTTAGATTATGGGAAAATATGGGACACGTATTTTTTGGTTTATCAAATTATTAAAAATCTACAAAGATATAGATCATCAAACTTCCGGAGTGGGGGCTTGTGACGTCACCTTTAGGTAAAAATTGTACCATATGGTGACGTCACTCGAAACTTCTAAGCACTGTATCCTCGTCATTTTTTGTTTGTAAAACAAAAGAAAAAATACGTGTACAATATTTTTTAATAATCTAACTGACGGACTAAACAGTTTTTTTTAGTCGTCTAGCCTTTTGTCGTTGAGTCGAATTGAAATCATGGAATTGTATACAAGACTGACACGGAAGCCTAATATTGTATTTAAAAAAAATAACCTAACTGAACTTACATATACTTAAATAGTATTGCTAGTTTAAATAAAAGCTGGCAGAAACACAGTAATTCTATAGTTCAGAATAAGACTCCGCGTCGACAACTCATAGGTCCATGTTATCGACACTAGGTCCATATATTGCAGACGCGGCGAAAACACATGCCTCTCTCTCGGAGCGCTGGCATTTTACTGTCATATTTTCCAGCAGTTTTTGGTAAAGTAGTGTTGAGAAAGCATTATTTATTATATTTTATCACAAAGTATTTATGATGAGAGTTATCTTTGATTTTTATATGGGGGTAGGCACTGGTCGCTTAGACACAATTACACACATGTGACAAGTGTAAGTGACAGAAACTAAGCATTAGCTACTAAACTCGTGTAAACCCAGCATTAAACAGAAAATAAATATAGTGATAACCTTTAGTGTATGTAAGTATGTATGTAAAACTCTTTATTGTACAGACGATTGCCTCACTTAAGTAACCACGTTGAATAAGAGGTATTGAACGCGCACTACTACTATTACTACTATTACCCTACTTTATTTCGCTAAAAAGTAGTTCTACAAACTGCATTTCGTCATTACTTTTAAAAAAGCTCGTATCTCAAATTCCATAATCTGGCGAAGTGAACTTTACTTAGTGTGCATCAAGGTTCAGTTTGGTTTACATATTGAATTGAGATACGAGCTTTTTTCAAAGCAGTGACGATTTCATTCATGAAATACCTTGCATTCGAGACTCAGGACGAATTGTCTTTTTTGTTGCAGTGTATTTTTTTTTGTTTACTTTGAATGTTAAAAATAATATGTATGAATGTTGTTATGGAATTTAAACAAATTAATAGGTATATGTAATTTGATAAAATTTTGTAGTTCTGTATTTTCGTTCCTATTTTATTTTTTTTTGTAAATCGATAATATTAGCTTTTTTCAAAGTAGTGACGATTTTCACTATTAAAAAGAAAACAATTGTTTTATTTTTAATAGTATTGCTCAAAATTAAAATCATTGCGCAACCTACTGTGAATATAGTCACTACTTTGAAAAAAGCTCGTATCTCAAAATCAATAATCTGGCTAATTGAACTTTACTGAGTGTGCAATAAAGTTCAGTTTGGTTTACGTATTGAATTGAGATACGAGATTTTTATAAAGTAGTGGCGATATTATTAACCGCCATTATTAACTACATACATACATACATACATAGATGGCACAGCACAGTTGGTCACTATCACCATTCAAATAGTTAAATCAAAGTTTAGACTTGCAAGAATGTGAAAGTTGCATTACATAGCAGCGCTGGATTGGCCACTTCAATCTCGTTCGCTTTGCTGCCTCGCAATGTATGCAACTTGCGCGTTTTTTCTCGCAGGTCTTAGTCTTAGGTCTAAACTCGGCTTATTATTCCGTTCGTGTCAGTTTTTTTGCTTTCATTTATTGCCACTACTAGATGGCAGCACTGCGCTGCTTATCGTCAGAACAATTCACTTTATTATTATTTATTCCTGTTGTCACACTCGTATAAGATTTTGTGTGCTAGTTTATTCCTCGCTTCTTGAAATTTTAGAAGCTGGAAAATCAAAAAACTTCAATTAGTATGCTGGGAATCGATCCGTCAACCTCGTGCGTCAAAGCCGGCATCCAGACCACTGGACCAAACGATAGCTTAATTTACACTACGAAAATTAAAACTGGTTGTTGCAAACTGACGTCATTAGAAATGTTTCATCATCATTCGTTCTCAACTTAAAACGATTTACCCGCAATTAAGATTATTTACTCGTCAATTTTCTACCGCAATATAGATTCGTTTTTTTCCTTCGAACCAACCACAGTGTCACTACGCTAAATAAATACATACCAACCTAATTTATTTCTACGATGTCATCCATTCATTTTACTACTTTTATGAAGGAAAAAATAGTCGTGTTATTTGAGCATAACACTTCTATTGGTGAAATAGCTCGTCAGCTCAATTTAATACGGTAAGTTAAAATATTATGCAAATCTTGTAAAGTTTAAACCTTTAACCGTTGTATAATAGTTTCGTTATGTTGTTTGTATAAATTTGCATTATGATAAAAAAGTAGATAGGTAATAAAATAAACATTAGACTTAACATAATTTTCTTTTACAGAGAGAAACCTTCAAGCTGTGGGTAAACCGGTATGGAGATTCTGGCGACATAGAAAGGAAGCGGCCAGTTTTTCAACCTATTATGTTTACACCTCAATCTGCACGTTATCAAGACATTGTTGCAAGACATACTGCAAACCCTAGCAACTGCTCACGGTAAAGCAGTAAAGACAGTGCTGAAACACACTCTGCTGGGTTTAAAAAATACGGACCAGAAAATAAATCGCACTGTCCTACGTTCACCGAAAACAAAGGGTTCGTCTTGCTGAAGAATATTTAAATTTTGTTAGGTGTGACAATATAATTATATGTATTCACTGACAAAAAGTCGTTTATGTCTGACAAAGATGATCGCAAGATACTAAATATGGCGGAAACACGCAGATTATGTTTAATTAATATTGTGGGACTTGTGGGTTACTAACCAGAACTAGCGGCAGAAAAACCTTAGCTTATTGGGGATAGATGTCAACTATGGGGCCTGGTGAAATTGTGGAAGTTGGTGGTCGCAAAATATTTGGATGTTTGGGCGATTTTATTATTATTATTAACTGGCCGTCAAAAATTCCAGATCTAAACGTTATCGAATATTTATGGGGTCTAACGTATCCATCTAACGTAAAGATAACGCAATACCTCAGGGAACTAGTTTATTCAACTTGGGAATCTTCCTTTTTCTTTGAATTTTCGCATAGATATGCGAGGTAGTGACTTAAGTTTAACACTAGTAAATAGTATGAGAAGCCGCCTTCAACAAATAATCAACAATGAAGGTCGATCCTTGAGGTATTGAAAATTAAATAACTAAGTTTCTTCTGCCCGCTTGAAACTGCTAAGCTTATTTTTGTAAATATTTAAGTAAGATGGCCAAGTGATGGTATTGTAGTTTAGATAAAACATAACGCATGTTTCTGTCTAAATATTTACATGATGATTCACTATGTGCCTATCTGCTTTTATAAAATAAGTTAAATCATAAGTAGCAATTATGTTTAACACTCACTTTCCTAACTCATTAGTAGTTTTAAATTACGAAGTGTTATAGTTTGTTTACAGGTATTGTCAGAATAAATAATGTTAATCGAATTAAACAAAATGTGTTTTTTCTGTAAGAAAATAAAAATCTTTTTTTAAAACCTATTTTATTTTTTCATTTACACAAATTCTGTATTAGATTCAAATTGAAATAAAACTTGGAAACTTATTAAACAACCTACTTAATACGAAAAGCAAATAAAAAAAACGCAAAACGAAATTAATTGCCGAAATCATCTTTGAGACTCGAACCCTAAGCCTCACGTTTTGTAAGCCAGCACTGGACCGCTAAGCCACGAAGTATGTTAATAGCATGAGCAAAAATAAGCACCTATTGGTATTAGAAACGGTAGTTTGTTCAACTAGGCATGCATTGATCTTATACCATACAAACATTTACCCACATTTATGTTTATAATATTCATTCAACTCCAGTGCGCATTCAAAGCAACGTATCTGAGTGGATACTTAAGTGAGGGCAACGACTGTACATGAAAATATGAAATCAAAAGCTAACAAGAGAAACAGATGCTGATGATGAGGGTCCTTTACGTATGTATGCCTTGAAATATTTTACAGTTTTGTACCGGTGTCTGCACGAAATTCTTACACATTCTTGTGCTATGTTCACATTTGTGTAGTTACTAATACACAGTAATTGCCATTTATTTTATTTTTAATAGTAATAATAATTTATTGCAGATAACGTAGATCCATTGGTTAGTAAATACAAAATTATCTTACGTGCTAATGTTAGTTAGAATTTACACATTGTGAATTATGAATACAATTATAATTTACTTACTTAATACAAGTAACAATGTATACATAAAACACATGAAAATAACATTACAATACAATACAATGACTCTTTATTGTACACCAGGAATAGTAAGCAATACAGAAAACAGGTACACAGAGAGAAAGATACAAGGTAAGCAATAGGCGGCCTTATCGCTTAAGAGCGATCTCTTCCAGGCAACCCTTTACCAGAAAGAAGGAAGGACTAGTTTACAGCAGGTGGTGCATCAACAGTGGATCAGAAAATTAAAACGCAACAAAAATAGTACATCTACCTATGCATAAATAGTACTTACATTATAATAGGTACACGTCTAAAACAAATATAAGCAGTGGGATAAACAGACACATATAAATATATAAATAAACTATAACAAAGCTAATTATTACAAGATGACAGATAATACACCTTAAGCATAGATTTAAAGATTGACAGAGATTTTGCCCGTCGTAAGTCAATCGGTAAGGCATTCCACAACCGTATAGCCTGGACAGTATAAGAATAGACATAAAATTTGAAGTTAGAGAGAGGCACGGTAAGGAGAAAGTTCTGAGAGCATCGAATAGAAGTAACGTAGCTAAACCGCTCTTTGAGGTAGCGAGGAGTTGCAGGGTTAAAGAGAATGCCGTAAAGAAGGTGGAGAATGTGAGAGTTACGGCGAAGGCGGATTGGGAGCCACTTGAGCTGTGATCGAAAAATAGAGACATGATCGAACTTACGCAGACCAAAAATAAACCGAATGCATAGATTTTGAATTCGCTCAAGTTTATTAAGCTGCTCTTCTAGGAGATCGGGATAACAAATGTCAGCATAGTCGAATATAGGATGCAGTAAAGTTTGAGCAAGCGCAACCTTGGTAGCAAAAGGTAGGAAATTCTGAAGCCGTCTTAAAGATCCCACCGCAGCAAACACCTTCCTGCTCACCTCGCACACATGAGGAGACCATGAGAGAGTGCGGTCTAAAATAACACCCAGGCTCTTGACCTGATGTGCAAACGGTATTAGTACTCCGTCGAAAAGCACCGGTGGCAGAGATGCAAAGTCGACTCTTGGGACAAGTTTCGAGCTACCAATAACAATGACCTGGGTCTTTGTCGGATTAACAATCAGGCCAAATCGTTGGCTCCATTTCAAAATCTTTTTTAGATCCAAGTTAACAGACTCAATAACCAACGGAAGATCGCCAATCACGCCCTGAGAGTAGATTTGTAGGTCATCAGCATAAAGGTGATACGAAGAAAGAAGATTACGAGAAATAGAATCTATAAAAATAGAGAATAATAATGGAGATAGCACTCCACCTTGTGGCACACCAGCAAGAGTGTTGCACCAGGAAGATCGAGAATCTTCCACCTTTATTCTTTGCCGACGACCCACTAAGTAACTACGAAACCATGCAATAACCGCAGGAGATATGTTAAGAGAGCGTAAAATTCCAAGCATAATGTCGAAATCAACAGTGTTGAAAGCATTGCTGAAATCCAATAGAGTTAAAACAGTGAGTTTTCTATTATCCATACCCATTCGGATGTCATCGGTGATCTTCGCAAGTGCGGTTGCCGTACTATGACCAGGACGGAAACCTGACTGAAAGGGATTGAGGAGGTCGTTTCTGGTTAGATACGATGATAACTGTTGATGCACTAGACGCTCCAAAACTTTGGATAGGAAAGGGAGAATAGAAATCGGTCTGTAGTCAGAAAAGGATGATGGACTGGACTTTTTAGGTAGGGGAATAATTTCAGCATCCTTCCATACAAAAGGAAAAATATTCGATGTAATAGAATTATTAAGTATAGAAGTGATGACGGGGACAACTATATCAAGGAGAGGGAGGATCATAGCACGACTTACACTATCGACACCAACAGCGTTTGAAGCGATGGATAATATGCTCTTCTTAACATCACTGTCGGTAAATTGATTGAAATAAAAAGGAGTAGTATCAGAAGTTGGTAATGTTGAAAGATAAGTTAGTGTTTTGTCTTTTTCAGATCCGCTAAAAATAGCCGAAGAAGAGAAATGCTGGTTGAGCTGATCAATATCAATACCAGCTGAAGTAGATTTTTGCTGAGATTTACCAACTCCAATTGATTTAAGAAATTTCCAAACTTTAGCAGGGTCTCCGATTTCAACTGCCTCGTGGATATGGCGTCTTTGAGCGTCTCTACAGATAGTGCTACAGCGATTCCGCAAGGCACGATATTTGTCCCTGTTTCTGTCCGAAGAGTCAACCTTGTACCTTGCTTTAGCTTGATTCTTCCTTCGAATCAGGGTCTTGATATCATCAGTTAGCCAGGGAGCAGGAAGATGCTTCACCAACAACAACATTATGCCAAGAGAAACGAATATACAAAGGCGAAGTTGTCCCGTCAAGGAATCTCTTTCAATTAACCTTTGAACGATTGACAGCATATCGGAAACAAGAGTATAAGTACAGTCGAGTTAACCAATATGTGCATCGCCAACCTTTCATAAATATCTATACATAGACCTTATGTTACCGTAATAGGGTCTATGTATAGATATTTATGAAATGTTGGCTGTACAGATATTGGTGAACTCGACTGTACATGAAATAAATGAAAAGTTAAAAGAAACGAATTAAAAATCAAACTAAATAAAATGGTGCATTAGAAATACACAGTAAAGCAATTTCAGAAATCGAGGTCATCTTGTTTGCTTTTAGGCACAGCTGCTGTTCCACATGCTCTAGAATAGCATGTTAAAAAGAGCGCTATGAGTTGCTTAAAATGAGCATGTTTATGATGTGTTTACATTTGCTAGCAATAGGCATGCTAGTTTTAAGTATGCTGCTGAATAAGCATGCTCAAAGCAAACACTCCATATGCCATTTGATAGCGTGATTCAAAATCAAACAGCCATCCGCATGGAGCTGAATAAAATTATTCTTTTGCTGGCGATGCAATGCATCCAAAAACTTCTCTCAGCTAGAAAGAGGAAAAAAAGGAATAGAATGATTTGCACCTTGCAAAAAAGAACGATACTAGCATGTTTTTTAAGCAAACGCGTTCACACCTGCTATTACCTTTCTCCCTTCCATCCTAGCCTAGTGGTTTGACCTATGGCCTCTCACGCAGAGGGTCGTGGGTTCAAATCCCAGCACGCTCTCTGAGCTTTTTTCGGAATTTATGGAACACACATTATTATTTACATTTGAAATTTACCATGAGCTTTAAGGCGAAAGAAAACATCGTGAGGAAACCTGCATACACCTGCAAAGAAATTCAAAGGTGTGTGTGAAGTTCCCCATCCGCACTGAGCTCGCGTGGGAATTACGGCCCAAGCCCTCTCATTCTGAGAGGAGGCCTGTGTCGTGCAGTGAGACGTATATAGGCTGGGATGAGAAAACATATTTTGTTTGCTTTTAGACCGTAATCTGACACCGAATGTTAATACATAAAAGTACGTAGTAGTTAGGTACGACCAGATGGCCTAGTGGTTAGAGAACCTGACTACGAAGCTTGAGGTCCCGGGTTCGATTCCCGTGTCGGGGCAGATATTTGTATGAAAAATACGAATGTTTGTTCTCGGGTCTTGGGTGTTTAATATGTATTTAAGTATGTATCTATCTATATAAGTATGTTTATCCGTTGCCTAGTACCCATAACACAAGCTTTACTTAGCTTACTTTGGGACTAGGTCAATTGGTGTGAATTGTCCCGTGATATTTATTATTTATTTATTTATTTATTTATTTATTTACCTATCAAGTAGTTTAGGTAGGTAACAAGTACTAAGCTTTAGTCACTAACTCCGTGTAAACGGGGCATTAGACAAGCGTGTTACTGTTAAGCTAGCAAAGAGAATATAACCACTATGTTTTAAGAGACGGGACTCCCATACTAGTGAATAGATTCAGTTTGCATGGCAAACCATTACCAAAATTAACGCCAAAGATCCGTCAAAGAACAGTAATACCAACACAACAGACTAAAATAGTGTTGCATGATGAACGCTTGCGTTTATAATCGATATCGATAAAATGGTGAGGGTTGAAATATGGGCTCACAGTAACAATTTTCTTAGTCACAATTAGGTTAGAATTGAGTCCACATTTAAGTCGTGTCGTATGATATTTTATTTTTATATTTTAATATATGTTTGGACTTAAATGTAGACCCAAAATAAAATAAACTTTTGCTGCTGATTTCATTTATTTATTTTTTATGATTTTGCGAAAGAAAGATTTATACAATTTTTTTTACTAAAAGCTCTGCCTTCAAAGTGATCTTCACAAATGTATTTTTTCTATTGGAACATACACTAAATCTTCTTTTCCAACTAGTTTGACCCACTGTCTGCATCTGAAAATATTTTATCATTAAAACGTGTGTGTCTACTCATGATCATGATGCATGCAAGTCATACAACTGGGTCGAAATATCGGAAGCTTGAAAAGCAGCAAACGTAATCACAATCTATATTCCGTAGTAATTATAAATATATTTTGTTATTTAGCCGTAAATGTTTTTAAACTATTATCAAATAAAAAGTTAATTACGACTGTATGGATGGCAGACAGATTTTGAATGAAATTCTGCCAATAATCATGTTCATATTGCATGCAAATTGTCACAAAGTTCAGCTTCTTTTATGTAAAGTAATTATGAATTTGCAATGATAAAGAAATAAGCGTGTAGTAATCGATAGTTTTAGTACATCCCTAAGAGACAATGATAAGGAATATAAAATATCTATTTTCCTTTGTTTATATAGCTTTCTGCTCCAAAATATGGCTCGAATTATCTAAGGAGATACTTACCGGTCTTCATCCGAGGGAAATTTTGCAATAAACATCCTTTTTTCGCGATTTTTTCGACTAGCCCGATTTCCACAAATTTGACACGTTATAAACCATCTCTTCGATTCAATTTTCACAACACATGTTCACGTTAATCACTTTTCACTACATTAGAAAACAATTAAGACTAACTTGAAATAAATCTAGAGAAATTAACTAATAAAGTATTATGCGAGCCGCAATGACAAGCTAAATAAGCAATGTGGCATGAGGCTGACAGTTGACTTGACAGATAAACTGTACTGACGTTTTGTTTCAGTATTGTGGTAATGGTTTGCCATGTTAAGTCCATACAAAAGTTTTTTTGTTCCTAGTTGCGTGAGTCTGTTAAGCTAGCATCGAGGACCGAGCACGACACACGTCTCGTTAAACGAGAGTGTTGTCATACACAAACGCTGCTACATTTCTGAACTGTCGGTACATTTCTGAACGTATTTTTGGCACAGCTGACTCAGGCAGGTTGAGAGGAAGAAATGTTTGAGAATAATCCGGTTTGGAATAGAAAAAAGTATAAGTACAAAGTGTTTTCAACTTGATCCAGAATATTTCAGGGCATTTATTCAAGCGCTTCATTTATCTGGTCACATTTTTAGGGTTCAGTAGGTACCCAAAGGGTAAAACGGGATCCTGTTACTAAAACTCCGGCTCCGCTGTCCGTCCATCTGTCAGCCCGTCCGTCTGTCACCAGCCTGTATCTCATGAACCGTCATAGTTAGACAGTTGTAATTTTCACAGATGATGTATTTCCGTTGCCGCTATATCAAAAAAAATACCAAAATTAAAATAATGTAAAAAAACCATTAATTAAGGGGGTATCGCATAACCAATATAAAATGATCTCACACTGCGTACATTTTACTTAGCCGATGCCAGTGCGTTGTCAGCACGTTGTCAGCCCTAAGGAAAAAGGAGAAGGAATAGGGGAGGGGTCGAGGTATTGGGCCCCCGGCGCTCTCACTGACGTACGAAACGCGACACGCGGAGTACTTGCGCTGCTTTACGCCGGTGTTCTGTGAGAGGGTGATACTGCCCCGGACGAGCCGGCCCATTCGTGATGCAGCGGCTAACTACAACATGGCTCTACCACTACAAAACGATTTACGGCGTATATTTTGACATACTTAAATTGTACAGAACCCTCGGTACGCGAGTCCGACTCCCACTTGGCCGGTTTTTATAACAGCATAAAGCAACAGTTTTATTTTTAATTCCGTTACCTTTTAATGCCAGGATGTTAAACCGTAAAAAATGTGTACCTTTAAGTTTAATGCTCACTACTCGTAGAATATTAAATTTGATATACTCGTAGCAGTTGGACTTTTATGGAGAAAAGTATTTTTAATCAGATTTAAACAAAGGGGGTTCTGTAGTTTAAACCTTCACGATTTTAATGTAAATTTTTTTTCTAATTGTTTTCACCCTGGCTGTTTTCGTCATCATCATCAGTTAGTACATTTCGATGTCGTCACGCCGCGTCCAGAATGATTGCAATTTCAGTAGTTGTGATAGTCGATCATTAATCATCAATCATCAAACATGTGTTGAAAATAGTAGTGTTTTGACTTTTTCTATATCGAGGGCTTTTAGAAACTCATTTCCAACACCCTTAGATACTTTTTTGTAGAAATGGCAAAATATTCTGATACAGTTTTTAATTATGTGGTAAATCTATCTAATCTAATTCCTTTAAACGAGCAATTCTTGTATATATGTATATGTATATATATATAATCAGGATCTCGGAAACGGCTCCAACGATTTCGATGAAATTTGGTATGTGGGGGTTTTCGGGGATGAAAAACTGATCTAGCTATGTTTCATTTTCAGAAAATCGCTTTTACTCGTGTTTTCCAGCTATTTTTGTTTGCATTAGAATATAAAGCTAAATTTCGCCCACTTTGAGCAGATCATAATGTCACATTAGAAATCGGGTGGTCGCGGATCCAGCCGACCTCGGTTCGAATCCACGTTTTTTTTCAACATTTTTAGTTTTTTTTTTTAAGTTTATTTTTCATGAGAAAACGTCAAGTTCATTCTTTTGTGAGAAAAAGTTACTTTTTTGTGAGAAAAAGTTACTTTTTTTGTTAAAAAAAGTATTATAGGGAACGTGCAGTAACTATAGGCGGCAGCACTAATGCGACAGAAGAGACACTATGCGGACAGTAAAATAAACTTATCAAGGTAAAACATTCACATTGATGGCACCCTTATGGCACCAGTTGGCAGCACCGTCTATGTGCACGTTCCCTATTGGGAGCACAGAACAGGAAAAGCCGGTTGTCTGTAAAGTCGGTTTACGGACGATAGTTTAACGTGATTCAAACCTCCGGTGTTTTTGTCAAATATCTTGAAAACGGTGCATCCTACGGCAAAATCAATGAAATTTTCATCCCCCCTTTAGTACCTCCGCGCTCCCTCCCCCGCATCACCCCCCCCCCCCTCTCACCCCCCCCCCCCCCCCCCCCACCCCTCCGGTGTATATAATCAGGATCTCGGAAACGGTTCCAACGATTTCGATGAAATTTGGTATTTGGGGGTTTTCGGGGATGAAAAATTGATCTAGCTTGGTCTTATCTCTGGGAAAACGCTTGGTACCGAGTTTCTGCCCGAGCAGAGCTCGGTCGCCCAGGTACTAAATAAATAACCGAGAACGCCATCAAAATCTACAGCCGGTTCTTAGAAAACGTGACCACGAAAGTGAGGCGGTTGAAACGCTCGAATAATGACCCAAATAAGCTCGATTTTTTAAATTAAACTGTTTTTTTGAAATAAGGTTGCTATATTGAACACAGTGTAATATAATAATAATAGACTTAGAATTTTAATGTTACAAAAAAATCTATAGAATAAAATAAATAAATAAAAATAAATATCATGGGACAATTCACACCAATTGACCTAGTCCCAAACTAAGCAAAGCTTGTACTATGGGTACTAGACAACGGATAAACATACTTATATAGATAAATACATACTTAAATACATATTAAACATCCAAGACTCGAGCACAAACATTCGTATTTTTCACACAAATATCTGCCCCGACCGGGAATCGAACCCGGGACCTCAAGCTTCGTAGTCAGGTTCTCTAACAACTAGGCTATCCGGCCGTCTAAACCGTATAGAATGACTTTTTTATATACAATATAGGCTTGCGTTTGACCACAATCAAATTAATTTCGTCTTGGACGTTAACACTTGAATCCCTCGTTACGCTCAGGATTCTATTGTACAATCCTTCGCTTCACTCTGGGTTCAATACGCCGTAAATACATAATTTTGCTCCCTTGTCACACAAATAGCTATAGCCAGCCTCTATTTAAGTAGGTATTTTAATTGGCTAAGTAACGTTTTTTGAAAAGGTGCTAACTTTACCTAGCCAATTAAAAAAATTGTCTTGCCTTTTGCCTCTTCGCACCTTGGTCGCACCTCGAGGATGGGTGGAGCGGCTGCTGAAGTGGCAGCACTTAAAAAGCGTGACAAGTTCTCAGCACTCGCTAATTATTTGTTTGTGCCTCTTGGGGTGGAGACAACTGGTTGTTGTGGTTCCGAGGCAATACTTTTTTTTAAAGAAGTGGGGCGCCGTATTTGTGAGAGAGGTCTTGACCATCGCTCTGGGTCGTTTCTGGTGCAAAGGTTGTCCATCGCGGTTCAGTGGGGCAATGCGGCTAGTGTGTTGGGCACCTTTGCGTTTGGTGCGATCCGATTGGTTTATTTGACTGACTTTTTTTTTTATTGTATTTTGTGTGTGTGACAAGTTGTCATGTAAATTATTCCATAATAATGACTTAACTGACCATATTTAAACAAAAAAAGCTAGCTAGTTTAGCTATAATATGCACATAGTAGGGCACAGACGGAGCATGGGAGGACTCTTAGAATGAGAAAGCTTGGACCGTAGTTCCCACGCGGTCCCAGTGCGGATTAGGCACTTCACACACACCATTGAATGTGTTCGCAGGTGTGACGATGTTTTCCTTCACCTTAAACTCATGGTAAATTTAAAATGTAATTTCGCACTTAAATTTCGAAAAGCTCATAGGTGCGAGACCGGGCTCAAACCCACGGCCCTCTGCTTGAGAGACCATAGGCCATATTTTTCCTTATTAACCAATATTAATATATATTATGGAAATACGAGTGTGAATGTGCGGTGAAACTTTGGAATCAGTTTGCAGCGGCAGTATATCCGGACCGGTACAACTTGGGGACCTTCAAAAAACAAGCCTACTCTTTTAGCTAGCCATACACGCACGGATATTCCCGGATCTGCCCAACAGACGCGCCTGACGGGAAGATCCGTGCGTGTATGGCGGCATCCGGCGGACATTTCCGTGTCTGTTCGCACCATACACGCACGGATCTGCCCGCCACGCGCGTCTGTTGGGCAGATCCGGTGGGCATATCCGTGCGTGTATGGGTAGCTTTTCTCAAAGGGTCAATGCATGCGTAACTCAACTTATGTTGTGGGGTGTCGATGATTACTTTCCATCAGGTGACTCGCCTACTCGTTTGCCCCCTATCATTATATTAAAAAATTAGCTCTATCTATTTGTCAGTCTGTTACCTCTTGAAAGAAAGAAAAAAAGAAAAACATTTATTTTATAACAACAATAACACGTACACATATATATTAATGTTGTTACAGAAACGACTCAGTATATCACACCTCTCCCTCTGCCTCTACCTCTTCACGCTTACGCTTAAACCGCTAATCCGATTTAAGGCCACCACAAACCGGGAGCGCGGGGCACTGACGGAGCGTGCCCAGCGCGCTCTATAACACTGAATCAAATATACGGTGACACACACCGGCAGCGCGGCCCACCGTATTTGATTCAGTATTATTGACCGCGCTGAGCACGCTCCGTCGGCGCCCCGTGCTCACGGTTTGTTGTGGCCTTTAGTTGAAGTTTAATAAGAAGATAGGTATAGGTACTTTGAAACGCTGCGAAGGACATGGGATACTATTTATCCCGGAAAAATGCATTGTTCCCGGGATAGCGATAAACGAATTCCTTCCAGACGCAGTCCCGGGCATCAGCTAGTATAACTGTAATTAAAGAAAGATTCTCGCAGATAAGGAAAAACTTTTCTCCACCTGACACCTTTACCCGTTTTCTTCTCAATAAAAGTTCAGATAATCTCTTCCTACCAAGTGCCAAAGGAGATTGTGCGCGCGTATTATTTTACATTTAACTTCTTTAGGGTACCGTGACGAAACAAAAAACAATGGTGTGGTTTATGTCTTTAATGGTTTAATTCACATGTTTTACACTTGTATTCTCACTAGCTGGCAAGTGCCAAGGATAGCCAAGTACGGAAATTTCACCGTAATGTCTGATATTTTCATTTACTTTCGCTGTAAGACACTGTCCGTCCATTGTGGTAATAATTCATTATCATTTCAGCAGAAAAACCTAACGACCGCTTTAGCCTAGTTGGTAGTGACCCTGCCTACGAAGCAAGAGGTCCTGGGTTCAAATCCCGGTAAGGGCATTTATTTGTGTGATGAGCACGTGTTCCTGAGTTCTGGATGTTTTCTATGTATTTAAGTATTTATTTATCTATATAAGTATGTTTATCGTCGTCCAGTACCCATAGTACAAGCTTTGCTTAGTTTGGGACTAGGTCGATTTGTGTAAGATTGTCCCCTAATATTTATTTATATTTATTTATTTAAAACGTCCACAGTCCACAGCTGCACATAGGTCTCCCCCAAGGCTCACCAAACAGATCGGCCCTGCGCCATTCGCATCCAACGCGTTTCCACAACCTTAACCAGGTCGTTGCTTCATCTCGTTGGAGACCTTTCCACACTGCGTCTTCCGATCCGTGAACGCCACTCGAGAACTTTTTCATCAGTCATCAGTTCTACGAGCGATGCGCCCTGCCCACTGCCACTTGAGTCTGGCGATTCTTGGAGCTATGTTGGTGACTTTAAGTAGTTCTTGCGCGGATTTCACAATTTTTAATGCGATCCCGCATAGAAACTTCGAGCATAGTCCTCTCAATTACCCTCCGAGTGAGCTTGAGCTTTCTTATGAGGCCCATCGTTAGCGGCCACGTCTCAGTGCCATAAGTCATCACTGCTGGCAACACACACTGGCCAAAAACTTTTGACTTGAGACACTAGGCGTGTGGCCTATGTTCAGCAGTGGACGTCTTTCAGCTAAAATGATGATGATAATGAAAAAAGATATTGGGAAAAAAGCATTTGGAGAAAAAAGCGAATGAAAATTTTGCTAGTAGGAAATTTATAACGATTCTTTTAAATTGGTCTATCAAGCCACTTTGAGGAACTCTCCGAGAGCGGTCGAGCTCGCGCTTCACAGATTTTTTCATCCGTCTACGTCTCCCGGCTTGCTCTATTTGCCGGGAAACACAAGCCTCGAGTTAAAAGCCGAGATATTGTTACAGCGTCAGATGCTTCCCGCTAGTTTGTTTCCGTTCATTACGGACACAATATTTTTTTTAAAATAACTGTGTAAACTGTTTTAAACTTTCGTGATTTTCACTCATAATTGTTATACTAAATGGGAATGGGACTTATCACGCAAACAATATTTACCTCGACGTTTCGGCCACATTGCAGCAGCCGCGATCAACTCATTACGTGACGCCGCATCGCAGGAGCTATCGATGCGAATTGCTGCGATACGATTTCGTGCGGTAATGCCCGTTTCACACGAGGGCAGAACAGTCGGGCAGGACAGTAGGACAGAACAGTTTGAAAGGGCAGTGGCGTTCAAATGTAGAGCGAAAGAGTAGGACAGTCCGAGTGAAATCGCCACTTTAAAACAAGTCGGGACGTGCGCGCGTTCGCTGTCCTGCCCTTTGCACTGCACTGCCCTCGCGTTCACACAAGTCCAGCCACAAGACAGACGAGCAAGAAAGGTGGTGGGGGAAGCAAACTGCCCCGAAAAAATAGACCGGCGAGCTATTAACTGTTCTGCCTAGGATACTGTCAAGACAGCACTGTTCTGTCTCGGCGTGTGCGTTCAGATTGCAGCAGTACTGTGTTGCCTACTGTTCTGCCCGACTGTTCTGCCCTCGGGTGAAACTTAAGGGTCAAGTGACCATAGTGAAGGTAATAGACGTTAGTTCCTGCGATGCGGCGTCACTCGCATCGTTTCGCGGTTATTGTGTGGGAGCCCAAAAACTCAAAAAATAAGTAGAATATAGGTGAAAAACTTAAGTAGCCTGGTCATGATTATTATCATTATCATCATCATCCCAGCCTATATACTCCCTCTGCAGGGCACAGGCCTCGTCTCAAAATGAGAGGGCTTGGGCCGTAGTTCCCACGCGGTCCCGTGCGGATTGGGAACTTCTCACACACACCATTGAATTTCTTCTCAGGTGTGTACAATACAGGTTTCCTAAACAAATGTAATTTCGCAGATAAATTCAGAAAAACTCAAAAATGCGAGCCGGGATTTGAACCCACGACAATAAATAATAAAACCCCTAAAGCAATAAGAGATATTGAAAATATTAAAATATTTAAGGCCCGTTTGAAGGACATGTTAATTGGAAAAGCTTACTATGCGGTAAAAGACTTTGTTTTAGATGAATTATTGTGACATGATTTAATTGTATAAATTATAATAATAATATTAATTCGAATGTTCTCCATAATTATGTTTAATTTATTTTATTTTATTGTATTATGATTATGTTGTTTTTTAGGCTTAAGTACCATATTTATATTGCATGCCAGGACCTGGCGGTTGCGATGATCAGAAATTTTGTATTTTAAGATCTTTGTGCCTACTCACTTCCTTGCAATAAACGATTTGAATTTGAATTTGAATTTGAATTTGACCCTCTGCATGAGAAGCCATAGATCAAACCGCTAGGCCACCATGCCTTTTTTTTACTCATCACTCACTCACTGACAATAATGTGACAACAAATTGATAGCGGCTGAAACACCAGCACTACTTGCACCGCACAGCGTTAACGCTATGCACGTCTAAGGTCTTAGTTGTCCCACTTGCTCGCACACTTTACTGGCAACACTCGTAAAATCGTTTCGTTAACATCCTACACATAAAAATAGATACTTATTGTCGCACGTGACCGTTGTGGCAAGCGGGATGCGCCAGCTGGCTTGGCGCGATGCAGATATTGAGTGGTCAGACGATAATATCTGATAGACTGATAGTCGATCGCTGGAAAATTACCTCAATTTACTGCTCAGTTTAAAAGACAAGGAGATAGAGAGAGATTTGTTGACACACTGCATTCTGTATGTCAATTGATATACACAATCGATTGCATGATGACATTTTGATGTCATTCTTTGGAATTGCCACTTAATTTACAAATACAAATACAAATACAAAATCATTTATTGCCACAAAATACAAAGAGAGCACAAATAAGCAATATAAAACAATAGGTATATGACTACAAAGCATATTGTGGCAAAAGGAACCGGCTCAGCAATAGCCGAACCCGCGCGGCGCCGCGAGGGCTCGGCGCTGGTTTTCAGCCGGGCCCTTCCGACTCTGAGCGAATAAACTATTCTTGGGATAGTAGTAGACACAAAATTATGATCTATAAATTTAAACAGAGAACATTTAATAATAACTTATTTAGAATTTATAACCTATATTTAATGTTAAAAAAAATAAAACAGGTTTCTTGGCAATGGTTCTACATATGTCTCATCAAAATCGGTTCAGCCGTTCCAAAGTTATCTGCTCTTTTGTTAGCTGCGGAAGGGATCTTATTTAGACGCATAACAGGCATTGACTTAATGTTCAAACATACGAGTGACATAAGTGCGTTGGAGGGTCTTTAAAATTTTAAATTTTTAGTATTTCTAAGGAAGTTAGGAAAAAAACAATAAAATAAAATAAAAAATGACAAAGACAAAAAAAATAATGACAGAAGACAACATTGAATCCAGCCAGGGAGGCTTTATCCCTTGTTTATTTGATTTGATTTATTTAAACATAGGTTAAGGAATTGATTAGTACAAGAATGCTTTTATCGTGTTAGTGATTATTTGTAAGTGTTAAAATTGGTATTTGGGGTTTGCTATTGAGTTGAATTAAATTTAATGATTATTGGTTACCCACCCATTTTATGTTTCAAGATTATTTTATTTTGACTAATTTTAGGTGAATGTTTTGCATGCCAGCTACTGGTGAAATGTGTGTAACATATCATAAATGTATACCATCTTTTTGTACCAGGTTTTAAGCAAAATAAATGAGTTATGATAAGTATGTTATGGATGGATATTTGTTACGACATCCGTCTCGCACTTGGCTGGTTTTCGACAGTCTTTAACGGAACTTGTATTACCCAAAACCAGTTGCCATTCTTATCTCCTTCACAAGTAACAGTTAAGCTCGCCATTTCTTTTTATGACGTATTAGTATCCTATTTTTCAATACATTGGCCTCGTTGACCCCTTCAAGGTTCCGATATCAAGTATCGAGTATCGATGAGAGCTAAGAAAAGCACAATATAAGTAGAATTGGGTTATGAGACTTGAAATATTGACCCCGATTTTCATTGCCTCATTACCTACGTCATATTCGGTTAGTTCGATGTTAAATATGTTTGTCATAGCTCTTGTTATCTATTTTGTGTATTTGTTTATATAGGTTATTAATATTGGCTCATTTATTCTCACCGTGCATAAGTGACTTCGCCTACCTTTTTTTAAGATTTCCTATCTGAAGCAGGTTAGCTTGAAAAGATCCCTTTTCAGGATAATAATAGGATATTTCGATTAATAATTGTTTGTTTTGTATTGCTCTTGTGTCTTATGTACAGTAAAGAATTTACATAAATACATACATGTTTAAAACATCTAAACTTACTAAAAAACCACTTGAAAGTATGTGGATTTATGATTATAAGTAGGTGTAGGGCAAATTTTAATTTCTCCCCTCTTTAATTTGGCCCTTTCGGGCCGGTGGTGATTCGCAAACACTCTATTGCATTTTCATCTGACATCTTTGTTTCTGTGTTACCGTAAGTAAGATTAGTTCCAATTTTTACTAAAAAAAAAAACTAATTAAAATTTTGCCATGCAACATGACTCGTGTGCCCTATTTTAAAAGTTACTTCTCTGTCTCACGACAGCTTTAATTCAAAGAAAAATCGTAATCCCGATTTTATATTTCCATAGAATCTTGAATCTACGCAGACAAAGTCGTACGCAGAAGCTAATAATCAAAACTAATGTCTACAAAACGTTGATTCCCATCGGCAACGATAACATTTCAACTAAAACTTCTCAAACACATCAGAATAATCCAGGGCCGGATTTAGTAGGCAGCCAGCTTGAAGCTTTTGGCGATTCCTCAAACACAAAGAGCATCAACACAAAATAATATACCATTTTAATTTAGACCTTTCAGAAACTGCCTGAAGTCTAAATTAAAATGGCACATTATTTTGAATTGATGCTCTTTTGATTTAGGAGTGAGAAATCGTCACTACTTTGAAAAAAGCTCGTATCTCAAAATCGATAATCTGGCTAATTGAACTTTACTGATATGAGTGTGCAATAAAGTTTAGTTTGGTACTTATATTGATTTGAGATACGAGATTTTTTCAAAGTAGTGACGAAATGTGTCTTGAATTTAAAAAAATCAAGTCAAGCGATCTGTGACACAAAAACAAAAGTGCATGTGACAGTTCGAGAAGGAGGTCAAACGGTGAATCTAACTTGGATGGGCAGCGTTCGGGAAACTCCACAATATCTTTTCATCCAAAATACCTCATTGCCTCAAGACAAAAGTCTTTAATCAGTGTGTGTTGCCAGTGATGACATATGTATCCGAGACGTGGTGCTTCACTATGGGCCTGATGAATAAGCTCAGAGTCGCTCAACGCACTATGGAGAGGGCTATGCTTGGAGTTTCTCTACGGGATCGAATCAGGAACGAGGAGATCCGTAGAAGAATAGGGGTCGCCGACATAGCCAAACGGATTAACGTGTTAAAATGGCAATGGGCAGGCCATATCACGCAGAACAGATGGCCGTTGGGGCCCAAAAGTTCTCAATTGGAGACCACGGACTGGAAAGCGCAGCGTGGGACGTCCACCAACGAGATGGACGGACGATTTGGTGACTGCAGGTTCAGGGTGGATGTAAGTCGCTTCCAACCGTAATTATTGGGCGTCAATGAGGGAGGCCTGTTTCCAGCAGTGGACGTCCTACGGCTGAAATGATGATGATGCTGAAGTATGACAAGTGTCTTAGTTGATCGAAATTGGTACGACGTAATTTATGGATGACTCTGAATGCCCCAGACCTCTAAATCTGACCCTGGAGCAACCCACTTGAAGCTTCTAATCCGTAAACTGAAGATACTGAACGTAACGATGCGAAATCCTATTTCCTTATAGAATTAAGATTTTATCGGAACCGATATGGCACTCCTAATGGCCTATTTGCCTCAAACTTCATAAGATTGTTGTGGGCTAGGTCACTATGTTTATGGGGATGGGTTTGCTTATGGAAACTGTTGAAATGTCTCGTAAATGGGCATTTTCAATAAAAAAAAAAAAAAAATTTAAACTGTTTATTTCAGTAAAATTACAAAATTGCATGCATAATCTTAACTAATAATCTTAATTTAAAAAGATTTTATAAGTTAAGAAGTCTTTTTTTGTGTGTATGCAGTCAAGGTCACAAACACACGCACGTCAGAAGTCAAAAATATCTGTTCACCTCTTTATCACTAAATAAGGTTGGTGTTTACATTATATCCGACTCCGAGCCGGAATACCCATGAATAAAAAAAAAGTATATCCTTTATTTTTTTTAATGTTCATAATCTCGTGTAGGTACAGTTTATTTTCGGAAAGAATAGTGTCTTTATTTTTTTTGAGTAAATTTTGTTACTTTTTTCTGGCTCTTCAGAAAACTAACACAAAAAATTGAATGGAAAATTAAGGACACTGTTTCTGATTACGAAAATTCCAAAATTTGCTCATTAAAAAAAGTAAAGTAAGTAATTAAAATTGGTTTTTAATTAAAAATCCCAAATCGATTTTTGACATGAATGAAAAGCTGGCTTCTCTTGTTTTTTCAGCGCTCTAAACAAAGTAAAAAAAAAACAACGAATAATAAAGAAGGTCGCTCAAACAGAGGGTAGTGGGTTCGAATCCGGGCTCACTCTGACTTTTTCGTAATTTATGTGTGAAATAATATTTGAAATTTACCATGAGCTTTACGGTCATGGGAAACATCGTGGGAAACCTGCATACCATACCTACGCCTGCAGAGAAATTTAATATTTTCCCGGAATACCCATGGGAAAGGGAATTATATAGGCGGCTTTTCTTTTTATAGTAGGCCTCATCTTCGCTTTTCATCAGACGTGATTGTGGTCAAACGCAAGCCTACATTATACTGTATAAAAAAAATCTAGTATTAAAATTTAAAATTGTTGTAAATTTTCTTTTCTCAACTAGGTTAGCTGGAAGAGATCCGTTATTAGGGATAAGTCCACTTATGTACTTTTTCTATTTATCTGTACTTTAATTTATATTTTTTTATGTGCAATAATGATTTCACATTCATACATTCAGTCAGCAGCAGAAATAGATGAGCAGCTGTAGTGTTCAAATTAATCTAAATACTCTTATTACTACGACAACAGAAAAACACAAGACTGAAACTGTCTTTTTTCGTCGCGTAAGAAACTAAATAATGGTATCCTTTTTAGGTCACGTGGTCAGCGTTACAATGAAGCTTTGTGGACCTTTAATTCCTTAATTAATGGACCTTATAACTGATTGGAGTTCAACGTTTAAACGTCCATTAGTAAATTGGGTATTTCTACAAACGAGCCTTAGTAGCCGACCCATAAATCTCAGCAGTCTGGTATCTAGATTAATTTCTAGGATTAGGTGAACGGAAACCTATTTGTTAGCGATATTGTTTTGAAGTTACGGTTATTAATGTACCTAGTATTTTTGAGGTCAGCGACATTTAAGACGAAATTAAAAAAACATTTATTGGTTAACTATACAATTAAACACATGACATAATAAAATTAACTTTAAATAAATTAACACTATAATTAAAAATAAAATAAAACTAACTAAACTCCCCGCGTCGTGGCCCCGAAGATACTGGCAGCATTACATCGCTGTATAGCAATGCTGATACGTTGAGCGAGGAAGCTGCCAGCTCTTCGGTCTCCTGTGGTATCAAAAAGTCGTTTTGAAAGGTCTTTATAGAGTATTTTTGCGCTGGGGCTCCACGGACCTAAGTTCTCAACCCCGAATGGAAGAAAGTTGTATTCAGAGCCGAGACTTTTGTATTTGTTTGTCTTGAGTTTCTCCGCCGCCTCTGCTGCTGCACCAGCTTGATATCAGACCAAGATAAGTCTGCAGTGATTTTGATATCACACGCAGTGCATGTGTTTTATTAAACGTCAAACTTCTATGAAATTATGACGTATAAATAACACACGCTCTGCGTGTGCTGTCAAAATCGTTACAGACTTATCTTAGTCTAACTCTAGTAGCTTCTTTCGCTTATGTATTTTTCAGTTGAAGCCTCTGAGTTTTTCGGGGCGTAGGTACTTAATTAACATAAAACGAAGACATATACATATACGTTAGAAAGCCGTGGTGGTCTATTGGTTTGACCTATGGTCTCTCAAAAAGAGGGTCGTGCTTGCAAACCGGGATAGCACCTCTGAGTTTTTCGGAATTCATGCGTGAAGACAGACATTGTGTGAAGACATCTGCGAAGAAATTCAATGGTGTGTGTGAAGTTCCCAATACGCCCTGAGCCCGCGTTTGAACTACATCCTAAGAGGGCCATTCTAAGAGGGCCTGTACTCTCCAGTGGGACTAATTTCGCACTTAAGAGGGTTTATACCTGCTGAGTTGGCAACGTTGCATTTTTGTTAGTTTTTCTCGATTATTCCATAAAAATTAAATGAAAATTAAAAATGTTTTGTATACAAATTGTTCTAATATATAAATTAATGTGTCTACTGCAATAATAAATCGTGATAGACTTTTATTTTCTTTAACAACGAACAAATTATTACCAGAGGTCAAACCACTATAGGCAAACCGTTTAACTAAGTCCTCACCCGCGCGTTAAAGGGGGTGGGGGGTATAACAACGGACGCGGGCGAGGACTCAGTAAAACGGTTTAAGCATGCGCCAGACGGCATTCTACCACAGTTTCTGTCAGGTGACCTTGGTAGAAAAACAGTGGTTTTTAACCATGTAGCCAGTGGTTTTAAACCAAATTTCGATTGACCTTTAAACGCCCTTGGTAGACGGGCGTGCGCTTCAAACCATTGGCAGAAACAGTGGTAGAATGCCGTCTGGCCGTTTGCTGTAAACCATTCGAAGAACAGTCTCGCAGCCGCACGCTCCGAGTGTAGACGCTTCATCCAAATTCTTTTCTTTTTTTTTTCATCGATTGCATACAAAAGAGCAAAACAAACTCCAACTTTTTGAAATTTCGACAAATAAAGAGCCATAGCGTTTATAGGAGTTTTGCGCACGACGTTAGCTCAGCACAAGCGCTTCAAGCACACTGAAGTTTGGGGCTTGTTTTAAACCATGTAGACAGCAGCGCTTCTACCGCGCTTCTACCGAGGTCACCTGGCAGAAACTGTGGTAGAATGCCGTCTGGCGCATGCTTTAGTAGGCCACCGCGGCTTTCTTTCTAAATGTATATGTAAGTGTTGTTTTTACATGTACATAATAATGGAGATAAACATTGTTTCTGTATTTATTTTCTTTATTTCTAGAAGTAAAAGCTACAATCCTATTTTTTTACGCAATTTACTTCAGATACGGCCATAAATAACTAGTTTTACGGCCTCCATAAAACTTTGGCCATTCTGGCTAAACACTGAACACAGACTAGAAGTTGCGAGGTTGTATTTCTACCTACCAACATCAGATACCCCGTCACTACTTTGAAAAACGGCCAAGAACCGCAGCTGTTACGAAAAATCCTTGCATATGTTATTAATTTTACTATTAATTACTGTCCGTAAAGTTCACTTCGTAAGATTGTAGATTTTGAGATACGTGCTTTTTATGGTTCATTGCCAAAGGATGCCAACGGGACCTTATTATTGAGACTCCGCTGTCTGTCCATCCGTCTGTCACAGGACCCTATCTCTTGAACCGTAATAGCTAAAAACTTGAAATTTTAACCATGAAATTCAAACACTTGACTTTAAACTTATTTTTAGTCTGTCTATCCGTCTGTCCGAATGTCACCAGGCTGTATCTCATGAACCGTGATAGCTAGACCGTTTAAATTTTCACAGATGCTGTATTTCGGTTGCCGCTGTAACAACAAGTACTAAGAAACAGAATATAATAAATATTTAGGGGGGCTCCCATACAACAAACGTGATTTTTTTGCCGTTTTTATAGATAAAGGTACGGAACCCTTCGTGCGCGAGTCCGACTCGCACTTGGCCGGTTTTTTTTAAATTGATTTTTTATGAATTTTTCGAAGAGTAAATTCCAGTCGTGTGTCGAAGTTGATACACACACACACTAAAACACACGCACGCACGCGCACACACGCGCACAATGTTAAATCGGTTCATAAGTCAATCGAGCCGTCTTCTAGCTATCTGCCTCTAAAGCCTTAATTCCATTAGGAGACTCATCGGTGAAGTAAAAAAGGAACGAGGAACTTGAAGTAGTGCCAACACTCCTCATAATATTATACGGAACAAATTCGAGGCTAAGAAAAGAGCGGAGATGACAGTTACTATTCGATATACTGCCTTTTTCATTTTAGTTTTAATTTGCAAAAGCGCTGCGCTAAGTCTGACTGAAACGAAACGCTAGCTACGGAGTTATTGGCTATGGTCTGCGCGCGCATTTAGTGTCAATTTGAACTCGCCAAAAGAAGGCACATTTTAGGCTGCGTTTCCACCAGAGATGTGCGAGGATGCGTTGCGAGGGATGTGTTTGTCATGAACTAATAGAAACACTTCATTCACTTAGGACCTAGGACTTAGGTGTTTCTATTGGTTCATGACAAACACATCCCTCGAAACGCATCCTCGCACAGCTCCAATGGACACGCAGGCTTATTTCAATATTTTCTAATAATTAATTAAACCTTCTATAATCAAGAGAAGACCTTCCAAGTGTTATGTGCTACTTAATATTATTTAGTGTGATGCGTGAGTACGTGTGACTTTTTAAGACATTTGGATTCTGACCTGAGCCTGGACAGCAGAAATCTTTACCGGATTCACTATAGCAAAGCAAAGGCAAGCTGAGTGCTTTGTAATTAATTTGGAATGCTAAACCTAACCCATCCTTTTAAGTCAATTTGCTTAGGTATTTTCTAAACTTAGCCAGTTTTCTTCTATACAGTCCATTGTTTCAAAACTTCTTTTACGTGGTTCCGTGACGCCACAGTTACTAACTGATAACATCATCATTTCAACCGAAACACGTCCAATAGTCACCGTCATAGCTCGAAGAATCGCCAGACTCAAGTGGCAGTGGGCAGGGCATATGGTCGTAGACCTGATGGTCGATGAAGCCAAAAGGTTCTCGAGTGGCGTCCACGGACATTGAGCTTTCTTATGAGGCCCATCGTTAGCGGCCACGTCTCAGTGCCATAAGTCATCACTGGAAACACATACTGGTCAAAGACTTTTGACTTGAGACGCTGCGGTATATTGGACCATATTAGGGGACAATCTCACACAAATCGACCTAGTCCCAAACTAAGCAAAGCTTGTACTATGGGTACTAGACGACGATAGACATACTTATATAGATAAATAAATACTTAAATACACAGAAAACATCCATAACTCAGGAACAAATATTTGTGCTCATCACACAAATAAATGCCCTTACCGGGATTTGAACCCAGGACCTCTTTGCTTCGTAGGCAGGGTCACTACCAACTAGGCTAAAGCGGTCGTTGATCAGACATTGCACATTGCGGAGCTTCCCGAACGCTCTATGCAAATTTTCAGCCGTCTAGGCCCAAGAAGGAAAGTAGCATGTCTATTGCCACTATTTGCCATCACGTCTTCTGCCTCACCTGAATTTCAGATACGCTCTAAGGGATTATATTTACTACTAGCTTTTGCCCGCGACTTCGTCCGCGTAGAATTCCAATTTGTGGTAAAGCTTCTTCATCTCTTTCATTGTATAAAACAAAAATCCGGCACCGGCAACATCCATCATTATTATCATTTCATCATGAGTATCAGTTAGTGAATATTATAAATCCCGTTTATTCCCTATCCCGCGGGAATTTCAACAAATTTGTCCTTATTCTTTGCAAAATTACACTTATTTTTATCCCGCGGGTATTTTGCATTTTCCCCGAGAAAAATAGCCTATGTCCTTAAAGCTTTCTACCGATAAAAGAACTTTTAAAATCAGCCGCGTAGTTGAGTTCACTTTTTTTTTTCCCGTGGGAATTTTGATTTTTCACGGAGAAAATAGTCTATGTAAGTAAGGGTTAGTGTAGCTACTCACTAATAGGTGAAAGAAATTTTCAAATCAGCCCTGAAGTGAAATTCACTTCTTAATATCCCAGGGGAATTTTGCATTTTACCGAATAAATAGTAGGTAGCCTATACCAATAAAGGATAGTGAAGCTTTCTATTGGTGATTTTTTTTTAAACTCAGCCCCGAAGTTAATTTTACTATTTTCTATACCGCGGGAATTTTGCATTTATCCGGAAAAAAGCATCCTATGTTAACCAAGGACAGTGCATCTTTTCTATTGGTGTAAGACATTTTAAAATGAGCTCCGAAGTTGAATTTTCTTTTTTCTATCCCTTGGGAATTTTGCATTTCCCCGGAAAAAAGTAGCCTATGTCAATAAAGGATAGTGTAACTTTTTACTGGTAAAAGTTTTTTTTTTAATCGGCTCGGAAGTTTCAGAGATTATCTATCCCACAGGAATTTCCAAAAATCCTGCAATAAGTTTTTTTGTTGTTATGGTCATTTTCGTTAATACTGTATTTGAAAAGATTAGTAATTGTAGTTACGGAGATATGGTCCAGTTGATTTGAGTACCTACATATATAAATCCTGATTTAACTTTATCCCGTGGAAATTTTCAAAATTCTTTATATTCGCTTTATATTCTAATAGTCTAATTGCATGCCCAATTTGTACAGTTTAGTAATCTTCGTTATGGGCATAGGGTCACTCTTGATGAAATATATAAATCCCGATTATTCCTTATCCCGTGGAAATTCCGGAAAATCCTTTCTTATCGGATGCCTACGTCATACAAAGAACACACCCTCCACGGTTTAGGTCTCTACATACAGCGGTTTAGGCTGTGCGTTAATCCGGCAGTCAGTCATTTAGGACTTCAGGACAAAGCATTTTATATGTATTTGCATTGCACCAAGCTTTTATGCGAGTTCAACAACGATATTTGAATACTCAATTCGATTTTATTCGAAAAAGGTAGAACTCGCATAAAAGCTTCATCATCATCATCATTTCAGTCGTAGGACGTCCACTGCTGGACATAGGCCTCCCTCATTGACGTCCAATCATTACGGTTGGAAGCGACTTGCATCCACCCTGAACCTGCGGCCTTCACCAAAACGTCCGTCCATCTCGTTGGTGGACGTCCCACGCTGCGCTTGTAAAAGCAAAAGCTTGGTGAAATGCAAATACTTAATACATATAATTAGCTATTATCAGAGATCAGATCAAGACGTGGTTGACAAACGTAGACAAAAATGGTTTGCAATATTTGAAGTTTCGTTTCGTTTACAATGTGTCAAAATAAAATGTAATTTAAATCAAAAGCACTAAGGAGTATTGATATCAACTTCGAAGCAAATCACCCCCAAAATAACTTTCTACTACTTTTTGACCCCGTCAAGGGATGAATTTCAATAAAATACGAAACACGTCTTCCATCAATTTTGTTAAAGAATGTTTATGCAAAATTTGAAGTAGATTGGACCAAGGAATCACGATGTCTCATACAAACTTTGCCCCCCTTTTTTACCCCCTTAGAAGTAGAACTACGGAAAATCCTTTCTTATCGGATGCCTACGTCATACAAAGAACGCACCCTCCAAGTTTCAGGTCTCTACGATCAGCGGTTTAGGCTGTGCGTTGATCCGTCAGTCAGGACAAAGGATTTTATATGTATAGATTAAAGTTGTTTTAACTTCTCATGCTCATAAAAATAGTTTTCAGGTTTGAATTTGTTGGCTAAATATGCAAACATTTTACAAAAATAAATAATACCTAAATAATAACCGCAGAACAAATTTTTTTGCCATTTGAATTTTGAACAGTGTCTGTACTAAGCGATCGTTGTTAAAAAGTAATATTTTACCTCGCATTTAAAGTGAAAAGTAGAGTGCGAGACTAAACAATAATAATGAATCTCGAACTATAGCCACTCGAGGTATGATCGGTCGGGTGGCTAAACACCTCGAGTCATTAGTCATTACGGCTTGTTTTAGTCCCTTGTTGAACAATCTACTATTCTCTTCGTCAACTTTACACCTCCATGTTCTGCCTACGCGTGGCTTAAACACAGTAGCAATGTATGCCTCCGCATAGCTTACTAAAACAAGTTATTTTAGTGTTTCGTTTATGTCGACTCCCACACTCTTCCCCGAGCTTTCGTGTTATTGTTTTACTAACGAAGGGCTTAATAATCTAACATTTCAATTTCCAGAAAAACAAACTGAAGATAGTCGAGGTAACTGAATAGCGTACCAAGTCGTACCTTTTCACATTCTATTTCACGATCATTTCCTTGGCAGATGTATGAAATGTCAACATGATATTTGCAGCGAGAAGGATCCACCCTGGTACGTGATTTAATTTCTTAGATTAGAATGTACCTAGTAGCTTCGAATTTGCTCGCTCGAAAAATCGCTGTAGACTCAAATGTGGCAGTGGGCAACATCGCTCGTAAAACCACCATCAATATACCATCATCCCTATTCTTTACTCTAACAAATTCGGTTTCCTACGGGTTTAAATTTAAGCATAAACAAACATCTAATCTATATGCGTCCCGCTCCAACATTTTGAAAGCACCGAAGCTTGTTCGATGTCGCCTCAACACTGGAGGGTAGTTTTCAACTTCTACATAATTTGTGCCACAAATTAACTACGTCGCAAAGTCCTAAGCAAATAGGTTTGGCTTTGTTAGTTAGGTTCGGATTTGGTTACTGCGTGGAATGGGAGAGGAGTAGACGTCATTAGCAGAAAGATTCATACAGGCTGACTGTCATCTTCATCAGCATTCCAGCCTATGTCCCGCTGCAGGGCACGCCTCCTCTCCGAATAAGAGAGGTTGGACCGTAGTTCCCACGCGGGCACATTGCGGATTGGGAACTTCACACACACCATTCAATTTCTTCGTAGCTGTCTACAGGTTTCCTCACGAAGTTTTCCTTCTCTGCTCATGGTAAATTTCTAATGTAATTTCGCACAAAAATTCCGAAAAACTCAGAGGTGCGAGCCGGGATTTGAACCCACGAACCATCCTCATATCCCCATCCTCGAGGTGCAACCAAGGTGCGAAGAGTTAAAAGTACTGAAGCACGTGGCGTCCCAAAGCAGACACCAATATTAAGTTGGTTTGGCATTGTTGAGAGGATGGATGATGGAAGAATTACAAAAGAGATAAATAAGGCGAGTGTAGATGGAAAAGGGAAGAAAGACCATTATCATTCCATAATCGGATAGGGAATGTCTTGAAAAAAAGTCAGGTCGAGAGTACCCGAAACCAGCGAAAGTGTGTGAAAAGACTGATGAGTAATGATTAATGATCCTTTCAAAAACATAAAAGTAAAAAATACAATCGCCAAAAAAATTAATCAAGTAAATAAAATCGAGGGACTGGTCTCTCAGCAATTATGGGAGAATCATGTTTTGACAGTTTATAAGAAATACGTCACTTGATTGGTGGGGTCATCATCTTTTTGCGCTGGCAAGTTTTTTCTTTCTATAAATCCCAGCAGATCTTGCAAGAAAAAACTGCAAGTTGCATTGCATTGAGGCGTTTGATTGACCACTTCAGTCTCGTTCGCTTTACGGCCGCTCAATGCAACTTGCTCAAGTTTTCTTGCAAATCTAAACTGGGTTCAAGATCAGAAACTCCAAACAAATCGTCGTTCCACAAGAAACCGTTGCATCATTCATGTATTGAACAGCAGACAATCCAGTACCAATTTTGGCACCTTTCCTGATATCTTCCATTTTTGGTGGCACATGTGAAAAAGCCTTTTTTACAAGCTTTTATTTAATTTGCACCGTTAAGAATAAGAATAAGAAATAAGAATAAGAAATCTTTATTTCGCATAAGTAACGGTACATGTTAAAAAGAAAAAATAAAAACAATAATTGAAAATAGAGATAAGCTACTTATACGAAAAAGGAGTCCACTCAGCACTCGTCGGGTCACTAAAGGTGGCTCGACGCTGATATTATGTGGATCCTGGTTAGCATCCATCCGTTCGTACGTACGTTGCAAAATTTGCAAACCATGACATAACATGACATGACTGATTTAAGGATTTATCACACTGGATGCGTTCTGCGGTCGCGATCAGGTCAAATTGAACGCAGCCCGCATTACATATGAACAACATTGTCGGTCTCTATATATTGCGCGTGCATGCGAACTGACCGTCAGATCGCATATCTATACAAAATATATAGAGACCGACAATGTTGTTCATACAACCCCGGTATATATCCCGTTGAAATTTGGAGGATGACCAACGCACGACGACGTATAGTAACGCCTGATTCAATAAATTATTTAAAAATATGTCCATTATTTTCGTGTATGTTTTCGATAGGTAATCCGTAAGAGTACCTACCTTACAGTGGCGAAGGGTGCTAACAACCCGATTCCTTCCGGGTTGCCTAAAATTTTGAAGTAATCAAACGCTTCTATTAATAACCCGTTGTTTGTAATAAAGGCATAATCTTCCCTAATAAACTTAACTTTTTTTCAACACGATGCAGAATCAAAACGCAACGTAATACTCTCACAAAAACGATTCATTCACGATCTCTAATAGTAAATGCCGGTCGGAAATATTAGAAATTGTACACTCAGACATTTAAATAATTCATTGACTAACACCCACACCACTCCAGGAAACATCGCGTGTGTATGCTACTTAGATAACCCGGGATTAAGCGGCTTATTACATTTAAAAAAAGACTTTGTGTGTTGTGCGTAAGGCTCACTTTCACTTTGCCTGCCGAAGCCGCGAGCCGCGAGCCGTGAGCGGCTTCTTGGAACATTTTTGGCGCTACGATCGCCTACTTATACAAAATTACTGCAGCGAAATGGAACGTAAAATATCGATGATTTAGTGTAAAACAAAAACAATTATATTTTATCTGCTTTTATTATTAAGGTTTATAAACTGGCGAAATTAATATTAGATTAGAATTTTATAAAATAACACCGTCACTTATTGGAAATAATTGTAATGGCAACATTACGATTGATTTGTCATTGATTACAAACTTCATATATCGTTTCTTGTTTTGAAGTATTATTATTGTTTGTTAGGTAGTACATTATATTGTTTTAATTTAATAAAAAAATACATAGCCAGATTAGTGTTGATGCTCGAAACCAGAGAAATTTCGTAATATCGGATTGTGCAAACTTATAGTGTCAAGTGATCAGTTTAATTTATATTTTATCTTCGGCCGGACTCGCTAGATAAATTATTTTGTATTTACTAGGCTTAATAAAAGTAGAAAAGGCTCCTTTAATTAAAACTGATTGTGGATGCGAATTTGTTGAGTGACGATTTTAGAAGTTATGTCCTAATTTTCAAGAAGAGAATAAATAAAAAGGGTAAGATAAAGGTTAGTAGTTTTCGCCAGAGGCGGCGCTGGGTAAGGGCGACGTGGGCACCCGTCCTCGGCCTCGCGGTCTGAGGGTCCTCGCGCCTCGAAAGTTTCCCGTTTTTTGCTCATTACATCCGCAATCTAATGTGTGGCGCGCCATCACAGGGCCTCACAAAATGTGTCTTGTCTTGCCCACACCAAATTTAGGTCCTGCGCCGCCACTGGTTTTCGCTACGGCTTTACCTGAAAAAAATTTCACGCTTCGCCACTGCTACCTTATAACGTTTGGCTTATTCCTTAAACCATGCCATTTTACGTGGTTTTGGTATAATTTGCTGTAGTTCCAAAAACAAACTTCAGACGTGCGAACAGAATCGAATTTCCCTTGACACGCAGAACTAATATGGTTCAATTCGGGTCCGAACCCGCACGAAACATCAAACGCTAAATTAACAACAATAATTGTAATTAATGAGGTAATTAACCGACGCGTTGGCCCGCATGGTAATTAATTAGTGTTTGCTTTAGCATGTTATTTAACAATAGGTTTTATTAGCTTTAAGGTTAACCGGTATCAGGTCATCTTGGTACGGAACCCTAAAAACAACCGGCCTATTTCTCAGACCTACCAAATATAGAAATCGGTCAAGCAGTGTCGGAGGATTTCGATAACAAACACCGTGACACGAGTTTTTTATATATTAGATTAGAAGGTACTGTCGGGCGCTGGGGAGAAAAAAACTAACTAAGTGTTTGGGGGTGTATTTAGTTAGATAAACTCAACTCCGGATCCACGCTCGCCAGCGTACAATGGACCCAGATGCGCGCCGAATTACGTATAAGGCAACTAAAATTCATATGTCTGAATCTAGGCAATTCTAATGGACATCATAGCTGACCTGTTATTTCCTCCACGCGTTCTGACTCTCCTGCTGCTTAGCCTCATGCATGAGATAATCAATCTGCTTCGCCTTTCATATTCTTAAGTATTTAAATAATGCACCATCTGTAATTATAAACATAGTATGACTCCACTGCATGGAGCCACTGGACTAGACCACTCAAACATCTCACATACATTCAACACATAAATATTTCGAGGACAGAGGTGATCACATGTCAGCCTTCGGACCAGATACCACGGCGTCCCATGGTACCTGTCCTTCAGCTCATTAACTCCCAGGATTGGAGTGTACTTCGGTACCGAACACGCCAGGACGGTACCATCCATACCAAACACGACAGGACGGTATCTTTACTTTCAGACAGGAATTGAACCCTTTTCATATTTGGTAAGTGAGTGACTGGTCTAGTAAACACCACTAAGACTAGCGAGTGTAATCATTTAACCTCATAGGCTTAAACCACTTAGCTTTCAAACAGCAGAGGAATTGCAGCAGCACATTAACACAATTTTCAGATCACTAATAAACTAAGACTTTTACTCGATTGAAAGTTACGGCAAGAATGGTATTCAACTCACCATAGACTGTAGGAAACATGGCGGGAAACGTTAGTGTTGCTATGTACAAATATTTACTTTTCGCGAAACGCGCGACAGGTACATTTAGTTGTTAAAATATTAGTAAAAATATTTGAACAGTATGATTATTTTTTAATGAGACAGCCGCCCTTGAAGCCACTTCACAGTCCTCTTTTTTTATTCCTGCCCCTCGTTTTAATCAATTTTGCACAGAAATTAATTAAGTGCCCGGTGTGTTCCAGAGGAATCGGATTAATCTAATTAAACCTTTATTTCGTTGCTCGGGGAGTATTTTCGTGAATGGAAATGAAGAGCGGTTGTGTAAATGAATGTTTTCCTTGACGTTTTAGATACGGAATAGATTACAAACATGTTTGTAAATAAATATTAAATGTATTTTTGAACTTCTGTACTTTTATTTGTTATTTACATGGTCACGAATGATTAAATAAGAACAGCCTTTATTGGTATAAATTAATTAAAACAATTAAGAAAAAATAACAATGAATAAAACTTAACTATATCTAAAAAAGGCCCCTGCGGCATTGTACCGAAGATAATAAGAACATAGATAATATGAGTTCAGAAACGTCATACCTACCTACCTGCAAGGAAAGCCGTGCAAGTTGCACTACACTTGCGCGATTTTTCTTGCAGGTGTAAAGTCGAATTAAAACAAACAACTAAATTAATAAAAAAACTTTGCGAGATATTTTTTTACTGTCAACATAAGTGTAAATTAAAAACAAAGTTTACCATAGACAATCACATCTGTCAAATATAAGTTGAACATTTTTTATATTTTTCACTGGCTCCGCTCGTTTCCTTTTGCCATAGTTTGCCATCATTCATCATCATCGTTTCAGCAGAAAGACGTCCACTGCTGAACATAGGCCTCCCCTAAGGTTCGCCAAACAGATCGGTCCTGCTCCATCCGCATCCAACACGTTCCCGCGACCTTAACGAGGTGGTCGCTCCATCTTGTTGGACGCCTACCTACACTGCGTCTTCCGGTCCGCACACGCCACTCGAGAACCTTTCGGTCCCATCCCATCCGTCAATTCTACGAGCGATGTACCCATGATTTGTCATTCTAGATACGAGTATTCATTACCTTTTCCAACGGTCTGTCATACAACAACTCTCACTCATTCGCTATGACATCGGAATGTCAAACGCAAAGTTGAACCCTACAGAAATGCATGCAGGTATAGCTAAACCGTTTAAATGAGTCTTCGCCCGCGCGGTACGGGGACTGGGGGGTATGATGACACAGGGGACCGGGAGAGGTGCGGGCGGCAGGCACACGAGGCGCGCTCGCCGCCCGCACCTCTCTCGGCCCCTGTGTCGTCATACCCCCCAACCCCTGTGCCGCGCGGGCGAAGAGTCATTTAAACGGTCTAGCTATAGATACTCGTATCGCTCCGCACGCCGTGACTGATATATCCGTCGTTGGCGTTGGTTGGTGCGGATATATCTGTCATTGGCGCCCAAAAGGGTAAACCTTACCTATGCAATGAACTACCGAACTTTGAAAATTCAAATTTTAAGCTGCTTTTAATTAAACTTAGCGCCACCGGACCGTGATACAGCCGGATATCCGCCGGATATGGTCAGCCATCGTTTCCGCTGACAAAAGCCTCTTCATTAACGGTTAATGAAGCTTTTACACTAAATAATCAAATGCGGTACAAATATTTTCGCGGGTACACTATAATAATGTATAATTAAATTTTTAAGAACCCCCTTCGCAATTAGGTCATACATGTTCGAAAATAATGTAAATAATAATAATCATTAATTTAATTCGAGTAACGGAGATTCATCATACCATTATACAATATTACAATGCCCATTATGCGTCTAAGATCCCTTCCTCAGCCAAAATAAGAGCTGATAACTTTAAAACATCTGAACCAATTGTGATGAGATATGTCTAAGAACCATCGCCAAAAACCTGCTTTCAAATAAAAAAATTAAGAGCTATGATGCCACAAATAGATACACAGACATACAGACAGGCACACACATAGTGGTCAAACTTATAACACCCTCTCTTTTTGTGTTGGGGGTTAAAAATAGTTATGCTTTCGACTTCATCCGCGTCCCGTCATTTTATGCGTTCCCAGGATAAAATAAAGCCTAGTTTACTCGCTGATAGCACAGACTGAAATTTAATTCGTGAAACAAAATTAGTATTTCTATCTCAGTTCATTAACTGCCCAGCATTCTGGGCAACATAATGCATTAAGTCCCGTGTAGGTATAGTAATAGTTATAAGCAAGGCTTGTATAGGTACAGTCAGGGTCAAAGATATGTTTACACTTTACTACCTTGTCACTGTCACTTAGTGTTTTAACTTTTGTATATAGCTGTCAAAAAGCACACAGTGACAAGGTACTAAATTGTAAAGTTTTCTTAGACCTCGACTATACTAGACAACGGATACATATTAACCCTTTCAACGCCGCGCCTCGACAAAACGTAAACCTGCTTTGAATCTTATGTCATTGTGTCAAGATCACTTTGACACTGTACTTTGTGACACCTATATGTGTCGTTGGCGTTGAAAAGGTTAAACATCCAAAACTCGAGCATAAGCAAGCATTCGTTGTTTCGTACGAATATTTGTTGTAAAGGTTCTCGAGTGGCGTCCACGGACCGCGGAAGACGCAGTGTAGGTAGGCCTCCAACAAGATGGAGCTACCACCAGTACCTCTACCATGAGTTACACTAGTTTACAGTGACCGTACTCGCTAGCGACGGCGTAAATGATTTGTATGGAGAATTGTGTACAGCGCCTCTAGCGGTCACTTACGGAAGTACAATTCTCCATACAAATCATTTACGCCGTCGCTAGCGAGTACGGTCATTGTAAACTAGTGTAACTCATGGTAGAGGTCCTAGTGTAACTCATGCTAGAGGTACTGGTCAAGGTTGCGGGATCGCGTTGGATGCGGATGGCACGGGACTGATCTGTTTGGCGAGCCTTGGGGCGGGGGAGGCCTATGTTCAGCAGTGGACGTCTTTCAGCTGAAATTATAAATTATGATTTGTTAAGTAAGTAGGTAAGTAATTTATTAATTACCGTTTACGGTTTTTTTTTTACACAAATCGACCTAGTCCCAAACTAAGCAAAGCTTGTACTATGGGTACTAGACGACGATAAACATACTTATATAGATAAATAAATACTTAAATACTACATAGAAAACATCCATGACTCAGGAACAAATATTCGTGCTCATCACACAAATAAATGCCCTTACCGGGATTTGAACCCAGGACCTCTTGCTTCGTAGGCAGGGTCACTACCAACTGGGCTATAACGGTCGTCTTGTTACCGGGGTTCGACCCTGGGACCTCAAGCTTCGTAATCAGGTTCCCTAACCACTAGACTATCGGGTCCTCAATTAACTCGCACAAAAGTACTACAAAAAGTCTCCCATCCTTTTCCCCCTATATCCAGAAGGCTGTCTTTATCTCGATCTTTCTTTAATCGCCCCCCGCAGCCGTGATCCTAATAGACACATCAATTTGGGTGGTTTATCTGGGGATAATCTAAATAGCTCGGGCGGCAGTATTCTGTTTGAACTGTATATCCGTTTGCTATTTTGAACGCCCTGTAGATCAATCGTACTCGAGCTTTTTTAGGGTTCCGTACCCAAAGTGTGGCAACGGGACCCTATTACTGAGACTCCGCTGTTCGTCCGTCTGACTGCCACATCTCTTCATTCATTTCGTCATCTTCTTAGTAGCGTTGTATAACTATCGATAGTCGACCTTGAAAAATAGTCACAATATTGATAGGCCTATCGATAGTTTCGATAATATCAATAGTATCGATAGTATTGTTTTCAATAGTGTTGATACTATCGATACTATTAATATTTTATTATCAATACTATCGATAGTATTGTTTTCAATAGTATCGATACTATCGATAGTATTGCACTATCGATAGTTTGTAAAAATGCAATAGTATTGGTCTGAAATTACTATCGATACTATCGATAGGCCTATCGATATTGTTACTATTTTTCGAGGTCACGATAGTATTGCCGATACTATCGATAGTTCGATCTACAGGGTTATTTGTAATTCACTAGCATCCTTTTAACCCTAAACTCCTACCACTTAAACAAATCTTTTTTGTTTTACGACTTTTGTCATAACTTTATATTTTTGGTGTAATAACGTTTTGAAAATTTGAGATTACCTGTATTTTTACGATACTCTGTGCCGTGTATGGAAAAAAAATGTACTCCATTTTAAAAAGTCGTATAACAAAAAACGTTTGTTTAAGTGGTAGGAGTTTAGGGTTAAAAGGATGCTAGTGAATTACAAATAACCCTGTATTGTTGGCAACGCTACTTCTTAGGCGCAACAAAGAAGAGACGCGGGTCGGGGGCGCGTCGCAGTCGTGGCGCCCCTGATTTAACAGTTTTAACAGTTTTCATACTAAATGTATAGAAGCGTCGCGATCCAAAGCGGACAGAAGAGTCGGGGCGGAGACGCGGACTGCGAACAAACGACGCGGAGTGCGACGCGCTCCCGTCCCACGTCTCTTCTGTGTGGCTTGCCTAATCCTCATTGTCATATGGTATACTTTTCTGATTCGCCAACATTCCTATATCGTCCTTTCCTATCTTGTCTGCATTCCTGTGTGGGCCATAGTACTAGTACCAACTCGTCAAAATTTCTATTTCGACCACAGTGTCAACTCGTCAACATTATCGTATCGTTCATCGTCCGTGAGACACGTCTATAATCAGGGCGAGTTTAGAAAGGGATTGGAGTTGTCAGTAATTCTATATAATATAATAATAATAATTTATTTCTGTTAACAACAAAATGGTGTACAAACAAAATTGTTGAGACCTTCTAGTAGGCATACATAATGCCTGTGACAGAAGACCTCGCTCTTCCAAAACAAATATGTGGTTTCATTCTATATGCTTACACGTCAAAATAGGTATGAAATGACAGTTCTGACAATCCCGTTCTGATTGCGGTTTGATAATAATAAATGTGGACTTATTGGCACTGTGGACCAAGCAGCACTGTAGCCGATAAAGGAATGTAGAAGAGTTGGCACCGGGTGACCAACCAACGTAGTACTGTGGTCGATGAAAGAAAGTGGACGAGTTGGCTTGGCACTGTGGTCGAAATAAGATTGTATAGGTAGACAAAATGGGATATTGGCGATATCAGAAAGTGGACGACTTAGGAATTGGAGGCTGACAAAATGGCACTGTCGACGATTTAAGAAGGCGACGGAATGGGACTTGAAATTTGCACCGATTATCTATTATTGTGGCCGCTATAACAACAAATACTAAAAATCTATGAATTAAGATAATAATATCTATGTGGTGTCGTTCAGGGAAGCTTTGAAGATGTGGCTCACACCATCTCTTTAATATATTGAGAACACTGCTTATTTATTGTATGTATTTTGCATATATATGTTGTACTAGCTTTTGCCCGCGACTCCGTCCGCGTGGAATTAGTAATTTGGGCAGCTTGTTACAGATTTTTTATATGTATAGATATTTTTATTAGGTTTCTTTAAATTATGAGTTTATGTATTGTATTTACTAAAAGTTGTATTGCAGCGTTTGCTTTGTCCGGCTGTATTATTTTTACTTACTCTTTGTCGGTCCCTTACTAAATGCTCCTTTCATCCACTCAGAGGTTGACTGGTAGAGATCCCTTAAAGGGATAAGTTCGCCTTTGTACATGCATTTCAACGGTTGTCAATAATGTATTTCTTTTTTTTCCTTATTTTTGTACAATAAAGAGTTTACATACATACATACATACATAAAGGTCTCTACCCATTAGACCGTATCATACCATGACCGTGCTATGAGCGTGTCAGATACGACAAGCAACACGATACATGCGACGCGACGATGTTGGTCGCTGACGGAACGGTCTCGTCGGCATAGTCTCATGTATTTCAATACAAAGCTTTGATCAATTATAACTGTAGATCCACAGTCGCGCGCCCGAAAATGTCCGAGCCAAATGAGCGCCACTTTGATAAAAGTGGCCTTCTTTTTTCTCAGTACGTTGCGTGAAATTGTCAAGTTTAGCTGTCAAGTATCAACCGAAATTCGACTGTAATGAAGTAAAGACTAGGTTCAAATTTCTGTGTAGGTGATGATTTTAATTGTTATGCAAACAAATAAAAAAGATCGGACATTCTTTGAAGGGGATTTTGTTCGGCAATGTGTATCTTCAGTTATAATTGATCAAAGATACAAAGAATATTTTTTTGCCTGACACGCACCTATTACAGTCATGGTATGATACGATGTAGTGGGAAGATACCTTAAAGTTAAAAATCATACTAGAAACGTGTTTTTTTTCAGTTTTTAAGTAAATCGATTATTATATTTTTCTACGGAGGTACGGAACCGTTCAAGTAGCAAAAGTTTGTGTCAAGAATTAAGACTCTGACTCAAAACATTAATCACAAGGGAGAAACCATTAGCACTAATTTTTAAACAAAAAAAAACTGCCAATTCTGTCTCCAGTAGGTTTAATGCTCTAAGATAAATGACATGAAATTAACGTGTCACATCAAAGACAAAGAGATTAATTATTAAAATAACGCACATCTTTTACGTTCTTCTTTAAGTGAAAATAATAATTATTAAAATGGTTGCCCTGCTGGGTAGGGGCGTTCGAAAAATTTTGGACACGACTTAACCTTGGGTTAGCACTTAACTCAAGTGTTAAATGGCTAACGCTGATCCGTGCAATTCCATCTTATTATCAATTCTGCGTTTGAAACCATCCAACCAACCGTCTGATTCTAGAATAAACAATGTAATTGTGCCTTAGTTTACACAGATCTAAAGACAATTAGATCTGTTCCAGTATGGTTAACATCATTAACACTGACCGAGCTATTAATTAAGCAGCTAAACATCCAGTAACTCGCCTTGCTAAGGACAATAAGGGCCCACAATTTATAATCAGAAGCTAGGAAGCTGTGGTCACTTTGGCTTACCGCCGGTTAGAGATGGGACAGTTTGAATGTGTCGATAAATATTTTTTGTGATAAATCAATTATCGATTTTTTGAAGAATTGGGTTTAATTTGGATTAATTGAAAATAATAATCTTAAATAAAGCCAATTGATTTTAATTAAATATAGCGATTAGATAAAGGTTACCCGCAAATCCATAACTGTCCAGCGGGTACTTTGCACTTGCCCGAGGATAAAAAGTAAGCCAAATTGGCTTCGAAAAAGCTTGGGGTATTGAACAGACCCAGACAGTACTTTACATCAAAGCACATTCTTCAACTGTATAAGGCCCAGGTGCGGCCGCACTTAGAGTACTGCTCTCACCTCTTTGCGGGGGCGCCCCAATGCTTTCTCCTTGCATTTGACCGTATCCAACGTCGCGCAGTTCGACTTGTCGGCGACCCGCTAGTTTCTGGTCGTTTGGATCCCCTTTCCTTGCGAAGAGACGTAGGTTCTCTCTGTGTGCTCTACAGGCTCTACTACGGGGAGTGCTCCGAGGAGCTATTCAATTTATTACCAGCTACAGGCTTCCACTATCGCACGGTTAAAATCACACATCTACCACGTTTAAAATCTCACCTTGTTAGTATTCAGAGATCCGACTTCCTTGTAGTTACCAAAAACTTGTGGCTACCAATTCAAATCCTGCGAGACACCTGAGAGAATTCATAGTTCTTGACAATAATTGCAACAATGCACAAAATACATTTCCAATTTGTTACAAATACAAAAACTTACAAAAAATAATATCATGTTTCCACCCAAACATAGCTGTCACTTCATCCTGCAAGCAACAAAACACCATGTTCAGATAGTGCATCCTGGCATGATAATCGACACAATTTTATCGACAAGGCTATCACGGCCCGCATGACTTGCCTATTGCGGATACCGGCACGCATCGCAAGTCAAAATCAATGGCATGCACACAGCCATTTTGTGTTTAGCAAGCGACGGTATCGGAAACATCCTGTATGTCCAGTCGCCTTTAGTTCCTGGGCACATAACGGAACGTCATGGTAGAGGATTGCTTGGAGGTAAGTTATCATCATCAGACGTTAAGCACAAGTTAGATCGTGTATGGAATACTGCTGACACCTTTGGAATGGTTCCGTGAAGTATCAGCTGGCCGCATGCATCGGTAAAGATTCAAGCCCGTAGACAAACATTTGGTAGCATAGCGTACGGTTGTGGTACCTACTCTAAAGATGAGCTCTGGTTGAGTTCGAAACGCGTCAGTGTAGTTTGGAGGTGGTGTTGGGTGTGTGTGATTTGTGTTCGTATAGTGTGGAGGTGGAGGAACTGCATGAAGACACATTTCTTACATAAACGTAACTATCGTAAGGCCGCGGGTGAGCAAAGAAATTGTCTCAGTTCTCGTAGACTCGTTGTTGAGAAAGCTGTGGTGGCCTAGCGGTCTGACCTATGGCCTTTCAAGCAGAGGGTTGTGGGTTCAAATCCCGGCTCGCACCTCTGAGTTTTTCTTTATTACATTTGAAATTTACAATAAGCTTTACGGTGAAGGAAAACATCGTGAGGAAACCTTCATACGTGTGTGTGAAGTTCCTAATCCACAATCGGCCCGAGTGGGAAATACGGCCCAAGCCCAGTGCCCTGCAGTGGGACGTATATGGGATGATGAGATTCGTTGGTGATAGTCCTTCGATCGGGATCAGGGTATAGAGCCTCGAATACTGTCGTAGAGTTACTTGTTTGTCTGTTAATTCCGGTCGGATACATCTTGTAGTCTTCTTAGACTACAAGGTGTATCCGACGGGTTCTTGCCCGTGAACCCCAGACCTTCGTTATTTTATAAAAGCTGAAAGTTTGTCAGCGCATGCTCCCAACACTGGACCATTATGAAGTTTGGGTTACCCTGGCTTTGGCAGCTTAGGTAAACGGTACTAAAGGTGGGTAAAATACCGATCTACATTCGTCAAATAATAAAGTGCGATTTTTTGGTATTACCTTCAGAATATTATTAAAAAATCACGTTATTCATTGCCAGACACTTAACATCGTGGCAACCCCTTGCCAGACACCTTCTTCGAATTCTTCGAAGTCCGCGTCAGTACACACAGCAGCACATGACATTTTATTTGATATGTGATAGTAATAGGAGTAGAATCAATAATTTCTCAACATTCTCTGGGAGTAGCCGGTTTCGTTTATCACCTGACCTAAAATTCTGTATTTAATGTTTTTTTTATTTAGTGGACCGTTTTTTTCTTCTATTGCTATTAATCGATATCGATAAAAAAATTGGTTCTAACACTAGCTTGATTGCGACAGTCTTATATTTTGCCGTGAAAATTCCGATCTCTGGTGATAAGTATGCTCGTTTCATCCACTCAAAGGTTGACTGGTAGAGATCCCTTAAAGGGATAACTTCGCCTTTGTACATGCATTTCAACGGTTGTCAATAATGTTTTTCTTTTTTTTCCTTATTTTTGTACAATAAAGAGTTTACATACATACATAACATAAGTCCCGTTTAGTTTAATTGGGATGCACCAAAAAAAAATAACCTCTAGTTTTTATATTTTTTTTGGAAAGAATAGGATATTTTAAAACACCATTTTCATCGATTTTGAATTTGGTTGAGTATTTAATTTTTTATATTTTTTTTTAGAAATACGTTGGATGACGTCACAGTGAGAGAGCCACGTTCCATAGCCTAGAAAAATTCAAGTCGTACATAACATAATCTGTGGCACTACCACGGCACTACTGAGACCCTACTACGAAGTGCATAATTCGAACTTCGTTTCATGCCGTCCCGCTCACGTTAATATGATTTGACACGAGAGTGAGAGGGATGATACGATACGAACTTCGAATTTTGTAGTAGTGCCCCTGATTTGTCTTGTCACTGTCAATATTACAAGCACGGCTTAGGGTCCTAAATGAACCATGACAAAATAGTTTTATTTATTTCTCTTCTTTTAGCTTCGATTATTCCTGTTTGTTTAATGGTGTGATAGTAAATAGATATTTTTTATTAAAATCTGATATTTAAATTCTTTCATATTTACTTGTAACGTAGTAATTAAATAATTAAATTTGTAAAAATACATTGCGAGTATTGTATACATTTCGGACTTTATGATAAATGACAACTGTTTAAAGCCAGGTGTGCATCATGTGATTAAAGTTCTGTCTTTGTCACTCTTTGCTATTATAAGCAGGACAGCAACATTTCAAACTGTCAATTTGCTTTAGAGTGTAGACCTGCTTTATAATTCTGCCTTTGTGACGATTCACTGCAGGGGTCAAATGAAGGTCATTACTTAAATTTTCTTTATTTAATTCAGATTATCATATTTTTGGAATCTGATTTCTGAAAACGCTTCACAAAGCCTATTTCTCCAAACGGTTTTCTATTTATTATACGTTGCCAAAAATTGGGACATCCCAATTGTGAGTGAAAATCACGAAAGTTTAAAAAGAAATAATAGCTCCCGTCACGTGTGTAAATACGACTAACCTAATCATTTCGAAGCTCCACCTACCCGAAGATAATCAACATTAATTGCTAGTTAATGCAACGTCGATGACATCACGAAAACATTGTGTCCGACAACACAAGGCCTCGTGGTCACAATGCGCTGCGGTTGGGTGACCACGAATGCAGCACCACGCTCCATTTCCACAAGGTTGGTCGGTTGTAATAATTGTGTTTCAATTAGCTTCTGGATGTCGAGTACATGACACACAGAATAGATGAAGGGTCCGCGGAAAGAACATGTCTAGTCGCTTTTTTTGAAAATTGAGATTTCAATCTCAAAACGTAGAGCTCGCAAATCACTATACACGCTATCATACACGGATTTATAAGTATCTAATATATGTTTAAATTATTGACCTTGTTTAAATAAACATTGTTTTGATAACAGGTACTTATTATGTTATTGTTAATAATGTTTCCTAATTTACCTTAGTACTAAGATTACCTATATAGCGGTTTATTTTTTCTGCAAGTGTTAATTTAATTAAATTTAACTTAATTCATATAGTTATGTCTAGTTGTGTAAGTCCTTTTTTCGCCTGAGACACAGGATCTTCCTAGTTCAGGCATGTGTCATTCTTCACTTTTAATTTGTTTAGACTTAAGTTTTATATTGTTAGTTTTAGTGTTAGCAAAGCTTGTGTTATGGGTACTAGGCAACGGATAAACATACTTATATGTATATATAGATACATACTTAAATACATATTAAACACCCAAGACCCGAGAACAAACATTCGTATTTTTCATACAAATATCTGCCCCGACACGGGAATCGAACCCGGGACCTCAAGCTTCATAGTCAGGGTCTCTAACCACTAGGCCATCTGGTCGTCTAAAATAATATATATATATAAATATAATATATCTGAAAATAGTATATATTTTTTTCACTTTTAAAGAAATGGTTACCATAGTAATTGTTCGTGATGACAAACTGTCAAACCGCTATAACTGAAAAAGTTGTTTAGGTGACTAGACATGTTCTTTCCGTAAACCCTTCAGATGAAAGAGGTCGGAAGGGTCTTCGGACGCCTGCGAAACCGGGGTTTCGAAACTGGTTTCGATCAAGTAATTGACAACATTTAATTTTAAAAACACTTCAAAATGTATGTATTTTTTGTCATATTGTATTAGTATAATTTTTTTATGGTATCAATCATCTACCAAATCCATATAATAAATTAATATGTAGTTATTAATATGTAATTAGAATTAAAATAGTCTGGGAATTATCATTTTTGTACCCTAACAGGGTGTTGTGTACCATCAGCCAAATACGTGGTCTACCATCCTAAAGTCGATAATCGTTTGGATGTCATAAAACAATAATGCCAATAGACATGCTTGTCAACTTGAAATTTCGACTGTAGGTCGCTACAGTCGAAATTTCATTTGATAGGAACTTGTTTAAAAATTGATAGACCACTTATTTGGCTGATAGTACCTACTACTGCATAATAAGTCACCTAATGTAATGAACACTTTGATCAATTATAACTGTAGATCCACAGTCGCGCGTCCGAAAATGTCCGAGCCAAATGAGCGCCACTTTGATAAAAGTGGCCTTCTTTTTTCTCAGCACGTTGCGTGAAATTGTCAAGTTTAGCTGTCAAGTGTCAACCGAAATTCGACTGTAATGAAGTAAAGACTAGGTTCAAATTTCTGTGTAGTTGATGATTTTAATTGTTATGCAAACAAATAAAAAAGTTCGGACGTTTTTTGAAGGGGATTTTGTTCGGCAATGTGTATCTTCAGTTATAATTGATCAAAGAATGAATATGACTTTTTTTTTTATGTTAGTTAGGCCAGACAAACGAACTAGTGGGTCACCTGATGTTAAATGAACACCACTGTCCATAGACACCCGCAGCGCTTTACACGATGCCAGTGCGTTGTCGGCCCTAAAGGAGAGGAAATAGGGGAAGGGGGAGAGGGAAGGGGTGAGGTATTGGGCCCCCGGCACTCTCACTGACCGTACGAAACGCAAGCAGGATTACTGCTGCTTCACGCCGGTGATCTGTGAGAACACCGGCGTTCGTGATGCAGCGGCTAGCTACAACATGGCTCTACCACTACAAAAACCACATGACTTATAAATGAAATAAATAAATAAATAGATTATGTATGTATGTCAACTCTTTATTGTACAAAAATAAGTAAAAAAAAATGTATAAATGTATGTATATGTATACGATTCGAAAGCATTTTGCTTCCTGAACACTACACTATATGTACCCGCGTATATGGGCCCGCGTGGGAACTACGGTCCAACCCCTCTCTTTCTGAGAGGAGGCCTGTGTCCAGCAGTGGGACGTATATAAGGCTGGGATGCTGAACATCGAAAGAGCTAGCCAACTTTTGCGACTGCACTTGAACCAACCGATCACGCCCTTTAAAAACATACTACATATTCCCTAATCTTGATGTAAATGCGGTCCAACCAATCACCCTATTTTTGTTCCCGCAATCATCCGGTATGTTTCCGGATCCCCCGGAGACGGCTGACGTTAAGCCGGATCATCCCGCCGGACAAATTGACCACGGCGTCCGGATGTCGCGAAACTATTGACAACAAACTGATTGCTCTAACTATAGAAACGCCCGTTTGAGAGCGGCCGTGGCGAATTTACACATTTGGGTCGTATACAGCGTCTGAAACCTAAGTTGTTTAGTATTCTTTAGTTATTTATGAGTCTATTGATTGGGAGAGTCACTGAGAGATAAGTCCAAACAAAGAATACTGATAACTATTATTTTCATCACACTTGCTCGTCAATGGTGTTATTCCATGCCTGTATACTAAATGACAATGGCCTAAATTGTTCTTAAGGGAGTTATGGATTTACGTACAGTTTTTCTACCCAAGGGAGTTCTAACTTTAGTTTTAAAATTTGCAAACAAGTCATTTCAGACTAAGGAGGTTTCAAGTCAGCCAACGTTTTATTTATTATCTTTAAAACTTAGCTATAACCCAAATTTTACAACACAAAACTTATCTACGCTTCATGAAAATTCGTTATTTTTATATTTTAAATTTATATCAAATAGTTTTGCAATAATTTTAGTAAAAATATTTCTTTAAACATGTTGGCAGAATCTGGCCGTTAACCTTTCGAATTCTAAACTAAACACAGTTTACATTATCTATGGTAGATGACTCGAAAAAAGTGACAATCTGTATTGGCGGCGGGTAGCCATTATTTTATTGAATTTAAGTGTTTAGAGACAAAATAATTTTATTTTTGGTTTTTTTTTCTTGCAATGTGATGAAAATCATTGTGTGTATCACGGGCAGTAAGGGGATTACAAACTCGAGTCATTAAAAGCTCTCCGCCTTCGGCGTCGGGCTTCTAATAGACTGTCGTTAGTAATCCCCTACTTACGGCCCTAGATGCACAATGTACTATTATTCCCAAAAGGACAAGTTAAACCGTCCTACGGGATCGAGACTACTGGCGAACCTGTCGACGTAGCTACAGTAAAATTACATAAAGTTTACCACTGACAGATGGTTTGCCTTCATTTCATATTCAACTTTAACGACCTACAAATAAAGCCAATTTTAGAATACTTTTACCCACGTTTGCAGATTTTGTAATAGCTACTTTATTTGTATGGTGTTAAAGTTGGAAATGAAATGAAGGCAAGCCATCTGTCAGTGGTAAACTAAAAGTAAACGTATTGTAACCTCTTTGTATGTTTGTAATATGACATTATCCGCCGCCCAGAGTTCAAATTTGGGCCAATCAACTTTTTTTTGTAAATTTCTATTTACTTCTTTACAAGTAACTCTGTAATCTCTGGTTAGTGAAACCATGATTTTGTAGTAATTAGATAATCTGTTTATCATAGTGTGTATGTGAAAACCAAAAAAATAAGTATTTCTGTGAAAAAATCCCGGTCACCCAGAGGACATACCACTATTTTCATACCAATTTCAGGGACATCATTGTCCCCTGGGTCACCCACGAAATAGAAGCTAAACAAAATAAAATAATTATGGCAATTATACCATTATTGACTACAAAAATCTAGGGTTATGAAAAGTATACTTTAAATAAGGAAAAATAATCAGTTTTTTAATTATTTCGGTTTTCATAGAAAGTAGCAGAAAATCGTTGACAAAAAAAAGTTGATTGATCCATTTATGACTTTTTCACCTCTTTCATTGAATTAAGTAAAATCCATAAATCTATCATCATTTATTGGTATTAGTTAGTGGTCCAGTTATTTTCTGGAAATTCTGAAATTAGTTGCATGCCAAATTTTGGGAGTCAAGTACCTAATCATAGTTACGGAGATAGGGTCTCTCTGAATCGAACATATAAATCCCGAACTGAAACCATTACTTTCCTCACCCGCGACTTTATGATAAAGCTCTGTTTATGCAAGAAATGTTTTTGTTTTGGTTTGCTAGTCTAACAGTCTAACATTTGGTAGCATGGTGAACGGTTGCGATACTCCGAAGATGAGCTCTGGTTGAGTTCGATAAGCGTCAGTGTAGTTTAGTGATGGTGATAGTTGGGTTTCTGTGATTTTTAGAGTTCCGTAGTCAACTAGGAACCCTTATAGTCTCGCCATGTCTGTCCGTCTGTTTGTCCGTCCGCGGCTAAGCTCATTCAGAGACTGTTAGTACTAAAAAGCCGTAATTTGGCATGAATATATATATCAATTTTTTTTTAGGGTACCTCCCATAGACGTAAAGTGCGTGTGATATTTTTTTCTCGACTAACCCTATAGTAGAGGATATCATAGGTATTTGAAATTAAATAAGGGTTTGTTAAAACTATTTTTTGATAAAGTGAATATTTTCGGAAATATTCACTCCGAAAGTTCAAAATAATATGTCCCCTCCTTCGATCAACAATACAACTGTTGATCGAAGGTCCCCCCCCTTACTTTTGAACCGCACATCTAAAAAATATGAAAAAAATCACGTAAGTTAAACTTAATAAAACCTTTCTAGGAAAATTATTTTCAACTTAATCAGTTGAGTAGTTTTTAAGTTTTTGTAAAAAAATATTTCTAAACTAAGATTGTAATTTAACCGACACTGCAAGCATTTTTTTTCTTTAAGTAGGTACCTATAAGATCCCGCTAACAGTATCTTCATTCAAATAAAAAAAAATTGAAATCGGTACATATAATAAAGAACATACTAGTTCTAGTAGACTGCATATTAGATTAGTTACCCAATTCGCCGATAGATGACGCTGTACCGCCGACGTTGAAATTCTACATCGCACTGGTAACCCTAGCGTGCGGTGGGATTTGGGACCAAAACAACCACATTAATAAAATATGCAAAGATTTTTTCGTACCTTCTACGGAACCCTATCTTGGGTGTGTCCTACACGCTCTTGGCCGGTTTTGTGTGTTCGTACAGGGTGGAGGTGGAGGAATTGCATGAACACACATTACTTGCATAAACGTAACCAACATAAGGTCGCGGCTGAGGTAGCGGGTGCGGATCGCCCGCGACTCCGTCTGCGAAGAATAAGGGTATAAAAAGTAGCCTAGGACCTATTCTCAGACCTGCCAAATATCGACAAAAAATTTCATAAAAATCGGTCAAGCCGTTTCGGAGGATTTCGATAACAAACTGTGACACGATTTTTTTATATATTAGAAGATATGTTAATAGGATTATGTAATCTGTGTCTGTAGAACTGTCTTTTTGCGTGATTTCTATTAAAATTCAATCATGTTCCAATAAGTAAACAAAGGAACAATTATTCCGCACCCGCTCACTTAATTTCCCTGATTTGATCTCAATTACAGCTTTTATACCAATTAGCCCTATTTTCTTGTCCTGGGCTTGGAAGGGTATCGCTTTAGATATTGTTCCAAGAGCCCTAAATCTATGTAGTATAGACAGACTTAAATGTAGCTAGACATTTTTGTGATCTGTCTACCGAAAACACCACAAGCTGTTTCAAACACAATAAAAAATGTCTGGAGTTCTAACAAAACAACTGATACCGGTCATTTGAGTGGGCTGTATATGAATAGTGCCAACTTATTACCATGGCCGTTTTAACTTTTTAAAAAGTTTGAGACTCTACAATAATGGAATTTGTACGCGATTGTTGTCGAGTTTATCGAGCCTGCAATGTTTTTAACTTTTTAATTTTTTTACTGACCATAAACTATGCACTTCACGTTCTTATATGTAAAGAATAATGTTAACTTTTATGGATATTTTTGAGAAAAATAATATTGTTGTAGTTCATCCTAACCTATACAGAGTGGATTTTTTTTAATGCCACCTCCAGGGAAAATGCTCTAAATAATGAAAATAGGAAAATTTAAAAATTCCTTTGTTTTTCAAAAGTAAGAATTCTGCACAAATTAGGTGCTAACATACTAGTAATCAAGTAATCAATGACATACACACACATTTGCGAAAAAATGATTCAAGTTTTTAAATGTAAGTATAAGTAATCTGTGGTACCTATAAGTCCAGACTTCATGTTTTTTTTCTTAATTTAATTTACCAACTTTGTTAGAGAGATTTAAATAAATAAATAAATAAATAAATAAAATAAATAAATAAATATCACGGGACAATTCACACCAATTGACCTAGTCCCAAAGTAAGCTAGGCAAGCTTGTGTCATGGGTACTAGGCAACGGTTAAACATACTTATATAGATAGATACATACTTAAATACATAATAAACACCCAAGACCCGAGAACAAACATTCGTATTTTTCATACAAATATCTGCCCCGACACGGGAATCGAACCCGGGACCTCAAGCTTCATAGTCAGGTCTCTAACCACTAGGCCATCTGGTCGTCTAATTCTGGTTTGATCATTCATTATGTATATCTAGGCGAATTTATTTAAACGCCACCTGGGTGATAATGAATTTCATACTTACATTACGCCGATTCCAATTAGGTATAACTTCAATATCGCTCAAGATGGCGTTTGAATCAATTAGCCTTTTAACAGTCGTATGATCAATCGATCAATAAAATAAAAATACAGGGTGCTATTTTTTAATAATTTTCGAAAATCTTTGAATGCAGTTTTCTTTCTTTTTAGAAATAAAGGAATGTTTCCTTTGAGTAAAATTTCTAATTTTCGGTATTTAGAGTACTTTCCCTGGAGGCGGCATTACAAAATTCCACCCCGTATACGTCCCACTGCTGCACTACAGGGTGCAGGCCTCCTCTCAGAATGCCCCCGGAAAAAGTGGCAAAAAACATAACAAAGATAAACTAAAAGCTACTTCTCTCACAGAGGCTTTATGGATGTTTTCTTTCTCACAGATGACCGTTTTCCACCTTTTACTTATGAAAAGCTGATATTTATAAGAATAATTCTCAATAATGCCGTTTTAAGCTACTTCTGTACGTAGAAGACAAATGCACAGCGTAATAATTTTTTACAGTAGACGGACTCGTTTGTCTCGGAAGAGGGGCTATAGGCGGGGCGCGTTGCACAATAATTTCTACCACTTGGCGGCCCCACCATCGCCGAACTAATGAACATTTAAAGTTACTTTTTTAGGCGTGCCTAACACCTAGCTCTCTTTCTAATTAGGTGATATTTTTTAGAATTCACCCGAAAGAGCGGTACCACTGTCCTGTGCATGGTGTTAAAACAATAAAAGGGGCGTAAATACGCATAATATTCGAAAGACTACAAAGCATTGTACCTAAAAATGTTTAAAAACATTGCAAAATATGACAACCAATATCTGGTTACCTAAAACATGTGTAACTATCTTTTTTGTATTCTTGGCGTGACACATTGCACATACATTGTAACTTTAAGGGTGAAGCCAGACGAGCGTAATTTTGTGAGTCGTGAACGGCAGAATTTCGGTCGCGCCATACAATATGCAGGTCATCACGTGACACTCACGTGACACAATGTATGGCGCAACCGAAATTCTGCCGCTCACGACTCACAAAATTACGCTCGTCTGGCTTCACCCTTATAATTATTGTTAAATTTGTACGTGCCGCGTGCAAATGAATACGAGATATATGATAGACAGAGAAGCATAAAGTAGGCATGTTGTTAATGCCTAAACGCCGTTTATTTTAGAAAGTGAAACTTCTGTACTTGCATTATTACTTATTCTATAGTTTTGGCACCAACTACTTACCTATTGTTGGCCGACTCCCGACGCGTACTGAACAGACTAGGGCCTGCGAATTATAGTTGAAGAAACGCAGCCCTAGTCTATCTAGATGGCCGAGTTATCTCACTAGTTTTTATTATTACACTGCGGCAAAAGTAAGAAGTTTTCCTCATATCAAGACGGAAAACTTATTATACAGGACGTCTTTACCTCGATATCAATTATTGGTCCAGAACTTTGAGCATCTCTGAAGACGGTAGACGATATATTATTTTCGTTGTCTATCTATCAACATACAAAGATAAGTTTGCGCTGGAATGCGATAAACTAAAGAAAATAAAATACAAGTGTATTAACAGTTCCGTACTATAATTCTATATACTTGTACGTTAAGTCTTAAGGACGGTAAGTAAGAAATTATAGCTAGACCGTTTAAATGAGTCGTCGCCCGCGCGGTAAAGGGGCAGGGGGTATGGCGACTAAGGGGGCCGGGAGCGCGCCTCGTGTGCCTGCCGCCCGCACCTCTCTCGGCCCCTTTTTCGTCATACCCCCCAGCCCCTGTACTACGGGGGCGAGGACTCATTTAAACGGTTTAGCTCTCACCCGGACCAAGAGATGTCGCCCTTAAACAATCTTATCTAGATTGGTTTTTTTGGAGTCTTTTTGTATTTTTATCTAAAATTAAATTAAACAAATAAAATGGATGTCCTTATTACCCATTTCCTTAGATAAACACTTTTATTTAGAAATTATATCTACGACGATACCTAACGACAAAAAATACTCCATTATTTAGTAGGTACCTACTGTTCCTTATGTCATTTTTAGGGTTCCGTACCCAAAGGGTAAAAACGGAAACCCTATTACTGAGGCTCCGCTGTCCGTCCGTCCGTCCGTCCGTCTGTCTGTCACCAGGCTGTATCTCGGGAACCGTGATAGCTAGAGAGTTGAAATGGAATTAAATAAATATTTAAGGGGGCTCCCATACAACAAACATGATTTGTTTATTACAGCGCCATCTACAATTTGTATTTGCCGAACTAGATGGCTTGCTAATTAACTAACAATCGATGCCGGTTGACAACCAATCACCTCAGTAGTTCTAATTTTGCACAGATTTTGTGGTGGCGCTAGTATATAGTTATGTATATAAATAATGAATGGTACGGAACCCTTCGTGCGCGAGTCCGACTCGCACTTGACCGGTTTTTACTCGATCGTCCGATCCCTAGATATCACCACAATACGACCAAAAAAAATATTGGTATTTCCAGTGTCTCTATCTTATGGTTATCACTCTCCTTTAGTTTCGCGAGATCACTCGTTTGTCTTCGGGTCACTCACCCCGCCCTTCGTAATGTATTTATGTATGTATGTCAATACACATGTCCGGTTGTTCAACTTGAGTCATGATTAGTTACAGGGAAGATTGATTGGCGTTTGTTGGTAAGGGATGTTTGCAAGTTTTTTTTTATTACTATAGTTTTCTTTTCTTACCTTAAAAGTCATTTAAACTAAGAAAAGCAAATTATAATCATACAAAAAGGAATACCTTCACTAGTATTAAATACCATATGGCTGGATGAGTATTTATAAAATAAATAATAAATAAATAAATATCACGGGACAATTCACACCAATTGACCTAGTCCCAAAGTAAGCTTAGCAAAGCTTGTGTTATGTACTAGGCAACGGATAAACAAACATACTTATATAGATAGATACATACTTAAATACATATTAAACACCCAAGACGCGAGAACGAACATTCGTATTTTTCATACAAATATCTGCCCCGACACGGGAATCGAACCCGGGACCTCAAGCTTCATAGTCAGGGTCTCTAACCACTAGGCCATCTGGTCTGGTGGTGGTCATGTGTTGTGTATTATTTTATCTTTGTGTTTTATGTTGTGTATATATTAAGTTGTTTTTGTATATTTTTGTTTATATATTACCTACTATTTATTTTTGTATATTGCACTACCTGCTGTAATCCTCTTCCTTAATCCATGCTTGCTATGTTTCTTTTGTTAAAAGGTTGCCTGCAAGAGATCGCTTCGAAGCGAAAAAGCCGCCTATTGCTTACCTTATATATTTTTCCCATGTACTTTTTTTTCTGTATTGTTTTCTTTGTGGTGTACAGTAACAGGTACAGGTACAGGGGCTGGAGGGTATGACGACAAAGGGGGCCGGGAGAGGTGCGGGCGGCGAGCGCGCCTCGTGTGCCTGCCGCCCGCACCTCTCGCGGCCCCCTTTGTCGTCATACCCCCCAGCCCCTGTACCGCGCGGGCGACGACTCATTTAAACGTTTTAGTAAGCACCTTAAAAATTATTTTATAGTGTCTTTAACTTTAATCTAGTCTACGGCGTGCTTTAGCCTCCTGATTCAACACCAAAGTTAGTTTTAATGGCATCCACATACTTTTATGGAACAAGCATCCAGGTCCTATAATGAGTAAAGTTAGAAGTTAGTCTTACAATTTAACGGTTTACTTTGTAACGGCACTCGTATTTTGTAATGCTTTTAGTTGAATCTAGTTTTCATTGTGTATGTTGATTAGATTTGAAGTCGTGGCGGCTTAGTATGGAGTATGGATTTATAATATTAGTAAGGAAGTAAGGATTAATCTTCGAGGTAATCGCATAAGAATAAATAATAACAGAGCAGAAGGGAAACTCTCGCTCCGGCCGGACTCAAGGTCACGATATTAGAGTACTCGCTAAGCGAGAACTCAGTCAGGGTGTCACGGCCGGCGTCGCTGCACGCGCGTTTGGCTGTTTAAGTGTTTACTGTTTGCGCGTTCGTTTTATAACAATGGCGTCAAGTTATTGTGGTGTATTTGGGTGTGTAAATAATGGAAAAAACGATGCCACACTTAAGTTTTTTTAGTTTGCCCAAAGATGATGAGCGGTAAGTAATATTTTCTAAATATTATTTCGTTTTCGTACCTAATTAATCAAAAAGACATGAACAGTTCTTTTTGTGTAGCCAATTGTTTCACCCAATGGTAAAATTTAGTTTAGAGTAGGTACCTACATCATTTTATTGCTTTTCGTCAAATCTTCAATAACCCCGCCATCGGTAGTCGACGCGATCGCGCAGCGCAGTGGCCAGCGGCGCAAATTTGATTTCAAACTAAATAAAAACTTATATTTTAGCGATATTATCTTTAGACGTAAGTAATATTTAACAGTAAGCAACCCTAACAACACGCTTGGACGACAGCGGGGTGTAACGACGTGAAGGGGGAAGTAGGTATATAAATGGCGGCGTTTTGGACGCGGTCAAAAGAGATTCCCTTCTACTCTGTTATTATTTATTCTTATGTGTAATCGAGAGTAACTTTGGTCGCAAAACGTACTTTATCGAAATGAGCCACTCCAAAAACGTACGCTTGGCTAATATTCACATTCACAAACGGTACATAGTTTCAGTGTGTTCACTTTTTCCCGAGATGTGGTAATTGTTAAATAAAACACGCCAGAATGCTAACGCGGAATTCTGAAGGAACCGGAAGGGCTAAGAAAGATGTAGCGACAAAGTTGCATAGTTAGAAAAGATGTTTGTTTACGCACTATTTACCATCTCCACGATAGACATTCTCTACGGAGTATATTTAAAGAAAGAAAAAAAGAAGAATATATATTCGTGACATAATTATAAATTAGCAAACTTCGATCAATTGTTGATCGAAGTTAGCAAAAGAAAAACGGTAACAGATACAATATTATACTGTCACGAAATGGTCCTAACTCATAAGGAAATATATTTAACCCTTTCAACGCCACGCCTCGACAAAACGTAAACCTGCTTTGAATCTTATGTCATTGTGTCAAGATCACTTTGACAATGTACTATGTGACACCTATATGTGTCGTTGGCGTTGAAAAGGTTAAGGAAAAGCGGCTACTAACCTTAACAGGAATTTATATTTTGGAGCTTTGTCTATTCGTAAAACATTATCATGAATTCTTTATAAAGAACTCGTCTTTCCGTAATAACTAACGAAGTCATTATAGATTAATTTATCAGATACCTAGAGTCAAAAATAAACATATCTTACAAAAACCCTTTTTTATTCTGGTTTGAGAGTTTTTAATAAAATAAAACTACCCATAGAATTTAAAATATTAAGACATCCCTAAAAAATTGGCACAAACAAAGTTTTTTTATAATACAAAAGATTTTTCGCCCAGTAGAAACTTATTGATGGACAAATATTATTTTTAGTTACTATTACTATTACAGTGTGTGCATGTGCAGCTGAACCTATATATTTTTTTCTCTTTTAAATTATAATTACTAGCATCTTATATTGTACGTCCGAGATGGACAAACAGTTGAGACTTACTTATATCAAGCTACCATGTTTGTATGTGTTCACAGTTATGCAATAATGTTTATTTCTATTTCTACCTATAATGTGTACCTAGCGAGTACTATGCGAGTATAGGTTACCTACATTGACAGGCTCGCCAGTAGTCTCAATCCCGTAGGACACACGGGTACACATACACAGAGTACACATACTTATCCTTTTGAGAATAAGCAAATAATAATTATCAGTAAGTATTCTTTGTTTGGACTTATGTATCTCTCAGTGACACTTCCAGCCAAAATAGACATATTATTATACAACTAAAGAATACTAAAAAGGGCTAAAACAGATACAATTTTATTTGGAAACAATTAAAAAAAAATTCACGGAAATATGTCATGAAAAATAAGTACACATACATGTGAAATTATTGGAATCGGCGTATTATTTTAGACGGGACGTGCTCGAGAAGGCTTTGATATAAAAATAGTAACTATTGAGCCGCTATTTCAATTAAGGTTCAAACGGAAGCCTTATTATGTTATCTATTGGTTACAGAAGCGGAGGGTTTCATTTACGCGGAGGCGGAGGTTAGCGGACGCGGAGAGGTGAAAGTGGAAGTGGAAAAAAATTTAATATTTTTTAAGTAATTTATACACTCTACTTTTCACTTTGAATGCGAGGAAAAAAACGACGTACAAAATTACTTTTTTACAACGTATGCTCAATACGAGCAATGGACATCTGTTCAAAATTCAAATAGCAAAAAAAATACCGCTGTCTTTTCTTTTCTTTTGTATTTTTTTGTAAAGTGACGCTTTTAATGCTTGCATAATTAGCCAACAGATTCTAACTTAAAGACTATGTTAAAACTAATTGGACTATGCATGTAAGAATGATAATTGTTCATTCATTAGAATCGGCAAATAAATTAACCTAATTGATCTAAGTTCACACACAAAATATATTGTTAACTGAAACACTTACCCGTGAATAAAGAAACGACTTTTTAAGTTTATTTTCTATATGCCAATTCTTTGTTAAATTATATCTAATTAAACTTTCTATTTACTATTAAATGCAACTGACATCGCATTATTTTGAAGTCACGCCATATTAACATTCAAACGTAACTGCTCTATCTACCGTTCACTCCAGCACTGCTTTGCCGACAGTGCGGATTGCTATTTTATCGACAGAGCAGGGAACTGCTTTGCCGACAGCGTTTTTAAAAAAAAAACAATTAAAAACACCTAAGCTAAAGGAAATCTTTCTTTACGTGCAAAATAAAATGAATTCATCTTTAATATTTTATAATTAAATAGATTAATATTCGTAATTATTCAATGTGTTTCACGAAATTATTATTTTTTAAATATTTTTTATACAGTTGTCATTTTGAGGTTATTTCCACGCCCTAAAGGCTTCCACAGACCGAAGCGCAGGGCGCTACAGTGCGTCCGCAGCGCGCTTCGGTCTGTGGAAAGCTTTAAAATTGTCTTTACCCAGTTACTGAAAATGGCGATAATCCTCCATTCACAAACACCGTGATTGGCAGTTTAGGGGTTTCCATAGTCAATTAAAAAAATTTTACTTTAATCCCTTGAGATCAAAAAAAGAGCTTTAGTCCCGATATGCAGAGACTAAAGTAACATTTTAAGAGCATGAGAAGTGAAAAAGTTGTTTGTAAATTTGTTATACATCTGTTTGGGATAAACATTCTACATTAGAAAAAGAGAGAGAGAGAGAAAAATTTAGACATATTCGATACACATGAAGTAAAAATGTATGACAGGAAAAGATACAAATAAATAACATCGAATAATATGAAATTGGGCCCGCATAATGTTGCGGCCGCACCGCCATTTTTCAGTGGGCTCCATTTAAAAACTAAACATAAAAAACATAGACACTGTGACGACACGAATGCCAGTGGAACGCGCAGTGAATGAATGAATGAGTGTGAATGTGGAATTAAGTTAACACACAGTACAAAGGTTACAGTTTCCAGTTACGTGGTAGACGTTCAGGGCCTTTAATATACAGGGTTATTTTTAATTCACTGACATCCTCTTAACCCAGAATTCCTATCACTCAAACAAATGTTTTTTGTTTTACGACTTTTTAAAATGAAGCTCTTTTTTCCCCATACAAATACACAGAGTATCGTAAAAATAAGAGGCGGAATCAAGTATTCAAAACGTTATTACACCAAAAATATTAAGTTATGACAAAAGCCGTAAAACAAAAAACATTTGTTTAAGTGGTAGGAGTTTAGGGTTAAAAGGATGCTAGTGAATTACAAATAACCCTGTATAAGTATTACAACTGAAAGCCCCAGCAAAAATACTATATGAAAAAAAACCCGCTTGTATAATTTTATTCCCGTCCCCATGTGAATTCAGGGAAAATATACCTATATCCTATGTCACTCGCGGAACTGAGACGAATCTAATTACACCTCCACACTTCAAAATCCATTAAGCCGTTTAGGCTGCAGGGCGTGCCAAAGAATGATACATACATACAAACATTCAAAAATACATACGCACGAAAAACATAACCTTCGACAGTCGGGTGATAACCAGCCATTTCTTAAAAAATGGGAGATAAATAAGGCGATTGAAACGCTCGTGAAAATCTCCTTACGATGTATACCTTCATCGTAAAGCTCAATTTACTTACACTTCTGCCTGTCTGTAAGCATAATTCCATCCAAATCCCTTCAGCCGTTATTGCGTGATTGACTAAAAACATCCAAACATCCAAATTTCCAAACATTCACAAACTTTCTCATTTATGATATAATATAGGAGGATAATCTTATTGTTTTGCTAGGAAATGGATTATTAGGTAAACGGGATGGTGAAGAGCTGCGAATGGGGCAATTTGGAGTAGGGCGTAGGAATCACCGGGGCCACCTACTGGCCGGCTTTATGGAGAAGGAGGGACTCTATATGATGAACTCCTTCTTCAAGAAGCGAGATCACAGGAAATGGACTTGGATGAGCCCTGACGGTGTAACGAGGAATGAGATAGACTTTATTATGTCGACGAGGAAGCAAATATTCAATGATGTCTCCGTGATCAGTGCGGTTAAAACCGGGAGTGATCACCGTATGGTTCGAGGCACATTGAATATTCGGTTCAAGCTTGAAAGATCGCGACTGATAAAGTCTGCGCTCCGCCCGGCACCAGCCCAGCTACAAAACCTCGAAACGTTCCAGCTTGAACTTCAAAACCGTTTCGAATGCCTAGGAAGCGACATGGATGACTACAATGACGGGTTTGTGGAAGCTGTCCATACGGTTGGGTCAAAGTTCTTTAAGACTCACGGTACAAATAGAACCAAAAAAATCACACCTTCTACTCTAAAACTCATGGAAGATCGACGTAAGATGATCCTACAGACATCTGGTGACGCTTGCCAATACCAGCGGCTTAACAGACAGATCTCAAAGTCTCTGAGGCGCGATATACGCCAGTTTAATACTAATAGTATTGAAGTGGCGATAGAGCGCAACAGAGGCTCTAAAGTTTTTGCCAAGAATCTGTCTGTTGGGCAAAGCCAATTGGCAAAGTTAAAGACCGATGAAGGTAGGATCGTGACCTCTAAACCGGAGCTATTGTTAGAAGTTGAGAAGTTCTATGGACAGCTGTACACATCAACGAAGAAACTCGTCATGGATCTAGCTGAAGACCCGAGAGCTAGATTAACCCGGCACTATACCGAAGACATCCCGGACGTCAGCCTGTACGAGATTAGTACGTCTCTCAAACAACTAAAGAATGGCAAGGCCCCTGGTCATGACGGAATAACAGCCGAACTTCTGAAGGCGGGTGGAAAACCGATCCTCAAAGCCCTTCAGAAACTATTCGATACCGCCATCCGTGAAGGGAAAACACCAAAAGCATGGAACAGAAGTGTAGTGGTGCTGTTCTTCAAAAAAGGCGATAATACCTTATTGAAGAATTATAGACCCATTTCACTTCTGAGCCATGTTTACAAGCTGTTTTCGAGAGTCATCACGAATCGTCTCGCGCGCAGGTTAGACGACTTCCAGTCTCCCGAACAAGCCGGGTTTCAAAAAGGCTTTAGCACCGTGGACTACATACATGCGTTGCGGCAGGTTATACAGAAAACCGAGGAGTATAACCGCCCCCTTTGCCTGGCATTTGTGGACTACGAGAAGGCCTTCGATTCGATCGAGACTTGGGCTGTACTGCCCATAGACGTAAAGTGGGGGTGATTTTTTTTCTCGACTAACCCTATAGTGTGGGGTATCTTTGGATAGGTCTTTTAAAACCATTGGGGGGTTGCTTACATGATTTTTGTATTTAGTGATTTGTTTGCGAAATATTCAACTTTAAAGTGAAAAATTTCATTAAAATCGACCGTTCCCCCCTCTAAAATCTAAACTGTTGGGTGGAAAAATTAAAAAAAAAATTCAAAATGGTAGTAAATATATTAAATTTACAAGGAAAATTATAGCGGCTAAGATTGCTTGGGAATTATTTGTAGTTTAAGAGTAAATAGTAGCCTAAGGTATTAAACATACCGTCACTACTTTGAAAAACTCGTATCTCAAATCAGCATGTAAACAAAACTGAACCTTGATATTAAAGTTCACTTTGCCAGATAACGATTTTGAGATACGAGCTTATTTCAAAGTATTGACGATACCTAACTTGGAAGATTCCGTACACATACGAAATCCTTAGAAAAATATTACTTGATTTTTTCGTAATGGCTACGGAACCCTATCTTGGCCGGTTTTTTTTATACATATAGGTTTGCGTTTGACCACAATCACGCCTGATGGAAAGCGAAGATGAGGCCTACGATGGAGCACGCTTGCCTAGTAAATGCTTATTCACCCTAGATTTGAATTTAGGGGAATAAGCAGAAAGAAGGCAGTTGAGTGAGGTGTTTCGCGCGCCCCCAAGTAGTGCATGCCGTATCGCAACAGCGTATAGGTAACGCCACCAGAGTTGAGGCCACGCACACAACCACATCTCATGTAATAACAGCAGGATTTTGACGTTGTGTTGACGTTGTGTTGACGTTTAACGACAACACAACGTCAAAATCCCGCTGTTATTACATGAGATGTGGTTGTGTGCGTGGCCTCAACTCTGGTGGCGTACCTATAACAAATACGAGGCACTGTGAACAGTACGCGTGCGCTGCACAGCTGCTCAGACCCTTCCTCCAGAATGACTACTTACTATAGCCAACAGGCCGGAAAACGACGAGTCGCTTGGCGGCCTGGGTCAACCTATAGGGTGTTGACCAGCCACGGCCGAAGCCTACCACCGGACTTGTATCTTGAGGGTAAACCTACGGACGCAAGCGATTACGACCCCCAAAATAATCAAGTCCGAGGGGAGCCCACAGCACAACTTAGTATACAAAGGCCTAAAAGTTACAACCGTTAGTGAATATTTGTGACTTAATAGCTAATACGAGCATGATGTTAGTAAACATATTTTATTACCGTTTAATAGCTTCGACAAAACGGATAGACATAATTTGTCGCTCGTTTATTGCTGTTAAAACTTTTATCGAATGTCCAATAAAAGTAACCTAATAATCATAAAAGTGTATTACAACCATGAAGATACTGCGTATTTCCTGAAAATAGTAGTTTTATCCATGTTGAAGAATGTAAGGGTCTCCCCAAAACTATCGACATGGAATCGGCTTCAAACTTTATGTCAACGCAATAAGAGCGAAAAAGACATCGATCAGCTCGGCTCCATTCGGCTCGCGTAGCCGTGCAGGCAGGCCAATTTGGGTAGGCCTTCAACAAGATGGAGCGACGACCTGATTAAGGTTGCTGGAACGTGTTGGATGCGGATGGCATAGTAACGATCTGTTTGGCGAGCCTTGGGGGAGGCCTATGTTCAGCAGTGGACGTCTTTCGGCTGAAATGATGATGATGATGATGATTGTTTGTTTATATTCGAATAGACGAATTGTCACATAAAATGGCAGGTAAACCACTTACTTGGTCGACTATACTTCAGAATTTATTTGTTTTACTGATTCGTCCTGATTTCTATTATACAAACCTTTGATCAATTATAACTGAAGATACACATTGCCGAACAAAATCCCCTTCAAAGAATGTCCAAACTTTTTTATTTGTTTGCATAATAATTAAAAACATCACCTACACAGAAATTTGAACCTAGCCTTTACTTCATTACAGTCGAATGTCGGTTGACACTTGACAGCTAAACTTTTATCAAAGTGGCGCTCATTTGGCTCGGACATTTTCGGGCGCGCGACTGTGGATCTACAGTTATAATTGATCAAAGATACAAACACTAGAAGTATGTACTGATTATACATCATACCAAAAACAACGTGAAAAAACAACTACGAATGTTTACTCTGTACCTTAGTCAATAAATTAAATAATAGAAAAAAAACAATGCCGAGAGAATGTGACATTGACGTGACGTCAGCCAATGGCAGGTGTTGGCGCCATCGAGCGATGCTATTGGTCAATCAGTTGTCACTAGGGGTGGGGTAAGGTATTTACGCAATCAAAAAAAATATCGATATGGGTGAGGAATAATGAATTATCAATACAACACAATTGACTTTTACGAGTATGTATTTGCATACAAGCTTAATCATGTTAAATGTTAAACTTTGTTATAAAACCATCATCATCATCATATCAGCCAAAATACTTCTTTTCTGTAACCTTTACCAGACCTTTCGGTCCATCTTGTTGGGGACCTACGTACGCCACGTCTTCCAATAACAACCATTATTAACGATTATTATTTCGTGAATAACAATGATTTTCAAATAACCCCAGTCAGCTTCTTGAAACGAGATGGAACGAAGTACATATTGAAAAACTTTTAACATAAACAACATCAACTTGTTTGCTGTTCCTTATCTTTTAAGTGTGATAGGTGACAGATGACACCAACGATTCAATCTAAATAGCCAAATAGCCAATATGAAACTCTGTTTAATACAGTTTTCTACACAAAACTATATATTTATTACTAGCTGGTGCCCGCGACTCCGTCCGCGAAGAATTCGTTTATCGCTATCCCGCGGGAACTATGCAATTTTTCGGGATATCCAGGTTATAAGAGGCTGTGTGCCTCACCAGAATTCGTCAAAACGTTCCATCCATACATGCTTTAGCGTTTATAATTTTAGTAAGAATCCTATGTTATTCTTAAGGTCTCACAAACTATCTCCATAACAAATTTCATGTAAATCCGTTCAGCCGTTATTGCGTGATTGAGTAACAAACATCCAAACATTTTCACAAACTTTCACATTTTATATTAGTAGTAGGATTTTAAAAAAGTGGTTAGGAGTGATTTCGAGTAAGCTTTTATTCAACTCGCAGTGTTTGTTTGTACGTGCCAAATTTTGCAAGTTGAATTTCATTCACTTCTTGGGATCGGATTTACTTGAAATTTGATAAGGGTATGCAGTTTGGATGACAATGCTAATACATTCAACAAGAAAGTTTAAATCAAAAATTATTTCTCTTCTGCAAAAATTCTTGCATCAAAATAACTAATCGCAAAACCTCACGCTTTAGGAACGAAACCTCACAAAAAGCGTGTAATCCTGAAGTATGACGCGTGTCGTCGTCGGCTTATTTTTCGTGACAAAAAAAAAACATTGTTTTAAGCACCGGAGGTATTTCATCTGAACTGCTCTCTACGTCTTGTTCGCAAATGACGAAGGTTTACTGGCAGAGATTAAATATTCCATATTGCTGCAATGTTTAGGGCCAATTTTATCTGCTAAGTTTAAACAACCTAGTTAGTGAGTTAGAATAAAACGGTAATAAATAATAACTATAACTACGGATGTACCATACTATGGTGTGGTGCATATAACATAAGATAAGCGTTCTTTTGTTTTTTTGCTTAAGAAATAATAGTAATAATACTAGTTACCGTCCGGGGCATTGTTTGTTTGTTGTTTCCGTGGTAAACGGTAAATATGAAAGCAAAGTGAGACAGATGGCGTATGAGTGAGAGGACGATTGTACCTTTTGTCAGTTGGAGTGGGCTAGTGCAGGGAAAATATCGATTTGGTGGTTTAATTTTAATCCACTGACATAATTAAAATATATCTGTAGCAACACTTGCAACGTAGCGACAGCGAAGGCGCCTCAGAATCATGCATGGCTTCGATAACGCTTCCTTCGAAAATTTACCTCTAAGAGGATTGTCTCAACAAATAATTCGGAAAACCACTTTTTCCTCCTGCCATTCGCTTCAACAGGAAGTAAATACGGTTTCAATTCAATGTTATATTTGAAAATGTACATTATACCGTGTAATTAAAGATGCCTTTGAAGTATTTCATAAAATAAAATTCCAATAAATAAATAACACCTTTCCTTTGGAGATTTTTCCAATATCAAACACTTTTTAGCAGGACTCCGTTTTTAAAATGTAGTCAAAAGGCTCCGAAAAGGGTTTTCTTGCAACAAACCGCCTGTGTCTTCTCTTTCCCACTTTAGCTATTCATAGTTAGTCTCCGTTACTAAGATAGCTCTTGTTCTCAGATTCAGATCAGGCAGATGGCGTAATTTTGAAACCCATCTAAGAAATTACTACTCAAAAATAGTAAACATTGTGTTCAATTTAAATCCTGAATCGAGTAATAGAAAATTATATCATTCTAGCTGTGTCTGCTAGTAAATTATTAATTAAGTAATTTAAGCTGTAGTTTTGAAGAAACAGACTTTATTATTAGTTTCGAATGGTCACGTACTTAGTCACCTGTCCCTCTCGTTTTCAATCTAATCTCACCTTATTTCTTCAAATTAAACATCTCATCATTATACATTCTTTAATCAATTTTATTTTCCCAGCCACGGACCTACCATGCTCTGCTACCGTGGATTCATATTTATTTATTACTCTCATACACAACACAAATCATTCATGTGACAAATCAAATGTAAGACGTCAAGTCTTCTTCTTTTAAAACCATAGTAAGGCTTTTAGTAAAAAGGTTACGAATCTAATGATTAACACATACAATTTCTAATTAAAAGCCACATTTTATTTACTTTATTGAAAACATTACGCCATTATTACAGGATGCCCAAAGCGACATAGTACTAACTTAATTATTTATATAACAACTTTACGGGTATGATAACCGTAATGGGGCTTGACCTTTATTGTCTTAACGATAGTCCCAGATTACATAATACAATCCCACTCTAGGTATAATATCTTATTAGTAGTAATAAGTTATTACTAATATTATAAACGCTAAAGTTTGTATGGATAGATTGAACGTTTTGACGGATTCTGGTGAGGCACACACTTTATAACCTGGACATATATATAAATATATATATATATATAGGATAGTTTTTATATATATATATAGGATAACTATAAACGAATTATTCGCAGACGGGGTTGCGGGCAACAGCTAAGTCCAAATAACTCAGAGGTGCCCCGGCTCGAACCCACAACTCTCTGCTTAAGAGGGTACGATGGCTGAGAGAATTTTGAGAAATAGGTATTTTAATGAAATGTCGCTGTCTCGCTGCAAGCCCATAAGTCACACCACTAGGCTATTCTAGGCTATTATACCACGTCTATTTATTTATAAACCAGTTATTATTATTATTACATTTATCCATAGTTGTCAATTGAAATTGCGAACGATGTAAATAAACCATTTAATGAAATATCCATATTCTAGCACTTGTTTATTGTATTAATGGTTTAGGATAGTGTTGTGGTAAGTATTTAACACACGGATTTAGCAGTATTTGGTGATGGAAAATGGAAAATAAAGACATTTTAAGTACAAAGTTTGTTTACATTGTTTGCAATTTCAATTGACTGACAGTTTAGTCGGCGACTTTCTAGCTTCAAAATGCACTTTTTTTAGCTAAAGTAGCTATTTTGTTTCACAAATAAAGCAATTCCAGACAGGAAGTTAACATGGTATCCAAAATGTTGACTCTGGTAGCTTTATTTACGAGAAAAAGCTGTTTTAGCTAAAATGACGCATTTTGAGGTTAGAAAGTTGTTTACTGAATTAGACTACTATTTTTTTTTATATAGGTAGGTACAATATAGGTTTGCGTTTGTCCACAATCACGCTTAATGGAAAGCGAAGATGAGGCCTACGCTACGATGGAGCACGCTTGCCTAGTAAATGCTCATTCTATCTGAAGCTAGAAGAAGCTAGAACTGAAGAAGAAGATATACATAACATAGTACTACATACAAAACAGATTGGACAGTCGTGTTTGACGGCTGCTATATTCACCTAGCAGCCGGCTCATCGCCAACAGTGTGAGTACCTAGTTAAAGTAACAGTCACAGAAAACATTTCCGAGTGACAACAGCCAGAAAAAATAGAATCACAATGTGTCATTCATTATCAACAACAGGATTATTTGTTTTGTATGGATGGAATGACGTCCCTATCATGTTTTGTTTGCGCCAATTAATTGGTTTATAAGAACAGTTACGCAGCATTATGAAAATAATAGCTTTATCCCATGATTTTGCCCTTGTAAAAAAACGTAAAAAAGTTAATGTTTCTTTCTTGAGGGAGTTAAAAAATCCCTTCTTTATGCCTACACTTCATAAAACACACACACAAGGTCTGCCAAATTTAAAATACCTATCAAGCTCCAGTGTCTTAGGCTGTGCGTTGTCTGTCTGTCAGCCAGTAATTCAGTCTGGTTACTCTTTTTTTATATGGTATAGACAAAAATCTTCTAATATATAAAAATCTCGTATCAACGAACTACTCCGAAAAAGTTTGACCAATTTTTATGAAACTTTTTTTCTGTTTTCTGTAGGTCTGAGAATAGGTCGTAGGCTATTTTTATACTCCTATTCTTCGCGGGCAACAGCTAGTCTTCTAATATATAAAAATCTCATGTCACGGTGTTTGTTATCGAACTACTCGGAGACGCCTTGACCGATTTTTATGAAACTTTTTTTCTGTATTCGGTAGGTCTGAGAATAGGTCGTAGGCTATTTCTTATATGTACCCCTAAGTGATATATGGCAAAACAACGTTTGCGGGGTCAGCTAGTATTAGTATAAAATTCTTGCATACAAGTACGTTCGAACATGCTTTTTGTTTTTAACTTACGATAGTTATTCCACTCCCGATAATGAACAAATAGCGAGTAGAGCTAAAAACTAGAAACATTAAACTAGTCGTTTCCTCGCCGGCAATGAGCACAATCTACCTATTTTTAACTTCGGTCTAACTACTTATCTACCTATATGTTTAGAAATACTAAACAAACAATAACATGGCCATATCAACATACTATTACGTTACCAATAACGTTTTAACGCTAAACAAAAACATCATAATTGAATTAATTAAGGCAGGACCAAACTTCAAATAAAAAGCCAGATAACAGACTTCAACCGACACCCAAACATCGGCGTACCAGAGTTTACTTTTTAAAACGGAGCATCATCAAACAGAATACCGGGAATACGGCTCTAATTACAAAAATACAGAGCGCGCAGTGATTCATTAAATCGAGCAAAGGAAATTAAACCGGTAGTAATCTAAATAGTTCACACTCACACCTATCAAGCTATCTTTGCGGTGAGTTTCACACCATTACACAACGAATACACGCGAATCGATAAAACTGACACGCTTTTGTCGTAGCTTTGCTGATTAAATTGGGAACAACTCTAGTTGAATTCAAAATTCGAATATCGGATGCGAAGATGGCGTTTACAAACGCAACGCCTCTGCGCGACGCGAAGTCAGCCGTCCGTCCCGTCGTCTCCATTCGCCAGTCGAGCTTTAGCGCCCGTGGAGTGTGGTTGTATTGCGGGACGTATCGTGTTTAGTCTCAATTACGATCGTAAACCCACCCTTGACGCGTAACAGACACGGACTTTTACGATAGCGTCTAAACATGGATTTCAGTGTTTTGTAAAACGTGTTAACGTGTAAATAAAATTGAATTTTATTGGGAATCTGTGTGTGATCGTGGAGATTTGTTGTTACCAAATTGTGTTTGAATTTATCAGTGTTGTACTGTGTTTAGTGTAAACGTGAACGATTTGTTGGAATTAAGTATCTGGAGCTCTATCAGGTTGGTGGGAATAACTGTAATTGTAGTGAACCTTGTTTTCTATCCGACTATTTGTACGCAAATGCATTAGAGCCTAGGATGTTAATACTCGTTTGAAGCACCGACTCATACCAAGTTCTATCTACCTAAGGTCTAATACCTACTATCTAGTTTATTAAAATGAATAAAAACCCAAGTTACATAATTGAGTATATCTGGGTATATCCAACTTCGTAATAAATTATTTCGATCTTTTTGCTTTAACTATTTGGAATGATTAAATAGATAATCCAATCTAATTGCTAGCTACTAGATAATCTGGATAATAAACCTAGTAGTTACAATACAATACCTACAATTTATATCTGTCATTTAATCGAAGGTACTTAGATTGTTGGAAAGAGAAAGGGGAGGATTTTGCCCAGCAGAACATCGATAGACTCCAAAAATCTATCTATTGAATCAGGCGTTACTTTGCGGAGGTCGCATATCAATGAACTGAAACAACTTTGCTCACCCGCGAGTCCCGCGACCTACACAAAATGTAAAGAACTAAGTTTGCGGGTGAGCAAAGTAACTGTTTCATATCATCTAATGGCTAGTCAGTTTGTTCGAAACTAGCTTATACCTACCTGCGGCTTTGCCCCCATCAAAGCGAAAGCAATACGATGGTTACATATCTGGTTGGAATTTAAGAGGATGCCTTATAGCATTTCCATCTCTATAATAGGGATGTTGACACCACCAATCAACTGACGTAGTACTTACTTTTTATGAGCTGTCAAAACACTATTCTTCCATAGAGTTTGAATGGCAATAGCAACTTATGACGTCACTAGTTCGCCAACTCGATCAACTAACTAATTATTTGTTTTAAAGCAACAAAAAACGTAATTTTGCAGTTAATCGAAAATTAATCTGGTTTTCAGGGATAAAATAAAGCGTTTTTTTGCTGGAGTCTTCGAATTATTTTTTAATGGCGTCAACATCTGGCACCGTGTCAATGTAACCGTGTAATGTCTGCCAAATTTAAAATCTGAGTATAGTAGATAGGATAATGGTTTATAGACAGGTACGGGTAGGCACTTAAGTAAGACTTGGATTATTAATCTTAAGCCATCTTTACTACATATACGTAGAGCCACAGAACTATTTCGACGACCAAATGGCTTAGTGGTTAGAGAACCTGACTACGAAGCTTGGGGTCCCGGGGTTCGATTCCCGCGTCGGAGCAGATGTTTGTATGATAAATACCAATGTCCAAATATCAATACCAATGTCCGTCTCCAAATAATTCGTTTATCGCTATCCCGCAGGAATTATGCATTTTTCCGGGATAAAAACTATCCTATATCCTTCCCAGGGTCTCAAACTGTCTACACACCAAATTTCATCTAAATCGGTTCAGCGGTTTAAACATGAAGAGACAGACAGACACACTTTCGAATTTATAATAATACTTAGTATGGATTCATCTAAGTCGGTTAAGCGTGAAAAGGTAACAGACAGACACACTTTCGCATTTATAATCATCATCATCATCATCATCCCAGCCTATATACGTCCCACTGCAGGGCACAGGCCTCCTCTCAGAATGAGAGGGCTTGGGCCGTAGTTCCCACGCGGGCCCAGTGTGGATTGGGAACTTCACACACACCATTGAATTTCTGCGCAGGTGTATGCCGGTTTCCTGACGATGTTTTCCTTCACCGTAAAGCTCATGGTAAATTTCAAATGTAATTTCGCACACAATTTTGAACCCACGACCCTCTGCTTGAGAGGTCTTAAGTCGAAGCACTAGGCCACCACGGATTTGGCATGGATATGGGTAGTAGGGCACATCTACCAGTAGAGCTATCTAAAAATAGACCTATTTTGTTGGCATGTAGGGTAATAATTAGGACTGACTAACCTATCTTTAAGTAAGAGTTAGTTCAGTTCAGTACCGACACAGACTTTTAGTTTTTATTCTGTAATCATTATAAATAAGTATAACAGGAACAAACTTAAATAGTCTGTACCGGTCGTAAACGCAGACCATTAATAACAGACGTTACCAAGTAACTACAGTCTCAAGAACGCTCCTTATTCTTAAACGCTTGTTGAACGGAACTCGTGTTTGAACATTCGTTCTTTACTTATCACTGAGATCGGACAAATTGGCGTCATTGCTCGCAATAATATGGACATGACTCCAAAGTTAATAAATTAATTAATTACTTAATTATTTCTTCAAATTAGATCTGAATTTGCGGAGATAATAACGTGCACACACATGCATACAATGCCAATGCCAGTTCTTGTCGCTTTCTTTTTTTTATAATGAAGAATTTTTCTAATTAATATACCTATACGATCTATAAACATAAAACTTCCATGGATTTAATTTTCCTAAAAAAAATACTGAATATTTTTCCGATAAATCTACTTACATTATAAGAAATCTGTGTTATTTATTCAGTAGGAATCAAAATTGAATCTCAGGTAAGCAATTAATTAAATGATTAATTATTTAATTAATTTTGAAGTCATATCCACATTATTGCGAGCAATGACGCCAATCCGTCCGATCTCTGCTTATCACAGACATTTATTAAAAAAATTAAAACCCCAACGCAATTTCGGTACCTTAGTTCACACTCATACTAATTACAACGAACTGCACAATTAAGTAGTAGTTTTGTACACAAGGACATACAGTGCTCATTTGTATGTGCAGTTCATTGTAATTATACTTCATTCAAATCACCCTAAGAGCTATGATGCAACTGACAGACACACACACATTCTTATAACACCCCTCTTTTTGTGTCGGGGAAAACAAAATTGGGACACTTTTTTTCTCGTAGTAGTATCGAAAGAGCTCGTGATTCTGAGCAGAAATCACGTAAACTTTTCCGAATTAGAAAAAAAAGTCAAAACAACAAAATATAAGATGGCCCCTCCTACTCTTTTATGGCGTATTCTAGACTTGTTTATGCAAATATATAACAGCAAACACGTAACTATCTATATGTAAATGATAATGATACCGGATGTTTAAGACTAAAGCCGTTTTATTAAATAGAAATTGGCAATAAAAGCTAAATATTTAAAACATTTTACTGTCATGTTTGTGTATACGTAAATGTAATCTTTTATGCAGCCTACTTGGTTTGGCTGGTCTTTCAATAAAATAATCGTGGGTCAGGCACGCCCCTCTGAGTTTTTCGAAATTTATAGGTATGTACAAAATTACGTTTGTTAACTATGAGCTTTATACGGTGAAGGAAACCATCGTGAGGATACCTACAAACACCTACAAAGAAATTCAATGCTGTGAGTTAGTTAGAATCTGCACGGGCCCGCTTGGGAATTACGGCCAAAGCCTTCTCGTTCTGAGAGGAGGCCTGTGACCAGCAATGGGACGTATACTTATTTATAAATAGCTCTACTGCGAGAGGAACCCTTCCAATATCTTACTAATTTGTACCTATTACAAACGCAAAGTTCGTATGGATGGATGTTTGGATCTTTGTTACTCTTTCACTCCAAAACGGTTTGTCGGATTGTAATGAAATTTGGCACACAGTTAGTTCATAACCTTGATAAACATATACGACACTTTTTATCCCGGAAAATTGCAAAGTATTCTTATAATTCTTCGCAGCAAAAAACCATAACATATTTTTTGAGCGCATCCTGGAAATGTCAAATCGAAACCTTCGTGCTCAAAAAACGCTTCGAAATTAAAAAATACGATGACATTTGAGAGCGGTGAAAAACTGTCGCCTTTTTAAATGACCAACGAGATTATTTCCCCGGCATTGCGGCGGAATTATTTTTTTCCCGCGACAAGGTACTGTCACCGCAATTCTATTTAATTTTCGCTAAAATGTGCTTTTAAAGCACTCCAAGCTGTTGGACAGCTATGTTTATGGACAGCAGACGCAGACGGTTTGCTTCTGTTTTCTTAGCTTTTACTAGTAACTTCCTTTGAGGGCCATAGGCGGCCAAGATTGTTTACCATCAGATGGCCTGGCTGGTTTGTCTAAGAAGATATAAAAAAAAAACAGATAAGGTGCGAGTCCAACTTGTGTGGATGAGTTGTTTGGATGTTTAGATGTTTCTTACTCGATCAGGCCAAGGCTGAACGGATTTAAATGAAACTTTGCTTGTTGGTGGGGATAAGCCACGTTAGAGAGATCCCATCCCATCCAATCCTTGCTGTTTTCCTTTGTAAAATGGTTGCCTGGAAGAGATCGCGATAAGGCCGCCTATTGTTTTCTTTTTGATGTACAATAAAGAGTTATTGCATTGTATTGTATCCCGTAAATGGCTTACCGTAGGATAGTACTTATTTGGGGTTAAAACAAGAATAATTGAAGTATTTTGGCTTCCAAGATGTCGGGTTAACTTCGTCAGCAATCAAATGATGGCGTTGACCATAATGTTATCGTATCCTCTTTCAAAATAAACTCTAAGATTGTAATTGATTCGCGGGTTAAAGTAATACCTAAATCCTTTGAAACCTTTGTCTAGACTGAATAATTGACTTTCTCCTCACGTCGGTGCCAAATTTCATTAGATTCGGTTCAGTAGGTAGTTCAGGTCTTATACGTAACAACCGACCAGTGAAACGAATCTAATAATGAAATTGTAAGGAATGTTTCTAGTCTGTAAATCATTAATTACAAATTAAGATTTCCTTGACGCTATTCCTGAAAATTTGATGTGGGAGCCTTTATGAAAGGACGTGATTTCCACAGAGACGCAACTATCCATTAGGTAGCTGAATTGCTCACCCATATATATGCTAGTTGTCTATTAGGCTCGCTAATCTGCATACGACGTCCAAAAAAGAACGAAACAAAATTTTCAAAAATTTTGCCATCTGACTCACGCACGGCGGACACGACGCACAAAATACGCGTTCTTGAATCTACATATTTCTCTTGGCAGATGTTATGCTAAAAATGTTAATTGCTAAATAAAAGGCGTGCGGTCGGTACACTATTTATTATAGCACTTATACTTATACAGAGCTTGTTAACTACAAAAATTATAGTATTATTATTACTGTAATGGCTTACTTAAACTACTTACAAACTCACACTATTCTTAACTATTACATTATTCTAATTAATCTATCCTTATAATTAATCTATTTCAAAACCATAGCGCACGGGTGGTTTACGTTCCCGCATTGGAAATTTACTCTTTCTATTATCCTGACCCGTTACGTCGTTACAACATGACTCTGCGTCCGCCGGCACATTCGGTTGGTACGGAGGGGTAGGTGGCGCTGCGGTCTGCTTGCTAGCGGAAGGAATACACTTAACACCATCCTCTCCCGAACTGGCCGCCCTCTGTTCCGGCTCCTCCACGTCGGGTAAAGGAAACGTTAAAGAGCTACGCGACTGCCTACTGGTGTTCGCATTTCCCGTAACCATATCCAAGTTTGTTTTTGATTGCGACAAGGGAACTTCGTTGTGCGTCCTATCCATAACCCTCTGCCTAAGCTGATCGACATGTCTGTGTATTTCTGTTCCAAGACTTGATCTCACACTATAATCGGTGTTGCCTAACTTTGTGATGATTGAACCAGGCATCCATTTATCAGAGCCCTGTACTCGCGATACCAGACCGACGCGCCGGGCGCGAGCTGCCGGCGCGCGCCGCCCGCGGCCTGCTCGCTGCGGTGCTGCCGTGCGGTCACGCGCACGTCTCGTTCGGGTGTAATTCTAAATAGTGCGGGATTATCTAACCTCATTCCAAGACTACGACCTTGCAATATTCTGGCTGGGCTGTCACCGGTAGCGGCGTGTTCCGTATTTCGGTAAGCTAGCAAAAATCTAGACAGCGCGATATCTACATCCAAATTTTGTTTTATGGCCTTCTTAATAACTCGTTTACAAATTTTTACGCCATTTTCAGCAGCTCCGTTAGAAGCCGGGTGATATGGCGCCGTGAACATATGATTGATGCCATTATGCTTGAGAAATTGTTGGAACTCTGCGCTTGAAAACGGAGGTCCGTTGTCCGTTGTTGTTGAGTTTACCTTGGGGGGAAGGGTAACTCGAATCGGTGCGGGGCGGAGCGTGGCCATTCTGTACGTTAGTACTATTATATATTCTGTGCATCTGATCTGATTTTAGTATTCGAAATCTTTCTTAAATACACTCACTTTCGTGGTCGCATTTTTTACAAATTTGCTACAAATTTTGATGGCATTTTAGGTTATTTATTAGAGATCCTGACAGCGGGTAACAATATCAGAATCTTTTGCTAATTCTACAAAAACGTGTCTACGAAGGTAATCGGTAACAAACGCTCTAATAATGACCCAAATTATCATCTCTGCCTAATATACGTCCCCCTGCAGGGTACTAGGCGTCTCAGATTGTGAGGCCTTGGGCCGTAGTCCCCACGCAGGCCCAGTACGGAATGGGAACTTCTCTCACGCCGATATTTTCCTAAATGAAAGCCCATTGTAATTTAAAATATATTTTTTGAAAGAAAAAAAAGAAAGATTTGATACATTCATTTCCAAAAATTCATGCCCGGGCTCGTACACACGATCCTCTGCTTGAGAGGCCGTAGCTTAAATCACTATACTCCATTTAATTTAGAATTATAAACCACAACAACATTATATTGCGGCTCGTGAACTGTAATCTCTTTACAATTTGTACTAGAGTAACAATTGACGACACGCAAATAAATTGACATTAAAACAATTTTATTTTGCGGCTCCCAGACTATTGTACTGTACTATTTGCTAGGTAAGAAATAGTTGACGAGCCGCAATATAATGATGTTGTGGTTTTCAATTCTAAATTAAATGAAGTATAGACTAACGCGACTTTTAATAGGTAGGTACTAAAACCCACGCCGAAACCGCAAAGCCGAACTTTATTTTCGGTATTCGGCCAATTAACAATTAAAAAGGTCCCGCGACCTCCATATTTCATTTCCTTTGTTGATTGTTTCCGCCATTAAAGATTTTAACAAATCTGCTTGGTGACAATAGGATTCGGTTTGAAGTTAGGGTTAGGGTTCCGCACTTCAAGAGAAAAAACGGGAACGTGTCAAAATGCCTAAGTTTAAAAAGATGTCATTGTTAATGAAAATATTAATTAAAAGAACATTTTTGATCGTGAGATTAACTGATTGCTTTAGGTTAGCTTAGGTTTATTTTATAAAACCCATGATAGCTGAAAATTTGTAACAAAATTGCATTTTGTCCATTATTCACGTGATTATTCATTTCAAACTTTATGTGATACATACGTACTCCCAAGTTCAAATTAATAAAAACAGGGGCTAAATTGGACGAAGTATTAATTTTTTTCTATTTGGTTGGGCAAAAAGTGACATATTCTTCCAAACTACAGCAGCTGGATTTAAATTTTAAACAATGGTTCACACAAGCACTATTTAGAATTACATAATTAAAATAAATAAAAAGTATACTTTGTAGCAATTGGAGCGAAAATATCATTACAGGGTGAAGTCTTTCTCGATTCTTCCTCCGATATTTTTTAAATACATAGGTAGTTTAGATTTTGCTTATAATTTTCTGACAACTAATATTTATATAACTTGGTCTATCTGATTTTTTTTTATGAAATAGGGGGCAAACGAGCAGACGGATCGCCTGATGAGAAACGATTACCGTCGCCCATGGACACCTGCGACACCAGAAGAGTCACAAGTGCGTTGCCGGCCTTTTAGATAGGAGTACGCTCTTTTTTTGAAAGCTTGAAGGTCATATCGGATTTAGATTGACGTTGACTTTTGGGACACCCTGGATATGTGTAATAATAGGTTTACCCCCTGTTTCACCATCCATTGATCAAATTTATTTGACGGATAAATGTGATGCCGTCTCTGTTTGTTTTGTTCGAATTGACGGAGACGGCATCACATTTATCCGTCAGTTAAAATTAATCAATGGGTGGTGAAACAGCCCCTTAAAGTAGCCTTTTGGGTACTCTTCCGCTGGGACAGGACTTAGGCGAATTGTATATATATACAGGGTTATTTGTAATTCACTGACATCCTCTTAACCCTGAATTCCTATCACTCAAACAAATGTTTTTTGATCTACGACTTTTTAAAATGAAGCACTTTTTTTCCCATACAAATACACAGAGTATCGTAAAAATAAGAGGAAATCTCAAATTTTCAAAACGTTATTACACCAAAAATATTAAGTTATGACAAAAGCCGTAAAACAAAAAACGTTTTCTCAAACATGCTATGAAATATTGACGTTATTTTCCTTATAATACGCCACGAAGTGTCACGTTGCAGGTGCAGATGCAGCCGGTGGTGGGGGACCGCGTAGACGAGAGGTCAATAATGGAATTTCATACAACTTTGCTGGCCAAGGCCAGCAAAGTGATCGTCTATTGTTTCATACCATGACGTTTATAGGTCTATGGCATCATAGCATTTAGCCATTAAAAAAAAACTATAAGCAATATTTGCGTTTTGGTTCATTAAGACATTCTGCCACTACGCTTATTTAAGGTAAGGTAAGATGATGATGATGATGATGATGGTGTGATGATGATGGTGATGATGATGATGATGATGGTGATGATGATGATGATGATGGTGATGATGATGATGATGATGGCAATGATGATGATGATGATGGTGATGATGAGATGATGATGATGATGATGGTGATGATGAGATGGTGATAATGATGTTGATGATGATGATGATGGTGATGATGAGATGATGATGATGTTGATGATGATGATGATGATGATAGTGATGATGATTATGATGATGATGGTGATGACGATGATGTTGATGATGATGTTGATGATGATCATGATGGTGATGATGATGATGGTGGTGATGGTGATGCATGTTTGAGAAAAACTCTATACAAGCCTTGGCCACGAACAGGGATTGCCGGCCTCGTATTTCTAGATGGCCTCGTTAACACTCGGCCATCTATAACTACTCGGCCGGCAATCCCCTATTTCGCGGCCGCTGCAGTAATGTACTATTGTTTAAGTGGTAGGAGTTTAGGGTTAAAAGGATGCTAGTGAATTACAAATAACCCTGTATATAGATAGAGGTTATTTTTACGTTAGTTTCTTTTTAGGGTTCCGTACCCAAAGGGTAAAAACGGAAACCCTATTACTGAGGCTCCGCTGTCCGTCCGTCTGTCCGTCTGTCCGTCTGTCACCAGGCTGTATCTCGGGAACCGTGATAGCTAGAGAGTTGAAATTTTCACAGATGATGTATTTCGGTTGCCGCTATAACAGCAAATACTAAAAAATGGAATTAAATAAATATTTAAGGGGGCTCCCATACAACAAACATGATTTTTTTGCTCGTTTTTGCTCGATATTTTAGCGGCAACAGGTAGACACTTGAAATATTCACAGAATATTTAATTGAATACTGACTTTAAAAATAAATCATTAAATTAAAATAAAAAAATATTTAAGGGGGGTTCCCATACAACAAACGTGAGTTTTATAGATAATTGTACGGAACCCTTCGTGCGCGAGTCCGACTCGCACTTGGCCGGTTTTTTTACTTTACAATCTTTGTTATGTGATTTTCATAAAACTATTCATTTGAATAAATTATTTTAGTGTTTAGGGAAAAAAAGTACTTATTTCCCCAATGGTTCTGTTGTGGTAATTACGGCACCCATCATGCAAGCCCGACTCGCGCTTGGCCGGTTTAGCGTTCAACAACTTAATTATTTAGCTATTTTGAACTATAATCCTAAACTTCATCATGCGAACGCAAAGTTCAAACACAAAGTGAAAAACTAACAATGCACTGCACTTACACGCGATTTGAATTATTTATTTAAAATAACTATTTCAAAACCTAACTTTACTCGAAAGTCTTTGAGCTCGCATTTCAAAAGTAAAAATTTGTTGTTACGACCTTTTGAACTGGAGCGTGCTAATGAAGCGTTCTTTAGTCGAATAGTTGGTTTAATTTATGTATACACAAGCTTCTACCCGCGGCATCGCCCGCGTAAATCGTTAGATCTGGCTGTCTAATTGAAACTCCAAAAAATTTCTAAATTTCCGTCATGGAAAAAAAATTACTTCTCGGTCTTCCTTCATTTACGTTGTATGACGAACATCTGTACAAAATGTCATATCTCTAGACTTAGTGGTTAAGATATAGGGATTTTACTTATATTCCAGCCCTAATTAAGTAAAGGATGGACTTGATGATGTTCTAAAGTAAATTTTATAAAGTAATTTAGTCCCTGGAGATTAGATTAACTGTCTGACTGGGTATGTATTACAATACCGAAGTACGAAAGACCGAATGTATTAAAACATCGAATGGGTCAAAAGACCGACACGATTTTTTTCTGAAACCGTTAACTTTTTAAGATTGTTATAAAAGAAACCTAACCTAACCTAATGGGTTCTGTATGATGCCGTTTTAATAAATTCTGAAAAGTTTACGGTTTCAGAAAAAAATCGTGTCGGTCTTTTGACCCATTCGATGTTTTAATACATTCGGTCTTTCGTACATCGGTATTGTAATACATACCCGTCTGACTGGTAGATGTTTATAAAAAGAAATGAAAATCTTAAAATAATTTAATTCTGATAAAAACAGACCATGATCTTTGCATTTTTATCACAGTCCCAATTTTTTTCAATAAAAGCGTGTTACATTTTGACGTCAAGAGAAATAATGAAGGTGTACATACACTCTTTTGTTGAAAAAAATTGCGATCGTGATAAAAAAGCAAAGATTTAATGCATGGTCTATTTTTATCAGAATTAATTTTTTTTAAGCTTTTTGTTATTTTTATAAACATCTTACATAATAATTTTATTATTCTGTGGGTTGCGTCCTAAAGGCCACCACAAATAGAGAGCGCGGTGCGCCGACGGAGTAGGCCCAGCGCGGCCAATAACATTGAAGGATTTGCCACACTGGATGCGTTCTGCGGTCGCGGTCAGGTCAAATTGAACGCAGTCCGCATCATGTATGAACAACATTGTCGGTATCTACAGGGTTATTTGTAATTCACTAGCATCCTTTTAACCCTAAACTCCTGCCACTTAAACAAATGTTTTTTGTTTTACGGCTTTTGTCATAACTTAATATTTTTGGTGTAATAACGTTCTGAAAATATGATTCTTTTTTTTTTCTGTTTGATAGGCTAGACAAACGAACTAGTGGGTCACCTGATGTTAAATGAACACCACTGTCCATAGACACCTGCAGCGCTTTACACGATGCCAGTGCGTTGTCGGCCCTAAAGGAGAGGAAATAGGGGAAGGGGGAGAGGGAAGGGGTGAGGTATTGGGCCCCCGGCACTCTCACTGACCGTACGAAACGCAAGCAGGATTACTGCTGCTTCACGCCGGTGTTCCGTGAGAGGGTGGTACTGCCCCGGATGAGCCGGCCCATTCGTGATGCAGCGGCTAGCTACAACATGGCTCTACCACTACAAATTCTGCCTCTTATTTTTACGATACTCTGTGTATTTGTATGGGAAAAAAAGTGCTTCATTTTAAAAAGTCGTAAAACAAAAAACATTTGTTTGAGTGATAGGAATTCAGGGTTAAGAGGATGTCAGTGAATTAAAAATAACCCTGTATATATTTTTTATAGAATGCGATCTGACTGTCCGTTCCGCGCGGTTAGATCGCACGCACCCGCAATATATAGAGACCGACAATGTTGTTCATACATAATACGGGCTGCGTTCAATTAGCCCGCGACCGCAGAACGAATCCAGTGTGACAAATCCTTCAATCATATATACGGTGACACACCGCCAACGTGGCACACCGTATTTGATTCAGTGTTATAGAGCGCGCTTCTGACGCTTGCCTTCGCTTTCACCGTCTCTTTCTATCATCATTTTATACCGTTTGACAGAAAGAGATAGTGATTGCGAAGGCAAGCGTCAGAAGCGTTAGACAATAAGCCTGCAGGTTTTGGTCTAAGAGCCGTTGAAGATCGACCTTCACCGATCTGATAACTCGATGAGACATATTTTTATCAAATATAATTTATAAACAAATATGCCTATGATACTTGCCTATCGAAAAGTGTTCATAGCTTTTTTTTTTGTTTTATTGTGGAGTGCCTTTAGCCATCTTCCAGCTCCATCATCAGACCCTGGTTACCATCTGGGATCAAAGTACTCGTCAAGACGAATCAAACGAGTCCAAACTCGATGGGGTTGTGTCGTTTTATTGTGGAGTGCCTTTGGCCATACTGAATTAATGAAATTACGAATTACCCCGTTGATTTTGGACTCGTTTGATTCGTCTTGACGAGTACTTTGATCCCAGATGGTAACCAGGGTCTGATGATGGAGCTGGAAGATGGCTAAAGGCACTCCACAATAAAACAAAAAAAAAAGCTATGAACACTTTTCGATAGGCAAGTTATCATAGGCATATTTATTTATAAATTATATTTAATAAAAAATATGTCTCATCGAGTTATCAGATCGGTGAAGGTCGATCTTCCAAGTCTCCTCTACTAACACTGGTTGCGTTCTGCGGTCGCGGTCAGGTCAAATTGAACACAGTCCGCATTATGTATGAACAACATTGTCGGTCTCTATATATTTTGTATAGACACGCAATATTTAAAGACCGACAATGTTGTTCAAACATAATACGGGCTGCGTTCAATTTGCCCGCGACCGCAGAACGCATCCAGTGTGACAAATCCTTGAATCATATATACGGTGACACACACCGGCAGCGCGGCACACCGTATTTGATTCAGTATTATTGACCGCTCTGGGCACGCTCCGTCGGCGCCCCGCGCTCCTGCAGGCTTATTGTCTAACGTTTCTGACGCTTGCCTTCGCAATCACTATCTCTTTCTCTCCAACGGTATAAAAGGATGACAGAAAGAGACGGTGAAAGCGAAGGCAAGCGACAGAAGCGTTAGACAATACGGCCTCTGGTTTGAGGTGGCCTTAAAACTATAAAGTAGCCCCGAAACGTATTTGTAGCGCTTCGTGTGCCCAGGCCTTATACTCCGAAGAGCAAAATTCGAACTTCGTTTCGTTCTATTCCTCTCATGCTAATAGTATTTAATAAGAGAGCGAGCGAGACGGTACGATCCGAACTTCGAATTTCGGAGTAGCCCCCCTGTCCCTACCCTCTTTGTCGATACAGGCGTGATGTGTGTATTTGTATTCAATTTAAAGCTATTTTTTATTCTATAGAGCACGCTTTTTGTATGCTAAAACATTGGTTGTTTTAGATGCGATCTTTTATTTTCGTTAATCGAATGATGACCGCTATATTGAAATTCCTCTTTCATCAAAACTCACACAAATATGCGCATATGGAAATATCTATTAACATTCAAAATTACTTTTAAATTCAATTATAGAGCTTTTGGATAAGATATATGCATAAACATAGGTCAAGGTAGGTAGGTAGTTTTAAACATAGGTCTAACATCTGGTATTATAGGTATCGCTACGAGAGTTGAGGTCACGCACACATCAATATGTCATGTAATGACAGCGGGATTTTGACATTTATTCGTACCGATAGCAAGTTTAACAGACTCAACAGTGAATTGCGAATTTTACTAAAAATTTCTTCAACCTATTTCGTTAAGAATTATCTAGGAAAATAAATCTAGTTCAGACAAAACAGAAAATAAACATATTGATCTAATAAATATTTTAATTAAAACAGATAAGCATATTTTTCACTATTTATTGGAGCTAAAACGAAACTTTTTAACTGGTTAGTGGAAAAGTGTTTTTACAGTATGGCTGATTATTTAACTTTCTCGGAATATCGTAATTGAACGGATTGATATAATAATGATTTAATTATAACAAATAATTGAATTTGGAAATTTTATTTAATATTATAATAATATCAAAGTAGGACATGGTTGTATTTTTATATTAGATTTGTAATTAGTTTATTATAATTTGTAATTAATATTAAGTTGACATTGTACACCTCATTGAGGTAGGATGTGAAGGACATTGTTATTGTTAATAAGACCTGTTTGACTTATAACCATGCAATAAATTATTTGATATTTGATATAAAATACCGATTCTTTTGTTGCGAGTATTTCTTATAATGCTCAGTACTTTATGTAGTTGTGTGTGTAATCAATCGTTCGCCTCAACTCGAGACCAGCATGGTGAACGGTTGTGTTGCTCTGAGGATGAGCTCTGGTGGAGTTCGAAATGCGTCAGTGTAGTTTGATGGTGGTGATAGTTGGGCTCGTGTGATTTGTGTGTTCGTACAGTGTGGAGGTGGTGATGGATGTGATGTTTTTTTTTTTTTTTCTCTGTTCATGAGTTGTTTCCAAAAAAATTGTAAATAGTTAAGGGCTTAATAAAAACAAAATCACGATCGCTTCCTTTGTGTTACGAAAGTTAGTCATACAAAATATATGGGTAACTTTCGTCACACAAAGGAATCAATTAAGTTTTGTTTTTATTAAGTACATAACTGTGTACACTTTTTTTGAAAACGACCATACCAGTTCTCGCTTTTACTACCGCTCGTACTTCCATTCTGCATACTTTGTCTTTCAAACATCCATCACCTTTTATAACCATTACGGGTGGGATTCCCAACTAATCAGCTAAGTATACTATTTCTTTATATAATTATGGGAAAATAACCAACACAGGAGCAGCTTTAATAATAATTAAAAACAGGAAAATTTGTTGTAATTGTTTAAATTTTATCTGATGTGGATGTTGGATGTGGATGGTGGTGGTGGTCTGGTGGTGGTGGTGGTGAGTTTTACAATGAGCTTTGCGGTGAAAGAAAACATCATGAGAAACCAAGGAAGAAGTGTGCGTGAAGTTCCCAATCCGCACTGGGCCCGCGTGGGAACTACGGCCCAATCCCATTCATTCTGCGACACCTGTGCCCTGCGTATATAGGCTGGGATGGTGATGATGATGAGTCTGCGCTTATCTTCGAAATTATACCTTAAACTTAAAGGCTTAAGGATCACTTTTGTGACACCTACAAACGTTTGTTACTATTAATAGGTATAAAATCAATTGGATCACCTACTGCCTTTATCTTCGAAAACACGCGCGCAGTGAAACATTGCCGGATAAAGACGTGGATATGAAAGGGGAGGATCGTCAACTGAAACTAAAAAATGTTTTAATAGGGATGTTGACGCCATTAAAAAGTAACTCGAAGACACGATTCTAGTAAAAAACGCTTTATTTTAGCCCAAACTAGATTAATTTTCGATTAACTGAAAAATTAGATTTTTTGTTGCTTTATAACAAATAAATAGTTAGTTGATTGAGTTGACGAACTAGTAACGTCATAAGTTGCTATTGCCATTCAATCTCTATGGGAGAATTGTGTTTTTAACAGCTCGTAAAAAGCACGTCAGTTGTTTGGTGGTGTCAACATCCCTATTGTATTAGTTTCGGCCGGTGAAACGTATTACGAAAATCTAAGTAACACACGAGACTTTCTCAAGTTTAAATGGCGAAGATTTTTTTTATTAAGAAATTTTGGTGTTTTCTTACCAGAATCAAGAGTGCTATTGAGTTTGTCAACAGTGTTAAAATTAAGGGGTCCACGGAAAGAACATGTCTAGTCACCTAAGCATCTTTTTGAGTTACAGGCAGTTATACAGGGTTATTTGTAATTCAGTAGCATCCTTTTAACCCTAAACTCCTACCACTCAAACAAATGTTTTTTGTTTTACGGCTTTTGTCATAACTTAATATTTTTGGTGTAATAACGTTTTGAAAATTTGAGATTTCCTCTTATTTTTACGATACTCTGTGTATTTGTATGAGAAAAAAAGTGCTTCATTTTAAAAAGTCGTAAAACAAAAAACATTTGTTTGAGTGATAGGAATTCAGGGTTAAGAGGATGTCAGTGAATTAAAAATAACCCTGTATAGCAGCGGTTTCATAGTTAAGTCATCCCGAACAATTACTATGGTAGGTATCCATTTTTTTAAAAGTGAAAAAAATATATTTTGTTTTCAGATATCCATATTTAATTCAATGGCAAGTCATAGTACTTTGCGAGCTCTACATTTTGAGATTAAAATCTGAATTTTTCTAAAAAGGCGACTAGACGTGTTCTTTCCTTGGACCTTTCAATTTATGTGATTAGTGCAACAAATCAAAAAAATGTTGCTATTTCACTCGGTTCGCCAGTATCTTTAAGCTAGCGATCCACTTGTAAATCTCTGCGGGACCGCTTCGTTTTTACAAAGTTACGGTCTGTCCACACCTTTGTTTTAAAAGGGTAGGTATGGATAAAAAGGTTTTGGGTGGTTAGGGTTTGGAAAGGATTTAAGGAGAAATGTACGGCTTTTAAACGTGGCAATAGTAGGTATTTTGTTAAAGGTATTAAAATAATAGCTCTAGCCCGCGCCGTCGCACGCGCAAACCATTAAATCTGCAGCCTTATTGTCAAACGCTTCTGACGCTTGCCTTCGCAATCACTATCTCTTTTTGTCAAACGGTATAAGGTGATGACAGAAAGAGACGGTGAAAGCGAAGGCAAGCGACAGAAGCGTTAGACAATACGGCCTCCGCTTTCACTATTTCTTTCTGTCAACGTTTTATACCGTTTGACAGAAAGAGATAGCGATTGCGAAGGCAAGCGTCAAAAACGTTAGACAATAAGCCTACTGGTCGATTGAGAAATTCGGGGATTTTACCAAATCCCCATGGGAATCTCCAAAATTGACATTGTGGTTTTCATTTACGTTGTATGACGAGCAAATTTCGTGTCTAGATTTTGTTTCATGAAAAGATCCATATTTATCTAGCCGTTTCCCGCGACTCTGTCAGCAATTAATCCGCTTATCGCTATCCCGCGGGAACTGGGTCGATCAACTTTTCTTTGTCACTCGTTGCTATAGTGACGGTCTCCTGACCTGAGTAACTCTTTAAACCGTAAGTTTATCTCATTAAAATTTGCCTAACATGCATTTTTGAGGTAGTTTTAAACCCCCTCTACAATTGGTCATCTAATAAGCACGTTAGTTGATGTGACAAAACATTTCTTCTAATTAAACTGTACTACTTTTGTCCCCTCGCTGACGGGACAGAATAACAACAAGAAATAGTTGATCCACCCAACTATGCAATTTTCCGGCATTAAACTATTCTATGTCCGTCCCATGGTCTTAAACTATCCCCATACCAAATTCTATTTAAACAGACAGAGAGACGAACAGATAGACAGACACAGACAGACACATTTATAATATTAAGAGCGTACCTGCTGAGCTGGCAACGTTGCATTTTTGTTAGTTTTTCTCGATTATTCCATAAAAACTGAATGAAAATTAAAAATGTGGTTTTTAAGAATTGTTCTAATATATAAGTTAATGTGTCTACTGCAATAATTATTCGTGATGGACTTTTATTTTCTTTAAAAACCGTTAGGTAATAATTTTTATAGACCACATTTTTAATTTTCATTCAATTTTTATGGAATAATCGAGAAAAACTAATAAAAATGCAACGTTGCCAGCTCAGCGGGTATAAACGCTCTTAAGTATGGATCTTTTCCAAAGCTTTTAAACTTGTATTAATAGCAAAATCCGTATCCTAGCTAAGATAATCTTATCCATAATATTGCTTACAAACTTACGAAGAAAACTAAACTCTACAGCCTTCTCTCAGTGCTCTTCTTCGGTTCCTCGAGCTCGTAATAAAGTACAGTCCATTAAAACTTTTACGGTAATAACAATAAAGACTACAGTTGTATCACGGACTTTTATGGTGGTGATATCATTGGTAATATCAGGACAGTACCATACTATTGTCATCATCATCATTTCAACCGAAATACGTCCACCGCTGAACATAGGCCTTCCCCAAGGTTCGCCAAACAAATCGGTCCCGCAACCTTAACCAGCAGGCTTATTGTCTAACGCTTCTGGCGCTTGCCTTCGCAATCACTATTTCTTTCTGTCAAACGGTATAAGATGATGACAGAAAGAGATGGTGAAAGCGAAGGCAAGCGTTAGAAGCGTTAGACAATACGGCCTCTGGTCGTCGCTCCATCTTGTCACATGCCTACACTGCATCTTCTGGTCCGTGGACGCTATTCGAGAACCTTTTTGCCCCATCGGCCATCAGTTCTACGAGCGATGTGCCTTGCCCACTGCCACTTGAGTCTAGCGATTCTTCAAGCTATGGCGGTGACTTTAGTTCTTGCGCGGATTTCATCATGTCTAATGCGATCCCGCAGAGAAACTTCGACTATACCTCTCCATCGCCCTGTGAGTGACCTTGAGCTTTCTAATCATCATCATCATTTCAGCCGAAAGACGTCCACTGCTGAACAAAGGCCTCCCCCAAGGCTCGCCAAACAGATCGGTCCCGTGCCATCCGCATCCAACGCGATCCCGCAACCCTAACCATGTCGTCGCTCTAAGTTGTTGGAGGCCTACCTACACTGCGTCTTCCGGTCCGTGGAGCTTTCTAATAGTGAATTAAAAATACTTCGGAATCAGTGCCATTCATTAATTACGCTAAGGTCCTGAAGGAAGGGGGGGGGGGGTATATTCTCAAAGTCTTTACATGTCTGTGATAAGGGGGGAGGGAGGCGGGGTAAAGGACATTCTTACGTAAGATCCATCTGCGAGAGCGGTTGGCAAAAACCATGACTTACTTGACTTAAGGTCCTAAGTCCCCTAGATGGGGCAGAGGGGGGGCCACAGTGCATCGCCATCCCGTTCTGGCCTTGTACTACGAAGTGCCAAAATTCGAACTTCGTATCGTGCCATTCCTCTCACGCTAATCTTTGATCAATTATAACTGTAGATCCACAGTCGCGCGCCCGAAAATGTCCGAGCCAAATGAGCGCCACTTTGATAAAAGTGGCCTTCTTTTTTCTCAGTACGTTGCGCAAACGTGCGTGAAATTGTCAAGTTTAGCTGTCAAGTGTCAAGCGTTGTGGAGTTTTGCCGCTACCGAAATTCGACTGTAATGAAGTAAAGACTAGGTTCAAATTTCTGTGTAGGTGATGACTTTATTTGTTACGCAAACAAATAAATAGTTCGGACATTCTTTGAAGGGGATTTTGTTCGGCAATGTGTATCTTCATTTATAATTGATCAAAGACGCTAATAGTATTTAATACAAGAGCGAGCAAGACGATGCGATACGAACTTCGATTTTCGAATTTCGGAGTAGCCCCCCTGTCTTGAGCGTCTCGCTTGATTTCGCTCCAGGTTTTGCCAATGGCATTCGGTTCGCCAATGATTGTCCGCCGCCAGGTTTGTTTTGGACGACCACGCAATAACCATACTAATATTATAAATGTGAAAGTGTGTCTGTCTGTTATCTCTTCACGCTTAAACCGCTTAACATTTGAAGCTTACCATGAGCTTTGCGGTAAAGAAACACATCGTGAGGAATCCTGCGAAGAAATTCTACGGTGTGCGCGAAGTTCCTAATCTGGGAGCTACGGCTCAAGCCCTCTCTTTCTGAGAGGAGGCCTGTGCCCTGCAGTGTATGTAGGCTGGAATGATAATGATGATGAAATATAAATTACTATCGTATTGCCGTTCGCACCTTGTCAAATATACAGGGTGACAAGACTAGACACCCAAGGTCAATGTCAATATAGGGTGCCATGTGTTATCAGCAATATGAGGAAGCAGGTGTAAAGCGTACGAACAAAAAAACTTCATATCTATTAATCCCGGGATATTATCACGCTATGACATCGACAGTGGAAAGGTGAAACTGCTAAAGCGCCATTTAACTTTACAAAAGAGTCAAAAGACCGCAAGTAAGCTGGTGCCCGCGACTACGTTAGCGTCAATCATTGATGCTCCGCTCCTATTGGTCGTACCGTGATGTTATATAATATACCTACTATACAGGGTTATTTGTAATTCACTAGCATCCTTTCCCTAAACTCCTACCACTTAAACAAATGTTTTTTGTTTTACGGCTTTTGTCATAACTTAATTTTTTTGGTGTAATAACGTATTGAAAATTTGAGATTTCCTCTTATTTTTACGATACTCTGTGTATTTGTATGGGAAAAAAGTGCTTCATTTTAAAAAGTCGTAAAACAAAAAACATTAGTTTGAGTGATAGGAATTCAGGGTTAAGAGGATGTCAGTGAATTAAAAATAACCCTGTATTTATAATTTATAATCTTTTTATAATATACATATAGTATAGCCTCCCTCGATAAATGGACTCATCCAGTCATCCGAGCCTATATACGGCCAACTGCAGGGCACAGGCCTCCTCTCAGAATGAGAGGGCTTGGGCCGTAGTTCCCACGCGGGCCCAGTGCGGATTGGGAACTTCTACTCCACACACACCACTGAATTTCTTTGCAGGTGTATACAGGTTTCCTCACGATGTTTTCCTTCACCTCATGCTACATTACAATTTCGTACATAAATTCCGAAAAATTCGGAGGTGCTAGCTGGGATTTGAACCCACGCCCTCTGCTTGAGAGGCCATAGATATATGATACCTACATGGCGATACATGATACTGTTTAAATTACCTTGACGTTTCGGCTACATTGTTGCGGCTGTGGTTAGATTATTTATATTTCTGTTTGCGTGTATGTTACGTGTATGTACCTACGTGTACAGGGTTATTTGTAATTCACTGACATCCTCTTAACCCTGAATTCCTATCACTCAAACAAATGTTTTTTGTTTTACGACTTTTTAAAATGAAGTACTTTTTTCCCCATACAAATACACAGAGTATCGTAAAAATAAGAGGAAATCTCAAATTTTCGAAACGTTATTACACCAAAAATATTAAGTTATGACAAAAGCCGTAAAACAAAAAACGTTTGTTTAAGTGGTTGGAGTTTAGGGTTAAAAGGATGCTAGTGAATTACAAATAACCCTGTATATATTACATTGGATTTTATTTTTAGCATGAATAAATATAGGTTTTATACAAGCATCCTTATTATCTTTAATCTCGAAGTCCTAATCCTATAGACGCTATACTTTGATTACTTTGACATTGTGAATATCCTGCCCTTATACAACTTAAGTTCTAAATTCGTACTTCTTGTGCCCTCTCGTTTACGCTAATACTATTCAATAAAAGAGTAAGAGGGAAGGCATGACATGAACTTGGAATTTCGGAGTATGCTTCCATATCATATGACAGGAAACTCTGGTAGATAAAAGATAAATGTATGTGCTTAGTAGATTGTAAACACTGGCATGCGGCTTTAGGCACTGGTCCCACCGCTGGCGAGTAAGCGATGAGCTATCGGCGATTTTCTCGCCCAAGAAATGAACAAAAGATAATCTTTCCCGTGTAAATAAAAGAGAGATATGTATTTATAGTTCATCGCTTGCTGTTCATTCTGTCGGCGAGGACTCTCTTTTTACTAGTTGATTGCAGCGATAAAAGCTGTCAACGATAAAACTCGCTCAGCGGTACTCGGCGATGAACGCTTGGCGGTCAGTGCGATCATTCCACCGTACAATCGCCCGTCGCACTCGAACACTCGCTTATAGCCGAGCGACAAAACTATCGAAACTACACACTCACTTCTCGCCGCTCGCCCACTCGTTTCTAGTTTTTAGTTATACTCGTTTATCGCTCGTCGCCGGCGGTGGGACCAGTGCCTCATAGAGGTGTAAAATACTTTTATAAGCCAGCAGGCTCGTGCTTTTACATCATAACTAAGCTTTTTATAAAATAGGTACGTGGATCGTTAAGTTTTTATAACTAGGGTGTTAAGGATTACGATGTGATTGTAATGTTTTGCTTATAATGTGAGAAAGTGAGGTTCCTAATTTTTTACAAGCTTTTATTTAGCTCACCCCGTTTGTTTTATTCTTGGCAGTGTTGGCAAAAAATCAATTCGAATTGACGATTGACGATTGAGGATTGACCGATCAATTCGAATTGACGATTGACGAAACTAATTCTAAATCTACTGATTGAAGATTGACGATTACTAATCGTAAATTCGAATTGATCGGTCAATCCTCAATCCTCAATCGTCAATTCGGATTGACGATTACTTTGTATGTACCTACCTAATGGTCCTTTTTATTTAGGCCATTTTTCGAAACTGGGGGGCTACTCCGAAATTCGAAAATCGAAGTTCGTATCGCATCGTCTTGCTCGCTCTTGTACCTATTAAATACCGTTAGCGTGAGAGGAATGGCACGATACGAAGTTCGAATTTTGCACTTCGTAGTATAAGACCTGACCAAATGCGTTCAAAAGCGGTGTCTGAGTTTACCAAAGGTTCCGAAACATGTTTCCGACGGCAATTATTATGATGGATGTCCTTTTTGGAACATTTTCGGGACTTTCCTTGAAATTACCCGATTGCGTTTAAAATCGATATCTGAGGTAACCAGAGGTTTTTAAGCATCTTTTCAACTGCAATATTGAAAGGTGTCCTGTTTTGGGACATTTTAAAGACATTCTTTGAAAGTGACTGCTTGCATTCAAAGTCGATATCTGAGGTGCAAAACATGGTTTCAACTTCAACGGCAATATTTAGATTCTACACTTTAGCCGCGTACTTACTTTACTACCTGCATTACGTTCTAAGAACGTACGAGTGCGAAAGAGATAGCATGATTCTAATCCTTTTATTGTTCTAGTGGTGTCCAGTTTGAGTCCAGTAGAGATAAGACATTCGGTCTTCAACCCTTGTTGTTTGTTGGTGTGTGACTGTGTGTGTTTGTTTTAAATTGGACTTTAGTCCAGTAGGTAAGTAAGTCCCAAAAAAGGACACCTTTGAAAAGTAATCTTAGGGAATGGTTAATCTAGATTGAGAATTGATTAAATCCGAATTGAGGATTGATGCGTTAATTCCAATTGATTCAATCGGATTGACGCGTCAATCAGAATTGAATCAATTCGAATTGATCAATTCGGATTGACGCGTCAATTCGACTGATCAATCCGGATTGATGTAGTTCGAATTGATGCCAACACTGATTCTTGTGTAAAATCTTAGAAGTCGAATTTGACCCAGTTGTTTTCCAGTGGTTGGATTCACCTGAAATTTGGTATACTTATGTAGGTTGGATGACAATGCAAGTACAGTCAACAAAAAGTACAGTCAGCTAAAAAGCTTGCTTTAAAAATGAAATTATTAACAAAACTTATTTAAATATTTTGAGCATTTTTTTATTGTACAGTCAGCTAAAAAGCTTGCTTTAAAAATGAAATTTTTAACAAAACTTATTTAAATATTTTGAGCATTTTTTTTATTAGTGGCAACTAGCTTTTGGGATCGCCTCTATGGGCATAAAATTTCAAGTCAGAATTCCTCATTTTGCATAGCTCTTTTTTCTCAGCATTTAATTAAGTATTCAGGAATTTTGAAACGGTTGTCCTGTATACTATAGGTTAGGTTATAATGAATTTTTCGCTTCGAGCCCTTCTCTTTCAAAATCACCATAGTATTAAGGTACAAATTTAATGTAATGGCTTGAAGCGAAAAATTCACCTGGGAAGATTTATACTATAGGTTTGTTTTAACAATTCTGTACAATAAATGGATTCAGAGTAAAAAGAGTTAGGTATTTGAAATTATGAATTCTAACTTTAAATTTTATGCAACCCGATATGGACAACTAGCTTTTGGCCGCGACTTCCGTCCGCGTAGACTTAAAATTTGTGTTAAAAATTATTCATCTCTTTCATTGATAAAAGCAAAAATCCGGCAAAGCAGCATCCAAACAGCCATCACATTTTTTTCTTTATCACGTGGAAATTAGGAAAAACTGAAATTAGTTGTTTGCTGTTATGTGTAGTGGTCAGCCATGTTGTAGCTAGCCGCTGCATCACGAATGGGCCGGCTCGTCCGGGGTACTACCACCCTCTCACAGAACACCGGCGTGAAGCAGCAGTAATCCTGCTTGCGTTTCGTACGGTCAGTGAGAGTGCCGGGGGCCCAATACCTCACCCCTTCCCTCTCCCTCTCCCTCTCCCCCTTCCCCTATTCCCTCTCCTTTAGGGCTGACAACGCACTGGCATCGCTTAAAGCGCTGCGGGTGTCTATGGACAGTGGTGATCATTTAACATCAGGTGACCCACTAGTTCGTTTGTCTGGCCTCTCTAACATAAAAAAATATATATATAATTAATTATCTTCTTGCGTGCTAAATTTGAACAGTCTAGTAGTCATTGAAGGTAGGTCACGTAAAACTAAATATATAAATTCAGTTTTTTTTCTTACCCTAATTTTATTAATTCCTGAATTTTTCTGTGCAGTAAGCACATACTTGCAACCCTAATTTGATGAGTCAAGTAATCAGATTTACGGAGATAGGGTTACTTTGAATCGAACATATAAATCCCGTTTATTTCTCATTCCTTGTCTACGTCATAAAAGCAAAAGCAAACTACGAACGGACACGGCGAAACCGCTTTGGAGCAAAAAGCACAAAACGCAAAATGTATAGCAAAATGCATAAAACGCAAAATATAACTAGCAAAATCTAGAAAGAAAGTACCAAAAGCAAAAAGTAAAACCAGCCAAGTGCGAGTCGGACTCGCGCACGAAGGGTTCCGTACAATTATCTATAAAAATCACGTTGGTTGTATGGGAGCCCCCCTTAAATATTTTTATTATTTTAATAAATTAAAATTAATAATGATTAATGATTTATTTTTAAAGTTAAGATATAATTAAATATTCAGTGAATATTTCAAGTGTCTACCTGATGCCGTTATCAATATCGAGCAAAAACGAGCAAAAAAATCATGTTTGTTGTATGGGAGCCCCTTAAATATTTATTTTATTCCATTTTTTAATATCTATCTATCTAATACCTTTAAACGAGCAATTCTTGTATATATATAATCATAGGATCTCGGAAACTGCTCCAATGATTTCGATGAAATTTGGTATGTGGGGGTTTTCGGAGATGAAAAATTGATCTAGCGTGGTCTTATCTCTGGGAAAACGCTTGGTACCGAGATTCAGCCCGAGAGGAGCTCGGTCGCCCAGGTATTTTTTGTTATAGCGGCAACCGAAATACATCATCTGTGAAAATTTCAACTCTTTAGCTATCACGGTTCCCGAGATACAGCCTGGTGACAGACGGACAGACGGACGGACAGCGGAGCCTCAGTAATAGGGTTTCCGTTTTTACCCTTTGGGTACGGAACCCTAAAAATCAGAAAACTTATTCATTTATTAATTTTCCGATTCTTACATTTTGCGGATGTACTACCTACTTTTTGTACAGTCAAGGGCAAAAATATGTATACACTTTAGTACCTTGTCTATTTTCGTCATATTTGAACTGCCATATATGAACTGTCACAGAGGTACTACAGTGTATACATATTTTTGCCCTTGACTGTACGTTCCGCGTGTTTCACAATATTATTATGAGTGAGTTGTGTACGTTTTGCGTTTTGCGCATTTTGCTCCGAAGCGGACGAAGCTATTAAGCGTTCAATTTTTACCTTGAAACTTAAAAAAAAAGATTTTTTTATTGAAATATGTATTTATGCCCACAGTTCCACGACCTCGATAGCTAAATGATATATTCCCTTTCATTAAAATTGATTTAGCGGTACGAAGAAATCCGAGCGTACCCTCTCATTAACGATCGATCGAACTTTTACCATCGAAATAGTTCGAGTTTCTGTACCTCTACCATGAGCTACACTAGTTTACAGTGACCGTACTCGCTAGCGACGGCGTAAATGATTTGTATGGAGAATTGTGTACAGCGCCTCTAGCGGTCACTTACGGAAGTACAATTCTCCAATATCAATATCAAATATCAATATCAAATCATTTATTGTCAGAAAGTGAGTAATTATACGTATAGATATTAAAGATTAAAGATTAAAGTTCTCCATACAAATCATTTACGCCGTCGCTAGCGAGTACGGTCACTGTAAACTAGTGTAACTCATGGTAGAGGCACTGATTAATAGCGACTATCGATGATTATAGGAATAACACTTGTAACTTAAATAAAAATCCAGGATAAAAAAATAAGTACATGCAAGACGGCTAATTCTGTGCGACGCGAATACATCTTCCTTTCTATGGGTTTATGTATTGTATTATTTAAAAAAGAATGTATTGTAGCTTTCGCTAGTTATGACTTTTTAACTTATCGTCGGTCCCTTGCCAAATGCTCCTTTCATCCACTCACAGGTTGTCTGTTAGAGATCCCTTAAAGGGATAAGTTCGCCTTTGTACGGTTGCCAATAGTGTTTTTTTTTTCTTATTTTTTGTACAAGAGTTTACATACATACAGGTTACATGTGTAAGGAAGAAGGAGAAGAAAGGATAGGAAAAAGCCTCATAAAAAAACTTCGAACGAAATATTAAAGAAAACTGTTTTCAACATATTAAGCTATTATAATACTTAGTACTAAAATACCGACCAGTACCGGTTAACCGATAACCGTTGGGGTAGACGAGTTCTTGAGTGGAGACCACGGATCGGCAAACGTAGCGTGGGACGTCCTCAGACTCGGTGGAGCGATGACCTTCGCAAGGCGGCTGACAAGAGCTGGATGAGAGTGGCCGAGGATCGAGCTCAGTGGCGTGTCATGGGAGAGGCCTATGTCCAGCAGTGGACGAGCATAGGCTGATGATGATGATGATTAAAATGTGGATGTTTTAAGTTTTACTAAACGACTCGTATATTGTGCCCAAACTAAACAAACAAACATTTTCAACGTTAAAATCATTAAATTTATCATTAACATAATAAATTTTGTTAATTTTCAATTTGGCTCCGAAATAACGAAATTTTAATAGAAACTCAGTAACTAGCATAAGCAGGCTATAAATTTGGGGTACCGTCGGCAAATTAAGCACGATGGGGTTATTTGCTATAGAATGTTCGATTTGCGTGTGAACGTCTCATTTGATAGCCTTCACTATCGCCCTGGCCGGGATGGCTGTGTGCAACATGAAACATTTACTTTAAGTAAATAAATTTACTAAGTAAAGAAGAATGCCAAAGAAATATATGTACTCTAAACTCAGTAGTTACGTCTGCTCTAGCACCTCACATACACACACAACACACACACACACACACACACACACACACACACACACACACACACACACACACACACACACACACACACACACACACACACACACACACACGCAACTTAACATTAAGAATTTAAATTAAATTATGTAAAATGTCACTTACATAACTACATAAAATTAGCTAAGTAACTGTACTGTACCTATCTACTTTTAAGGAAGAGCGGAGGCTCTTATCACAGGTATATTTTTACCTATAAAGAGGCTCCAGCCACTTGTTAATGTAAAAATGAAATGGGTACTGAATAAAAATTTATTATTATTATTATATTCATCATCATGGTTATACAGAGCGATCAATCCAAATGGGTCATTATGGAGAAATCGGAAACTATGAGAGATAGCTAAATCTGTTCTTAGGAACCATGGCTTCGATTTTAGATTTAACAAAAATGGCATTCAAACATTTTTTTTACTGAATCGAACCTGGTCATAATTTCTGTTATAGTTTTTTGTTGTTATTGTTGAAATTGGGAATCACAATACAAACACATTTGTTAGCCTACAATTTCCTTAAACAAGTAGCTTAAGTGCCGCGCAAGCGCTCGAACTTTGTAGCTCAATTTTACTGTAGGTATAACTTAGCCAAACATTCGGCTATTCGGCCCAGGTTCCGCCGGTTATTCGGTATCCCGTATATATCGATATCCGATATCCCGTCTACGACTATCCGTTGCATAATAAATGATTCAGGAGACATGAGCAGGAGTAAAAGGGGTGATGAGGAGAGCCACACTGATGGGACCCACCCCGAAATCGAGAAATGAAATGAAATAGTTTATTTTGCTTTAGACATGGTAAAATCGGTCATAAAAAATAGTGATAATGAGCTGTGACATATCTAACCAGTTACAATGGCATGCAAACAAATCTTACTTTCTAGAATTAGATTTGTTTTTTAAATATTAAAATACATTTAACAATGTTGTTCACCAAGATTAAATACTGATTATTAATAAATTTTATGAGGTCTCATATTTTTTATTTAATGTCAAATAGCAATACAAGTCAAATTATAAAAAATAAATTTATAACAAACTAAGTTAAATCAAATAATAAAATAATTAATAAATTGTAAAATTTAAATTAATCGTTAGAGAGAAGTATTAATAAAATAGAAAAATAATCGGCCAAATACGAGTCGGACTTCCGCACCAAGGGAACCGTACTATTATCTATAAAAACGCCAAAAAAAATCACGTTTATTATATGGGAGCCCCCTTAAATATTTATTTTATTCTGGTTTTTTAGTATTTTTTGAATTTTGTTGTTACAGCGGCAACTGAAATATATCATCTGTGAATATTTCAACTGTCTAGCTATCACGGTTTATGAGATACAGCCTGGTGACAGACGGACGGACGGACAGTGGAGTCTCAGTAATAGGTTCCCTTTACCCTTTGGGTACGGTACCCTAAAAAAACATTTAATCAAGAGTTGATTGGTCGCGAACTATCCGAAATGTAAGGAACAGCAGATTTTTTTTCTTGATTTCGGGGGTAGGTCCCATAGTAAAAGTTGCACAGTGTCAATCTCCCCGTCACCCCTGCTCATGACTCCTGAATCACCCTGTATAGTCCATTAATATCCAAACTGATAAAATTATTACTTAAATGTTCATTTATTGCATAAAGTCGTCCCAGTCTTGTGTCCTTATTGCGCCGTGTTGTACAAGCCTACTGTCTAATCACTGAATACATTAAGCGTAACAAATACATTCCGTATGTTAATAAGTCCGCCTGATTAAAACTGTGGATTTCATTAATATTTTTAGGTGAAAAATAAAAGATTTATTTTAGGAATGACATTTGTATAGGTCACTCAGAGGGCGATGGAGAGGGCTATGCTCCGAGTTTCTCTGCGGTATCGCATTAGAAAAATGAACTAAAGAACTAAAGTCACCGATACAGCTCGAAGAATCGCTAGACTCAAGTGGCAGTGAGCAGGGCACATCGCTCGTAGAACTGATGGCCGATGGGGCAAAAAGGTTCTTGAGTGGCATCCACGGACCGGAAGACGCAGTGTAGGTAGGCCTCCACTAAGATGGAGCGACGACGGATGACTTGAGGGAAGCCTATGTTTAGCAGTTGTCATCTTTTGGTTGAAATGATTTATTTATTTATTTATTCAAAATTACAATTTGTACCTTAACAGCTAGAGCCAGACCGGTGCAAACTTATAGACTTAACAAAGTAGGGTTAACTTATTATAATAATTTAACAATTAACAAAGTAGGATTAACAATACATCATATAACTTATATCTACTTAAACAAGGTACAGAGCTTTCAGGCATCTGTCCTTCGGCCACACTCGTGCACCCGATCATCAGTCGCCCTACAGTGCTCGCAAACAGGTCCAAGTGCGGCGCTGCCGCGAACACGGAGTTGAGCAGCGCGATGATGATGATGATGATTTGTACAAGTTACAGAGTAACATGAATTTAAATAGGCAATTTTTTTTCAAAGTGCTTTTATTTCGACGTTTAACGGACTGACCGACTGACTGACAGACAACGCACAGCCTAAATTACTACAGCCAAAGCTCCAAACGCACAGACAGCGGAGGCGTGGCTGTACGGTGGCGGTCACGGTTGTAATATTCAAACTTGTATGAACGGTTGTGCGATTGTATACCGCTAACTCGTTCATACAAGTTAGAATATTACAATCGTCGCCGCCACCACACGAGATTAAAGACGGGCAGATTGGCCTGCATATCCAATACGAACCGCATGCATAAAGTGAAAGCTACTTATTTAAGCTCAATTTTCTAAAATGTTATAAAAACAATCTTCAAAAACCCCGGAGACTCGAGTTATCAGCCCTCAAATATGTGAGCTCAAAGCCATTATTTATGTAGTGTGTTGCGACCTAAAACTGTCGATTCCTCCAGCCTTCACAGTCTAGTCGTCTTAAAAACAATTATTGCAAATGGTAGGATCGAAAAGTCTACGCACATTATTATTCTGTTGGTTATCAGGCTTTCCATACATATCTGCCCATCATTTTTTGACTGGAAAAGTATGTCGTAAAATTCCCACGAGATAGAGGGTAGCCTGTTTTTAATTCATCAATGGGAGCGAAGTAGCGGCTTAAAGCTATACCTCGACAAGCTCGTGCGTGGCGCTCGGCGGAACCCTGTCGCATGGAGCCTCTGCTGTCCTTAACAATATTGTTTTTAATAAGTTCGGCAAACGCTGACTGCGACAGGGTTCCGCGGAGGGTCGCGCACGAGCTTCTCGGACTATAGTAAAAGAACATTTTAATTCAACCTTCAAGGAAAAGGAAATTGAAACCAAATATGTATGACCTTTGGGCAAACTTAATTAGTATGCTACCGTTTTATAGAATAGAAACGTCGTTTTTCCCTTCGCACGGGTAATTATATTTAATAAGGGAATTGGGTTTATTTGGGTTAAAATCCCCTTTTATGAATTCAAACGGAAAACGCGTCTGATGAAGTATTGTGTTGACATGATTTTTTTTCTTTTGTTTATTGGGGAAAAAAAAGAGACAATTATTACAAAACAAGTCAAAACATATTGCAATATTTTAGTGAGTCCCTAATTTTTCTAATTGACGTAGAGCTTAGGTAGGTAGGACCAAGATGAGAGACATTAGTTTCGTAATTTTGAATATTATTTAAGTATATTTAAAGTTCTTTATTCATTGTATCATTCGTACTTTATATAGTCCATACGTGAGTTGTTCTTACAATTTATTTATTCTTTATAATGTACGCTAAGTAGGACCCACGAGGAATACAGACATATGTCAAATCCTATTTCCTACTGGGAGTTATTGGTAAACGTGATTATAGTTTAATCGAGTTAATCTAGTAATTAACTACTTCAGTAAATTTGATGTTGTTGACTCTTGCTTCCCAGATGCCGCCTAAAATTGGTCTCATGAGTGTGACTCTCAATATATAGCGTACGTACATATATCTGACGTTTAAAAAATAATTTACAAACATTAAAGGCTAAACAAAATCACGTCCTTTGTGTAACAAGAGTTAGTCATACTAATTGTATGGGCATATATTTTTTTAAATGACTCACATAGCTCTCGGTTCGCTAGTCCGAAGCTAGTTATAAGCTTGGCTAGTTTTAATTAAATTTATTTTGAAGCTTAGGCCCTCTAAAGAATATAATGGCCTTCAAAATTGAACATAGAAAAACACTCAGAGCAAATGGAAGACAAATTTACTGGCAGAAAGATCACAACGTACGGAGAAAAAACGGTATCCAATACTGAATAATAAATGTCATGAGTAAAAGCGATACTTCAATCCGTACAGGTGGACATTATTTCAAAGGACTTTATTTTATATACTTCTATCTACACATACGAGTAAATTACAGTGACTTTTTATATCACATAAGAGTCAATACAGAATAAAAACTGTGGAGCAAAGATAATGGATCGCTTTTATTTTTATACAACCTTGTACAGAAAGTGCCGGTTATTTTTGTTCGTCTGTGTTCATATTTTTTTTTAAATTGATTCTCGAATGCCATGGTGTGATGTAACATGTATAGACTTGTCATTTAAATATTTATGTATGTATGATATATAAATAAATATAAAAATAGTCACTGATGTAATAAGTTCAAATGATAAAGTTAATTGACACCAATGAATCGATTCAGTAGACTGATAAATAGTAAAATTGAGTGCGATTTCTACATTTATGCTACACTGGATCTTATTTATTGATATGTAATAAATGCGGTTATCAGTAAACCGACACCGATATAGACACACGAACTCTTCATACATAATTTATTAAGAATAAGCGTATACTGATGTGATGACGTTTCTGCACTTGTAATGATATGCGAGTTTGTATGTGCTCTAACGCATTGCCTGTGGAGTGGTATCCATTCTCTACTAGTGATACCCAAAGTGGTCTATATGGACCCCCAGGGGTCTTCGATGACCTGCGAGGGGTCGACGAACGTAAATAAACCACTTTTGAGGTCAATTACTTTGCGATAAATCAATTTTTAGTAAGCAGGTGGTCTACCTAAATTTTGAACATAAAACTACCGTGAGACTCACTTATAGCGAAAAAATACGGATAATTCACGGCTATGATCGAGTTTAGCTCGACTTGTTTCGGGATAATCCGTAGCCCTTCTTCTTAGAGCCACACGTCTTGTCATGTCATGTCGAGCTGGGTTATCCGTATTTTATCGCTATGGTCTACCTAAAATTTAAAAAACATTTTAAGGATTTACGAGATTACAAAAATTTGGGGATATCTTCAGGATTAGATTGCAGTGTTAGTAGGCTTCCAATAAGATGGAGCGACGACCTTGTTAAGGTTGCGGGATTGCGTTGGATGCGGATGCCACGGGACCGATCTGTCTGGCGAGCCTTGGGGGAGGCCTACTTTCAGCAGTGGACGTCTTTGCTGAAATGATGATGATGTCTATTAGATACTGGCTTTTGCCCCGCAGGTTGGGTTCCCATAATTTAATAAGTCATAATGTATCACTCTGCATAATCAACATTAGTCATAAAGTGATTTATTTCTGATACAGTATTATTTCTGTATTTTTTTAATTTCCTATTATAGAATGCAGTAGGTCCGGAAAAAAAACTGTTTCAGAAATTAAAATCACTTTACGACTAACGTTGATTATGAAAAATGATACATTATGACTTATTAAATTATGTGAAACCATAGAGACCTGTAGACCTAGATCAGGCAGTTGAATTGAAATTTTGGCATATCACTAAATTCCCATGGGAATTCCCCAAAGTTACATTGTTGTCTTCATTTACGTTGTATGACAAAGACTCGTGCAAAATTTGTTATGTAGACTTGGAGGTTCAGAATTTGGCATTTTACATGAATCCCGTGGGAATATCGGGATAAGCACGCACGCATTTATAGCTGCGTGAGTTGTCACTTTTATATCAGTACAGAAAACATATATTAAGACGCCTAGCTATAAATAATATTCGTATATATATTATTATAGCTACTAAACTACTACTTAAAACATCTAAACTTTTTCAAATTCGCTATTTCCGCGAAATTTTGCTGCTCAAAATATACTCCCTAAACTAACCATGACGAGAGGCTAAATGTGACTATAAAGACAATTCCATGGACGACTTTCCAGCATTAAATTGTGGAGAACATAATTTCTCGAGCACTCGTTAGCATAGCTTTTGAACACCAATTAACGGAAACACGTTAATGAACTACAGTTAAAACTTAACACTGGATGTTGGTTCATTATACTTGCGCACTTAATGCTCGCGCGTACGTCTTCAACTGAAATTAGGACAGCTAAATTTTAAGAACACGTATCTTAAAACATAATCCTGTGCAAAGTGTAACATCATCTCAACATATATCCGAAGGCTTTATGTGCAGAATTTCCGCCGCGATATCCTTTCCCCATTAGACGTAATGAAGAAGTTTCTCTGAGAATTCCCTTCTATGAACTTCCTTCGTCAACTAACCTCTTACGTACAGTGTCGCGCCAACGAGGTCATGTAAATAGATATCAGTACCTCAAGATGGAGAGAATGCGGATTTGAGGATTACGTATTTGATTTATACATAGAATAGGAGATACAGTTGCGTTTCCTGTAAACTTAAGATGACTTAGAGAGATTAAACTTAAGTTTAACGATCTTAAAGTAAATATGTATGTAAAAATGTTAATGGTGACCGTTGAGATATTTGTACAAAGGCGAACTTATCCCTTTAAGGGATCTCTAACAGTCAACATTAGAGTGGATGAGAGGAGCTAACAGTAAAGTTAACCAGACGCTGGAAATACGAGTATAGACTATATTGGATGTGATTTGTTCACTTGAAAAAAAAAGTATTTACATTACTATGTATCAAAAATTGACTAAGTGCAAGTTCTTTGTAAAGATGATTTGATGACTGTGTCTAATATAATGTTTGTTACTATTTCATGAAAAATCAATCGGATTTTGACGAAATTTGATACATAGATTGTTGATATAACTTGGATTCAAACGTAGGATACTTTTTATCCCGGTAAATTGCGTGGTGCCTTTAGGATAGCCAGACAAAGTCGCGGGAATATCACACATATAAATATCACTCGTGATGAACCGGCAATAAAAATGTAAAATAGTTCAACTACAAGTTTAAATACAGTCTAGTCATTCATGTAATTAAAAACTTTTTCAATTTATTTGACAACCCGTAACTTTTAATTGGTTCGTAAAACTGGTGATGGTAGCGGATTTTCTTTTGGAGCTTCCTTTTTGTCATGCTACTAAATCGTAATTCTGTATTAGGACTGCCCCAATTTCATTAGAAACAAGGTTTATCAAAAGTACTTTTAATACAGTTGATGCTTCAGCAGCCAGACTAACTTTACATTTTTTCCTGCGTTTTATTAGCTTCTTGTTCTTCTTATAGTGTCACTTCATTGTAGAAAGTTGGCAGTCAGGTCCTAAGTCCTGTCTATAGCTATAGACATCGTGAGGCTCACAACTGCGAAGAAATTCAATGGTTTGTGTGATGTCCCTAATCTTCACTAGGCCTAGTGGGAACTACGGCCCAAGCCCTCTCATTGTGTGGGGAGGCCTGTGCCCTGCAGTGGGACGTATGTAGGCTGGGATGATGATGATATTGATGATGTTGAAGAGCTCTCATGTTTTTTTTTAATGACCGATCGCTTTGTAGACGTGATTCATGTTAAATTACAGCTTTAGGACTAAGAGTTTCTGAACTAAGCTGCTGAGAGACAAATATAAAGACAAGCGTTTTCATCTATCTGCCATAAAAATGTTTGTCATAAAATATATAGAAAAGCGTGCATTTTCGGGATTTTTGAAATGTCATCTTATAGGATATTTACAGTAGGTTAGGTTAGATTTGTTTTATAACAATTTTGAAGAAAATACGGGGGCAAACGAAACGATAGAGAACCACAGGCAAGACCAAACTACATAGGTAAAATTTTTGACATTTGAGTTCCATAACCCGAGAAAAGCATCGTTTCTCCGCATAATCACCATCCCTAACCCGCGATCTTGTGAAAAATATGACAGGTTTGATTTATCGAACCTACCTATCGTTTAAATGTGCTTAGTCACTTTTTTAATAGAATGATTTGTAAAAGCGTTCGCTGTACCTCCCGAGGGAGTAAACTGTAGCTCGAGTTTCCTCATGGAAATTCAAAGTCACAAGTTTCTAAGTTATAATTTGAAAACTTGGTCATCGAACTTAACCATAATTTATAATGCTCGGACATAAAAGCTGGAAAGAATTTTTTTTTTACAGTATAGGCTTGCGTTTGACCACAATCACGCCTGATGGAAAGCGAAGATGAGGCCGACGATGGAGCACGCTTGCCTAGTAAATGCTCATTCACCCTAGACTTGAAAGCGGCCAAATTGTAGTGTTCAGGGAACACAGTCGCAGGCAGGGAATTCTACTCCGAGCTGTGCTGTAAACGATCAGTTTATGTAATGCATGGAAATTTGCGACGGACCTCATAAGCTTAAAGTCGATGGAGAGGGCTATGGTCGGAGTTTCTCTGCGGGATCGCATTAAAAATGATGAAAACCGCGCAATCACTGATATAGCTCGAAGAATCGCCAGACTTAAATGACAGTGGGCAGGACGCATCGCTCGTAGAACTGATGGCCGATGAGGCAAAAAGGTTCACGAGCGGCATCCATGGACCGCAAGACGTTGTAGACGTTGTCTTTTATTTTCATTTAGTAAATATGGCCTTGTTTCACGATAGGCCGATTTTTTAAAGATGGAGAAAGACCACAATAAGGATAGACAAGATGGAGCAACGACCTGGTAAGGTGGCGGGAACGCGTTGGATGCGGATGGCGCAGGACCGATCTGTTTGGCGAGCCTTGGGGGAGGCCTAAGTTCAGCAGTGGACGTCTTTTGGCTGAAATAATGATGATGTAGAAGATTGAGCCTTGCGTGATTAATTAACAAGTAATCACGCACGCTTTAGATATATCGTAAACAAATAGTCATCATCATCATCATTTCAGCCGAAAGACGTCCACTACTGAACATAGGCCTCCCCCAAGGCTCGCCAAACAGATCGGCCCTGTGCCATCCGCACCCAACCAGGTCGTCCCACCAAATAGTACCTACTTTCATTACTTTTATTATTAGTCCTGTCGCCGTGATGGTCCGTGCTTATGCACGGCGAATTGTTAAAGTCAAAAGCTTTGTACTTTGATTTTTCTCAACCATTGTTAACCAAAATTCGATGTTTTCTCAGCGTACCCAATTAAGCAGGCGACAGTGCTATATATTTCAAAGTGAATCTGATCCTTCGTAATAACAGGTTCTTGGGGCCATTAATGCCTCGCTCTAATGAGACTTGAACATTGGTGGTGTTAACATGAGTAAGATGAAGATGAAAGGACTTGAATTAGTTTAAATGTTAAAAAAAATCAATAGAATCTTTTTTGCTGACTTTACAGTCGAGGGCATAATTAATCTATACGACTCCGGGAAGAAGGGCTACGAATTAGCCCGAAACATGTCGAGTTAAACTCGTTTTATGACGTCAGTGATCCGTTTATTTTCACTATGTGAGTCTCACGGTATAGTTTCATGTTTAAAGTAATCTATACGAATAGATATTTTTGACGTCTTGGTAACGTACGTATATTTATGACCTTGCCAGTACTTATTTACATTATCATCCAAACTTCTGCAAGATTTGATTACAAACAGACGCAAAAGCAGGCCAGGCGAAACTAAATAAAAAAAATCCTTTATTTCGGACAACTTATGACGTGATCCATATCGAGTTAGTAACAAACTTACATGACTACTAGTTAGGTTGATGTCAGTGAGCGGTGCAGGCTGGCCCACTGCAGTAGGTACATATCGACTGTCCTGTCTGTCCGCTATCACTCAAGATAAAATAAAAATAAAACTAAAAAACTAACTAAAATAATAAAAGTAACTTTAGCAGTTTAGTGATTTTCGGATTTTTCCTTAACTTGCATGTGCTGCGAGGAATTAATTCTTTCTACCTCTATTTCCATAATACTCTCTACTTTGCGACAACTTTGGATTTTTTTTTCTATGGGGCAAACTACAAGTAATCGTGTTTCGAAAATCACTGGTCATTAACTCATTAGAGTGAATCCTCAAAATATCTTACACATGAATTTCAGAACTAAAGCTTTGCTATAGTAATTAAGCAGCAAGGGATTAAATGAATGCAATAAATGCGCCAAAAGCTCGGTAGGGCCTTAAGCCCTATTTAGATCTGCAAGAAAAAAGTGCAATTTGCATTACATTTCGGCGCCCAATTGGCCACATCAAATTCGTTGGCTTTATTGCCGCGCAACGTAATGCAAATTCTACGAGTTTTCTTACAATTACAAACCTAGACTGGTCTTTAAGTGCCGGCCACAATACGCAGTTTTGACAAATAGAAGAGCCATATCACATGGGCGATTGGCGAACGTATTACGGTTCGGCCACGAATTCGCGCGTTTAGCGGCGCGGCGAGCGTTTTATCAGTTCATTGCGTGTGCCGCCAGGTAACCACTGTACGGCGAGCGTCTCGGCCGCGCAATGAACACAGAAAACGCTAAACGCGCGAAGTCGTGGCCGAGCCGTTCGAAGTACAGCGAACGCGCGGCGTGTTCGCCGCGGGGGCGCAACGGTTTCGTGAACGCCCGACGTAGGTATTTAGTTTAGACATACGTATACATAGTCTCAAATAGCGTATCTACTGTGTTAAAAAATTTAATTTTATTAAATACTTTAGATATATAATTAATTTAATAACAATGTAGATCTGATTGAAAAAAATATACCTTGTTGAGTTTCTTGCCGGTTTCTTCTCAACAGGGTTTTTCCGAACCGGTCCTTTATGGCTCTAAGCTGACTTTGATGTTTGAACTTATGAACAATTAAAATATATTGTTCCTTTTCAAGAAGTATCTTGCAGTAAATTTCCGAGAAATTATCATGATCAGGAGTGCATGTTCAATTATTTTAATAGCTATCCACTTAGTGCGAAGTTGGATGGACGCCAGGGTAATCTGCACACTGTAGCTGTGTCATGGAGCGTATAACCAATAGAGTGCACTGGCCATCCAAAGATTATTCTCGTTAGTGTTTTCGACTTAAATAAAAAAATAAATTTTGTTGAAATCATGTTTTAAATACAAGCTGTTTTCTTGACTGTACTTGTATTGGTATCCAATCTACACATGTATATCAATTATAAGCCAATCTGGCCCCTGAAAGTAGGTTAAATGTGACTTCCAAGACTTGATCACGCAATCTTATGCACGGTTGTTTGTCATAAGACGTGAATGAAGACCACTGAGTAATTTTTGTGAATTCCCATGGGAATTTAGTAAAATCCCGGAGTTTCAATTCAACTACCATATCGAAATATAAATGGGTGTTCATTTAAATGAGCAACAAAACTAACCTTACCTACCTTACATAAACACAGCAACAGTTATTAGGGCAACTGGTGGCCAAGTTATGAACTTAGTCGCTTATTAAATTTAACAGTCGCTCACTTTATTATTTTGTTTAATATAAATTATTTTATTTCGTCAACGTAGGTGTGAAGGTGTTACAGTATTAGGTATGACTCACCATGTTTCGCCATTACGCATACAAATAGTTTGTAAAACACATAGTGGCAGCATGTACCTACAACTATTACTATAAACATGAAACAAAGTAAACCAGCTACTACTTTGACTAGTTTCGGGATCGTTTTAGTTATTTGACACAATTTTAGTTATTTGAGTCATTAAAACTTCAAATTTCTTGCTTTATCCACAACGAAGTTACAGACGGTCAAAAGTGTTGTGAGACGCTTCACTATGCCATGTAGTGGCTGTCGATATCGTAATTAATTTATGCGTCCCCAACTCTAGTGCCGGCCTATCGGAAGTTTTACGCTTTTTTCACACAAATTTAATAACATTCCCACTCTATTGGTTATATGCTCGATGAACTATGTACATGAAATGAATACGTATTTTGTTCAGCTATTTCTGTGAACTGGTAAGCTATAAACTAGACCGGGAAAGTTCTGCGTTATGGAACGAAAAAGCTACGAATTTTAAGGTTGTTGGTTCCAGGAACTATAAGTAATTAACATGATTAATTATCTCGTATACAAAATTCAGAGGTGTGACTAGGCTGCCATGACTTTCGGCGAAGTACTCCATCTACACTAATATTATAAAAGGAAATATTTGTATTTTGGTATGTAACGAATAAACTTAAAAACTATTGGACCAATTTCAAAAATTCTTTTGCCGTTAGAAAGCTACATTATCAGTGAGTGACATAGGATACTTTTTACCGCGGGAAAATACCTTTTCCTACGGAAAAATTAATTTATCGCGGGCGAAGCTGCGGACGGAAGGCTAGTTTATACTAATCCACAAGTATATCATTAAAGATTTTTACCTAAAAAAATAGCAGCAGCAACCGTGATTTTTTTGTATATACGTGAACTTCACTATCTCTGACTTTTCTGGATTATTTCTGAGTTTTTAACTTACTGTCGGTCCCTTGCTAAATCCTCCTTTCATCCACTCAAAGGGTGACTGGTAGAGAACCCTAAGCCGTAATAGTAGAGTAATAAACGGCTAAAGGCTCTAACTACTTTGCCCATCATTACAGCCGAGGTATTACGGACTCATCTATCATCATATGGCTCAGGGTGAAGTACGTTGTATACTGTGGTGTTAAAATTAAAATAATAATATGATCGTTGTAAATTGACGCGGATGAGATATGTTGCGAAAGGATGAGGAAGTCTTTTAAGCAAAAACACTCATAGTGCCTGAAGTGTTATATTCTTGGCAGATTACGACTTAAAGATTTCTTACACATAATTTACTAGCTAAAAAGCCGTGGTGGGCTAGCGGTTTGACCTATGGCCTCGCAAGCAGAGGGTCGTGGGTTCAAATCCCGTTTCGCACTTCTGAGTTTTTCGGAGTCAGTTTTGTGAATAGTCCGTTTTAGTCTACCATTCAGTCCTATTGGTAGGAATAAACGGACAGAAAATTTCGTTTAGTCATACTAATAGGGCTTAACGGTCAAAATTATCCGTTTAGTTCCATTAGTAACGGAATGACTGCATTAGGTAACCCACGCATTAAGTCGACGGAACCCCGCTTCGCGGGGCTCCTATTTCTGGGCGGTTTGCCCTTCGGGCATCTGAAGATGCCTTGCGAACCTAATCTACCTATTTATGTGTAAAAATTATCTAACCAGCCCTATTTCGTGCCAGAAGTATTGAGACTAAGCGGATTATTTCGTCCGTTTTGTGCTGTTAAAGTTCGTGCCAGAAGTAAATAAAATAAATAAATAAATATCACGGGACAATTCACACCAATTGACCTAGCTTCAAAGTAAGCAAAGCTTGTGTTATGGGACTTATGGGTTACAAGGCAACGGATAAACATACTTAAATAGATATTAAACATCCAAGACTCGAGCACAGACATTCGTATTTTTCACACAAATATCTGCCCCGACTGGGAATCGAACCCGGGACCTCAAGCTTCGTAGTCAGATTCTCTATCCACTAGGCCAGGCCATCCGGTCTTCTAAAAGAAAGAAGTAGTAGGACTAAATGGATTATTTAATTTTTGTCCGTTAATTCCTATTAGTAAAGTGTAAATGGTAGACCAAAACGGACTATACTAGTTTCGCTACCCACTGGGCTATCCAGCCGTGTGAAAACATAAAAAAAAAACCTTAATTTCTTACCATATCCGTACGCGCATTACCCGTTAAAAAGAATCGCCTCAAAGGCGACAAATTCGAAAGCATGTAATTTATCCGGAGGTCGTACAGTCGAACTGATAATTTGGTGGATCCAAACAATGTGTCGAAAGTTGCCCCCGGTGCCTGCAGACCCCTAATAACCGTAATCATTGAAACAACGGGTTCGGATGGGTTCGACTACTTAAACGTGGACTTGGTCGGCACGATAATATACTCTACTTAAAATAATAAACCTTTTTTATATTAGCCTGAACGTAAGAAAGTCAATAAGTAAAGTACATTTTAGTTTTTAATATAGATAGAGGGACAAAGAGTGGGAGAGAGATAGATTTTATGTACACTTTTTTTTTATATTTTATTTTTACATATTCGATACACAAAAAAAACTGTCAGAAAAGATACAAATAAAAAATATGGAATATAAATTGGGTCCCACTCAGCATAAATGTTGCGGTAAGCAACAATATAATATTAGCATCATCATTTCAGTCGAAAGACGTCCACTGCTGAACTTAGGCCTCTGACAAGGCTCGCCAAACAGATCGGTCCCGTGCCATCCGCATCCAACGCAATCCCGCAACCTTAACCAGGTCGTCGCTCCATCTTGTTGGAGGCCTATCTACACTGCGCCTTCCGGTCCGTGGACGCCATTCGAGAACCTTTTTGCCCCATCGGCCATCAGTTCTACGAGCGATGTGCCCTGCCCACTGCCACTTGACTGTAGCGCTTCTTCGAGCTATGTCGGTGACTTTAGTTTTTGCGCGGATTTCATCATTGTTAATGCGATCCCGCAAACAAACTCAGAGCATAGCCCTCTCCATCGCCATATAATATAAGTAAGTGCAATATGTACTTAGTAGTAGTAGTAGTAGTGGCCACGCGTATGTGCTTAGTGGTAGTTAAGTATGTAGTTTTTATAGTAATTTAAACATCGCTCGTAGAAAATAGCCGATAGGGCCAAAAGGTTCTCTACCTAATGTCGTTGCGGGAATGCGTTGGATGGCGCAGGAAAGTTCCATTTGGCGAGCCTTAGGGAGGCCTATGTTCAGCAGACGTCTTTCGGCTGAAATGATGATGATGATGACTAGTCTTCAGCTTTTACTAGATTCGTCTTTTTCTCCTCACAATTTTGACGTTACAACGTCTAATAAATCGATGAACGCCGGCTGCATACACGAAAAAGGATGACGCAATGTAACGTTACGTGTAAGTACATGTACGTACACGTACCTACACAGCCGCGAAGGCCAGTTGCAATAGAGCGGCGTAGGCCAGTTGCAAGAGAGCGGCGAGGGCCAGTTGCAAGATAGCGGCGAACGCCAGGATGTACAATGCGGCGTGCGGTTGTAACCGGTTTTTTCAACAAAATAAACTACTTCCCGGTCAAATTTACGTGTAACTTAACCCTTCGCGTGCATTGCGTGACTTGTACTCCCACGCGGTTTGGGAGTTGTGATGAATCGGTTGCACGTGCCCAGACACGTTCGTTTGATGAACGTGGTGTTTGGTAAATTGGGAGCGCGTAATTTTGTTTGTTTTCCGACGTCGTGATGGGAAATAATTGAATGTTTTAAATAATCAAGACTGATTATTGGAGTCTTTTTGTATATTTTTTTCAACTCCAATTTTTATTTTTACTGTTATCCCGTGAAATCCATATATACAGTATCATACTAAATACAAACTGAAACATGGACGCACAGAAAAACCCAGAAAAAATACCAGCTCCATTAATTAAGGTGTCTATGTCACGACCAGTTGTGGTGTAGGGGTTAGCACGCAGCACGGAATGCTGAGGCTTGGGTTCGATTCCCAGAGCTGGTCTTTTTTCTGGGTTTTTCTGTGCATCCATGTTTCAGTTTGTATTTAGTATGATATATGTTTTAAAAAATCTGCGAGTCTTGCAAACAATTTTACAAGTAAAGGATAGAGCTTTTCTCAGAGATGACGAGATCTTAAAATTTAGCTGGATGCTTTGATCAATTATAACTGTAGATCCACAGTCGCGCGCCCGAAAATGTCCGAGCCAAATGAGCGCCACTTTGATAAAAGTGGCCTTCTTTTTTCTCAGAACGTTGCGTGAAATTGTCAAGTTTAGCTGTCAAGTGGAGTTTTGCCGCTACCGAAATTCGACTGTAATAAAGTAAAGACTAGGTTCAAATTTCTGTGTAGGTGATGATTTTATTTGTTACGCAACCAAATAAAAAAGTTCGGACATTCTTTGAAGGGGATTTTGTTCGGCAATGTGTATCTACAGTTATAATTGATCAAAGGCTGGATGGGTTTTTATCCGTATAAATTTCTTCGAAATTGTTAGAGCTACTTTTGAGAACTCTAAAGTAAGTACTGTAACTGTACAGTTTTAAGATCAATCTGAATTATTTCGGGTTTAGTTTTACAAAACATTACTGTTAAAGCGTTTTCATCATCATTTCAACCGAAAGACGTCCACTGCTGAACATAGGCCTCCTCCAAGGCTCGCCAAGCTGATCGGTCCCGTGCCATCCGCATCCAACGCGATCCCGCAACCTTAACCAGGTCGTCGTAAAGCGTTTTTCGATTTTTTAATTATTGTTTATACATGTCTTCATATATTAATTTTGAGATTAAGTTCTAAGTGTACCGCATCAGGGGCGTCCAATACATTTTAAATCAAAAATTCCGATAAGACAAACTTAACAAAGAACGTTGGTAAAACTAATCCAATCAGCTGAAATATTCCTAATTTTAAAACGGCATTTTTGCATTTTCCGCAAAAGTACACTAACTCCCTAGCATACGCGTGCCCACTTTACCAATTAAGTCAAATAGGCGGTTAGCAGGGCTAGCACGATGCCACGATCGGCATATGACGGGAGCAAATAAAAAAGTGTTGATATGGGTAGTGAACGGCGCTAAAATTTACAAGTTTTTTTCAACGATTACCGACTCGCAATCTAATTTGTATGATTGTGTTTTTTAATCTTTATTTGTTATGGAACTTGGATAAATAAATAAACCTGCCAGTTTCAACAGACCTTAACTATAAAAACGTAATAATCATGTAGATTAAAATAAATGAGCCGTAGTAGCCCATTGTTTTGATCATCCTCTCAAGCAGAGGGGCGTGGGTTCCAGTCCAGCCCGGACTCGCACTTCTTTGTTCTTCGGAATTTACATTTGTCATTTACCATGAGCTTTACGGTGAACGAGAACATCGTTACAATACGTTTACTTTTAGTTTACCACTGACAGATGGCTTGCCTTCATTTCATTTCCAACTTTAACACCATACAAATAAAGTAGCTATTACAAAATCTGCAAACGTGGGTAACAGTAGTCTAAAATTGGCTTTGTTTGTAGGTCGTTAAAGTTGAATATGAAATGAAGGCAACCATCTGTCGGTGGTAAACTTTATGTAATTTTACTCTAGGAAACCTGTACACATCATCATCATCCCAGCTTATATTCCCACTGCAGGGCACAGGCCTCCTCTCAGAATGCACCTGCACACACCTGAGAAGAAATTCAATAGTATGCGCAAAGTTCCTAATCCGCACTGAGCCCGCGTGGGAACGACGGCCCAAGCCCTCTCATTCTATGAGGAGGCGCCTGCAGTTAGACATAATAATATAGGCTGGGATGATGATGATGATGATGAGGGTATGTATTACAATACCGAAGTACGAAAAACCGAATGTATTAAAACATCGAATGGGTCAAAAGACCGACACGATTTTTTTCTGAAACCGTAAACTTCTCAGAATTTATTAAAACGGCATCATACAGAATCCATTAGGTTAGGTTAGGTTTGTTTTATAACAATCTTAAAAAGTTAACGGTTTCAGAAAAATATCGTGTCGGTCTTTTGACCCATTCGATGTTTTAATACATTCGGTCTTTCGTACTTCGGTATTGTAATACATACCCGATGATGATGATGATGATGACGTTACCAAGAGTTGGAATCGAGTATTTACATGGCCACTTTATTTACAACGCACTCAACGTGTTAATCCTAAAAATACCTTCGCCAATCTTAAAGGAGATAATAATATAGTAAATTGGGAGAGTATCATTACTAATAAAGTCGTTACGGGCAAAATTTAACCATATCTTACGGCAGTAACCTTAACTTACAAGCAATGTTTAATATTTTCATTACAATACCCTACTCCCCGCTGCGGTATGTAATATAACCTCCTTTATATAAATAGCTGTTGTATATTACGCAACTAACGGTACGAATATTAACAAGAGCCTGCGTAAGGCTGCTGATCCACTAGAGCTGTGGCTTTTCAGTCGAAAGACGTCCACTACTGAACATAGGCCTCTCCCAAGTGTCCCCAAACGCAATTGGTAGGTATTGCAAAGAATTAATAAAAACTTAGAAGTGATACGTATTATAAAACAGAGGAAACTGTTGTACATATTTGGGGCACATAATGCGTAACGATAAGTATGGTCTGCTTCAGCTTATTATCCAGGGGAAGATACAAGGCCGCAGACCACCTGGCAGAAGGCGTACCTCCTGGTTAAGAAACCTTAGAGACTGGTTCGGGATGAGTACCAGTACGCTTAGTATAAGTTTTACTTCACCAAAATACTCCTCGATCGCGTTTACGTAAAAAAATCAATTACTATGGAAACATGGACAGCGCCTCCGCGCGCGCGCGTCCATGTTTCCATAGAATTGAAATTTTTACGTAAACGCGATCGAGAAGTATTTTGGTGAAGTAAAACTTATACTAAATACTCAGATCCCTCTTTCGGGTGGCAGTCTCTAAAAAATAGTGCGTGCAGCTCCTCCGCGCGGAAGAAGTGAAGCTTCGTAATATGGAAATGAAAAAGGCACTTATACATCAATATGAACCTTATTGCAATAACTTAAAGAACTAAATTTACTTATGCATCTATGTGTTTAAATTACTCACTAGATGGCGCTTTTATCAAGTCTCATACATTTGCACAGACAGTATGAGTTCTGCATCGCACTATCGAAGTTTTTAACATCCGTTAGTATTATCTACAATGCGAGATTACTTGCTTCGGCAGTACATATACTAATGCTTTCATACCCCCTCCATGTTAGCGTTAAACGTTTAACGCAACCTTGATGGAAGTCGCATTAGAAGTTTCACTTCTATAAAGATAGCTCTAATGGTCGCCGCGCCGACCTCCGGTAGGAGAGGGCACTAAATAAATAAATAAATAAATAAATAAATTTGTTTATTAAAAGAAATCCAATTTACAAAAATTTGACTTACCAAACGGTCCCACACTAGGCAATGCCTGTCACGTGGTGACCGGATTCGGATTACAATTTTACATTACAAATTTAACTAAAAGAAGAAGTGTCGCTCAACAGATCGGTCTTGCGCCATCGGCATCCAACGCGTTTCTGCAACCTTAAACTAGCAGGCTTGTTGTCTAACACGCTGACGCTTGCTTTCGCAATCACTGTTTCTTTCTGTCAAATGGTATAAGATGGTGACAGAAAGAGATCAAGCGCGCGCACGTTAGACAATACGGCCTCTGGTCGTCGCTACGTCTTCTTGGAGGCCTACCTACACTGCGACTTTCGTTTCGTGGACGCCATTCGAGAATCTTCAGGCCTCATCGGTCATCAGTTCTACTAGTGTGCCCTGCCCACTGCCACTTGAGTCTGGCGATTCTTCGAGCTATGTCGGTGACTTTAGTTCTTGCGCGGATTTCATCATTTCTAATGCGATCCCGCAGAGAAACTGAGCATAGCCCTCTCCATCGCCCTCTGAATGTCGTTGAGCTCTTGAGCCATCGTTAGCGGCCACGTTTCAGTAGGTACCATATTGTAACTGTTGCTAATTCACAATAGTCGAAAAAAATTGCCCTAATTTGTTATGGTTCATATACGATTAAACGTATCATGTGTTGGCATACATGCTTCCGATTTGTACTCAAGTTTAGTTGTGAACTACACGTACTGCTGGCGTTCGTGTCGTCACAGAGAGTGTGTGATTTTGTATTTAGTTTCTAAGTGTATATTTTTGTTTAGCTACCTCATTGCTCTGGTGGATGAACTGCTTTACAATCTAGATGTGGTATTGCAGCTGTTTGTTATTTTATGTTAACAAACAAAACTTGGTTTAACATAATAATATTACATTACATAAATATTTATAAATAACATTGTAAGAGAGTTGGTATCTTACTGTTAGCCTACAAACAAATGTATCCTTTTTCTAATAATTAAATATGTAAATTACAGGTATGTTATTAAAACCTGCATACAACTGCGAAGAAATTCAATGGTGTGTGTGCAGTTTCCAATCCTTACTGAGCCCGCTTGGGAAATACGGCTCAACCCCTCTCATTCTGAGAGGAGGCCTGTGCCCTGCATTGGATCGTATATAGGCTGGGATGATGATGATGATATTGATGATATTATTAACGTCTGACCCAAAACATCAGGGATGTTATTCGTGTTGCTGCAAAAACTTAGACAAGCGTTGAACACCTGTTTGCAAAGTGTCTCGTTAATATCTATTATTTTTAATTTTTTTTTTTAAAGTTTAATCTGTTTATTGCAATTAATGTTACAAAAAAAAAAATTCTTATGCTTAGTTACAATCTTTTAATATTTAAGATTATTATAAATAAGGAATGCGAAGGGGGCACCCCTACGTTTGTAAATGAACGAGGAGCAAGGCCAACACCTGATCAGTGACCAAACTGAACGCGTCGGAATGTCACACCCCCCGTCAGCCCTTAGCACCTCCACTCCCGCCTAGTCCATTCAAAATTGTCTAATGCTAAATGGACCAGTCGAGAGGAAGGCGCCAAAGCTAGCAGGAAGCATGCCACCCCTTAGCATTCCACTCCGCCACCAACCCGATGCCAGCCCCGCCCCCCGCTCATTCACAGACTCAATATAAAAAGAAATAAAATAAAACTATTACTATTACTAGTACGGTCAGCGCCACAAACAAGCGACCACCTCTGCACCCCGCCACCTTAATATCATGTTTAAATAGCCATATAAAACCATGTAGTCAAACAACTGAAAGCGACAAGGTACCAAGGCACTCACTCGTTCACGGCGCTGACCGTACATTTAAGTACTTACATTTATGTAGCCAAGCCAACTGATAACATCCGCCTAGAAACCGACAAAAATAAATTTAAAAAGATCCTTAAAAATATTTATTAGAATCTCTTCCTTAAGACAGTAAGTTTTTGTAGCAATATAAACATTTTTGTAATCATAAGTTATATATTATTATATAATTTTATATTTTTATAGAGACTGTATCCTGCAGACAAACTGTGTAAACAGTTTTGCAGGGCTATGTGCTAAAAAAATCTATGTACCTAAAAGTATGTCAAATAAATAATTTTTCATTTTTTTTTTCATACCAAATATACAACGACTAAAAGCGACAAACTACCAATGCACTCACTCGTCCATGGCGCTGACCGTACATTTAAGTACTCACATTTAAGTAGCCATACAAAGCATATAACGACTGAAAGCGACAAGGTACCAAGGCGCTCACTCTTTCATGACGCTGACCGTATTGGGCAAGTTCACCAATATCCGCACCGCCAACATCCCACAAATATCTATACATAGACCCTATTATGGTAACATTAAGGTCTATGTACAGACATCCATGAAAGGCCGGCGATACATATACTGGCGAACCAGACTGTACATTTATTTACCTAGATTTAAGTAGCCTTATAATAAGTAAATACAGCTTATGACAGAAATTATATTGTAGGTGTTCATACTTTAAGGGATGTCTTTTTTGTGGCTAGGCTATATAAGTTCAATGGTATATTTGTGTTTGTCTTTAGTATCGTAGCTCAAAAACTTAAAATATAAACATAAATATTGGGGGACAATCTTACACAAATCGACCTAGTCCCAAACTAAGCAAAGCTTGTACTATGGGTACTAGACGACAATAAACATACTTATATAAATAAATAAATACTTAAATACATAGAAAACATCCATAACTCAGGAACAAATATTCGTGCTCATCACACAAATAAATGCCCTTACCGGGATTTGAACCCAGGACCTCTTGAATCGTAGGCAGGGTCACTACCAACTAGGCTAAAACGGTCGTTACTTGTGTATAAAGGTCTTTTCATTAATCATCATCATCATCATCTTAGCATCCCATCATACATTCCACTGCAGGGCACAGGACTTCTCTCAAAAAAGAAGGCTTGGATCGTAGTTCCCACGCGGGCGCGGTGCGAATTGGGAACTTCACACACACCATTTAATTTATTGCCCGGGCTTAAACCTCGAAGCCTCGCTTGAGAGGCCGGAGGTCTAACCACTAGGCTACCACGGCTACGCCACGGCGTTCTTCACTATATTATAGTAATTAGTACCGTATTTCAATGTTTCTATTAGCCTGCCATTCAATGTTATGTGTTGTACTTAATTAATTAATAAATGTATATTGTTACACCAAATGATGCACTAATTTTACCTTTAAACATGTTAACATCGAGTAATTACTGACAAATTGGGCGGTATAATTATGTTTCAGTAAAATATGTTTCAACTAACCCAAACAGAAGAGCCTCTTTCCGCAACAGCCCCGTGTGGGAATTACACTCTAATGGGCTGTTTCACCACCTTATTGTCAAACTACTGGTTACGTAACCAATGAATAAACTAAGTGCTGCACAAATCTGTCGGCCAGTTTTTTTTCAGTTTCACCACTCCGGTCCTGTCCTGTGCAAACTAAGTACCACTTAACTAATCGTCGGTTTAACAAAAAGTCGGAATAGCAACGTCCCATTTCACGACCACGGGTTCCTGTTCGCATATTTTCGTTCAAAGAGTCGCTCATTATTAAAGCAAAATAAATCGTAAACTATGTAATTTTTAAACACATCTATTTTTTTGCATAAACAAATGTGTAACATTATAATTAATCCAAAATCTGTATTTATTTACGATACTTTGGTTAACAATAACAAAGAAAAATAAAATCACGTAAAACGAATCGAAAAGTGGCGCCAAACCCTTTGACAGATTAACTTTTTTTTTAACGGCGATGTACAAGTTCAGGTAGAACAAACGATTGTGCCACTGAAAAAAAGTCTGTAATTAAAAAATATTACGAAATTTTGGATTTATTTTTAAATACTAAAAGCGTACCTATATTTTTTATTCAAATCTTGATATTTAAATTCTCGTTTGCAATTTAGCATGACTTCTTTCTTTAAATATAAAAAATACTTTGATTTATTTTTCTGAAACCGGCTGAAGGGCTCTCCAACCATGGCCACAAAAAAATAAACTAACTAATTAAAAAGATATGTGACGGATAAAAATGCTAAATGCCACCTGATCTGATGGTCAAATTAAGAAATAGTTTGTCCGTCACTTAGCGCTAATCAAGACTGGAGAAACAGAAATTTTTATTCCATGTGACAAATAAGGTTATGATCAAGCTAATCCGAACTTTAAAAAAAGTGGTGAAACAGCCCCTAAGCCTTCTCATTTTGTGAAGAGGCCTGTACCAAACAGTGGGATGTATGTATATAGGTTGGCATAATTTTTCAGCACAATTACATTTTGTCAAAATTCACTTTGTACGGTATTATTTTTGGTCAAAATTGCATGTTGCATGCTCACGTTATTGTAAATGTAATTTTTTTTTTACACTTTTTTATGTAATGTCGACGTCCAATGTTTATTGACTGTGTACTATTGTACTGGATTTATTTTTTAAGATTTATGGGTGTACTATGCCTACAATAAAACATTATTATTTATTAGTTTACGATTTTAGTGCTACTAAACAGGTTTAGGTTTTTGATCAAATGAGTTTTTTTTTTTACATAACTGATGATAAATCGTGCTGCGGTAAGGAGCCCTCCATGTACAAGTTCTACTCGCCCTTGACCGGTTTCTGCTGATATGGTGATGACGATAACGCCAAATATAGGCTGTTCACGCGCGTTTGTGGCCCAGTGATTGGGCTGCACTGTTTGCCCTAACATACGTACGTTACCCAACTTAGCAAAACTAAGTTATTTATAACCCTGAGGTTCACGTTAATGTGTTATTTGGAAGTTATTTGCACCCGCTGTGCTGAATGGAGCGGGATTTAAATATTCCCCGGGAATTATACGGGACGTGATAATTTCAGTTAATGATTATTTAAAAGCGAAAAAGTTTACTAAAGTTTTACTGTTTTTGTATTAAAGTTTTACTGTTGGCGTATGTAAGCGATTAAGAATTTCGGGGGAGACGGTTGGATGCGACGTGGTTCAATTGGTAGAACACCCGTGTTGGGGCGCATACCCAGGAGACGTGGGTTCGAATCCCACCGGCGCACCCGAAAAACTTTTTCGCTTTTAAATAATCTTAGATTCGGTGAGCAGCCGTACTGCTAATAAAAAATAAATAATATTCAGTTAATGATGTTTTAAACGAAATATTGGTATAAGATAATACTGATTATTATACTTATCGGGACTTCTCACGCAAACAATATTTATTATTTATTTTTGGCTGCTCCAATGTGGTCGAAGCGTCGACGTAAATATTGTTTGCGTGATAATGATAAGTCCCGTTTAAAAATTGCGTAGTAGTGTAACGGCGTAAAAAAAAAGAAAAAAAAATAAATAAAATGGATGGTGATTGGTTCGTTGATGTTTAATTAAAAGCAAGACTGTGTATTTACGCCGTAACAGTTAGTTACATATGAATTAGAATAAACCGGAATGGTCTCGGAAGAGCAACGGGCTTCTATGTCAAGGACCGTGTATGCTTAAGGCTAAAGGACTAGGACTCCTCACCAATAATACCACCATTTAGCATGCACACAATGTATGTATTACAGAAAACGCGACATGGCGGTTACGGCCGCGGTGGAACAGAGGTCTCTTACGCTAGGGCCTAATGAAAGTAGTTGGGTGCACCCGATCTAACGGACACGGACACGAGGGCTCGCTGCCCTTAAATCGACGCGCACTTTACTGGCCAGTAATTATAAAATGTTCAGTACTCACAAGTCCCGAGCTTCGACAAACGTGAAATCCGGTGAGCAGGTAAACTCACGAACGAAGAGACGAGGGCGGCGTGCGGAGTCGCGCGCTAGCAACGACAAGCTAGCAAGCGGGCCGTATGGTCATGTCAGCGTCGTACGCGACGAAGGGAAGAAGGCGGGCGGCGCGCGCGCATCGCTCGCTCGTCATACGCGCGTCACACGCGCCTCGCTGTCGCCGGGGATGGCGAGTTCTTCGCGGCACGGAAGTTCCACGCCGGGGGACGGCGCGTCACCTTGGCTTCGTGCCGCGCGCCAATATGGCACGCGGGACACCCCTTGCGGAGGCCTACGGCGGCGCGCGCGTCACAGACGCGTCTCGCGCGTCTTCTGGTGGCCACTCATGGCAGTTATATGAGTCACGCCGGAACCGACCCGTAGCCCTGGCATCGTCGCAGCCAATCCAAGCAACACTGGGGAAACGCCTCTAAGGCCACTACCGCATCACTTCACAACACTCAGCGATTTACATAGTTTATATTATTTACTAGCGGCGAGCAAACGGTAGGTACCAGATACACCGACAGTCTCGGCTGTCAAAATCGGCACATAAGGCGACGTGCACTCCGCGCGGGTTCCGGGTCGTGACTGACTGTCATGACGTCACTAGGGCGGTACTAAAACTTTCAGTATTGATCGTCAATCGATCGACTTAAATCTTAATCGATATGAACAATGCAAGCTAATTTAACTATTTTACATCAAGTAGATTCGCAAAGTGTTTTCAAGTAAATACCTGCTATTAAGGTCATGCAGAAGGCACTAACCTAATAATAATCTTTAATCTACGAAATTCTCAAACGGCGGTCGTCTGGACCTAGCTGTCAGGTGCGTCCCTACGGATTTCTTAACTGCCGCCAAAATAATAACTTTTCTTATTTTTCTCAAAATTCGCTGAACTAATACGTTAATCGTCTAGATCTTATTTTTCTGATTCTAAATATATATAACACTGCATCATTCTGTCCAGCGGTTTGAGCACAAAGTCGCATGAACTGCGGGCCAAAATGTTGCATTTGTTATCCCTGTTTAAAACTCAGATATTATGTATTCCTGTTTAAAAAACTACTTTCGTTACTAACTAAGGTATGAGGGATGCGAATCAGATACGTATTTGCTGCGGAAAATGTTCGTTAGCGAGAATGGCAGCTTTGTTACAGTTAACCTCAAAACGCCCAGTTAATTCGTACTTTTAGGGCTTGGTAGTGTATTTAGCACTACAGTAGGTAATAGCATAGTAACCGGAGTAGAATCCTTATTTCTCATTAAAAACAAGTTGGCCTAAATTGGCTAACGTTTAGGGGAATCTATCCACTATGCTTTACGATTTGTATCTACTAGTTTATTGTACTAGTGTATTGTAGATTTTCCTCCAATTTTCTCTACGAGTTTAAGCGATGAGACAAATTGGAGGAAAATAGTTCGTTTTGCCCTACTAGTTGGAAAGCTAGAGCAAATCCAACTTTTCTTCTCCAATTTGCTCTACTAGTTAATGAAATAAATAGATATATAGAAAATTAAACTATAAAATAACTGGAAACGACTCTAGATTTCCTACTATAGTAGGGCAAATCGAAATGTTTTCTTCTAATTCGCTCATCGTTAGAACTAGTATAGCAAACTGAAAAAAAGAGCTCAATTTGCTCTAGGCTTCTCTAAAACTCGTAGAGAAAATTGGAGGAAAATGTCTAATTATTATTTATTATTTTTTATTATTATTTAGTTATACTGTTACGGGGTCACTGCTGATGCCTATTTAATTGTCGGATTGGTTCCAACGGAAGACCAGCGTCGGCTGCAAGGCCGACAACATGCTTAGTTGGGACCACTTCGTGACAATATTTATTAAGTATCTGTTTCCGATTCCTCTTTTTATATTTGTTTTTTTTCTTTGTCACGAGTAAATGTTTTTCTTTCTTTCTATTCTTTTTTAATTTGCTATACTAGTAGATTCAAATCGTAGAGCGTAGTGGATAGATTCCGTCTAGGGTGTAGAAACCATTTTCGCCGTTTGTATGACAAGCCACACAATCCTCTTTTTAACCCCTGACACAAAAAGAGGGGTGCTATATGTATAGTTTGATCGCTGTCTCTGTGTGTGTGTGTGTGTGTGCGTGTCTGTCTGTCTGTATGTGGCATCATAACTCTTAAATGGGTGAACCGATTTGGATGCGGTTTTTTTTATTTGAAAGCAGGTTTCTTGGCGATGGTTCTTAGACATGTTTCATCAAAATTGGTTATCAGCTCTTTTGTATGCTGCGGAGGGGATCTCAGATTTAATTGCGTTGGGGGGTTTTATAATTATTAATTTATAGTTATTGACAATTATGTAAGTACCAAGTTACCTTATTATTAACACGCACATCCTTTATTAGCCTTGCGTGTTCAAATTGTCAAGTCACACCATAATTACATTTAACTACACCAAAGGCTAAATACCACAATTAACTCCAATTAGGTATATCTATGAATTACGGTAAAACAAAAAACCGGCTAAGTGCGAGTCGGACTCGCGCGCCGAGAGTTCCGTATACATTTTTGGGTTTGTCAAAATATACGCCGTAAACTGCCTGCTTTTAAGTAAAAGGTACGCAGTGTGAGATCATTCTAGATATATTGGTTAGTCGGGATCCCCTTAATCTTCTAATGTATAAAAATCTCGTGTCACAGTGTTTGTTATAGAACTCCTCCGAAACGGCTCGACCGATTTTTATTAAACTTTTTTGTCCATATTCGGTAGGTCTGAGTATAGGTGGAAGGCTATTTTTTCGTATGTTTTGGCAACGGCTAGGTAGTATTATTTTAATATAATTTTTTTTTGTTGTACCGGCCACAGTACCTATACATAATCGGTGAAAATGTCAAGTGTCTAGTTAACGCCATTGTAAAGATTGAGCTAAAAAACGTTGAAAAAAAACACGTTTCTTGATGTATGACGAGCCCCTTTCATTTTTAACTTTATTTTATTTTACTTGTTAATATCATCATCATCATCAGCCTATGCTCGGCCACACACACCTACCTGCACCTATCGTCCTACATAAACCTGTTCATATTTGTACATGTATCCAGTATTGGTTGTCTGGAAGAGATCGCTTTTGAGCGATAAGACCGCCTATTGTCTGCCTGATTTTTTATTGTTATTATTATTTTTTCTGTACTTTTTTTTTGGTGCTCAATAAAGAATATTTGTATTGTATTGTATTGTATTGTATTGTCCACTGCTGGACATAGGCCTCTCCCATGGCACGCCACTGAGCACGATCCTTGGCCACTCTCATCCAGCTCTTGCCAGCCGCCTTGCGATGATTATCGCTCCACCGATTTTTAGGGTTCCGTAGCCAAATGGCAAAAAACGGAACCCTTATAGATTCGTCATGTCTGTCTGTCTGTCTGTCCGTCCGTATGTCACAGCCACTTTTTTCCGAAACTATAAGAACTATGCTGTTGAAACTTGGTAAGTTGATGTATTCTGTGAACCGCATTAAGATTTTTACCCAAAAATAAAAAAAAACAATAAATTTTGGGGGTTCCCCATACTTAGAACTGAAACTCGAAAATTTTTTTTTCATCAATCCCATACGAGTCTATCTATGGATAGGTCTTCAAAAATGATATTGAGGTTTCTAATATCATTTTTTTCTAAACTGAATAGTTTGCGCGAAAGACACTTCCAAAGTGGTAAAATGTGTGTCCCCCTGTAACTTCTAAAATAAGAGAATGATAAAACTAAAAAAATACATGATGTACATTACCATGTAAACTTCCAACGAAAATTGGTTTGAACGAGATCTAGTTTGTCTGTCTGTCTATATCAGTAACCAATCTACAATGATCCCACACTGCGCACATTTTGCTTAGGAGCAGGGGTCTGCTAAGACTGGATGATCATAGATACATATAAATTTGTACGGAACCCTCGGTGCGCGAGTCCGACTCTCACTTGGCCGGTTTTTGTTAATATAGCGGCAACAAATACATCATCTGCGAAAATTTCAACTGTCTAGTTATCACGGTTCATGAGATACAGCCTGGTGACATGGTGGTAATAGGGTCCTGTTTTTAACCTTTGGGTACGGAACCCTAAAAACACCGTCAGGATACTAACTGCCTGACTTGTTGAAACCAGCCGAGAACAAGAAAAGTCCGAAGCGTTGTTGTTTTCTAGAAAAAATAATTTTCTTTTAACTAATTAAGAGTTGCGTACTGGTTTTAGTTTTATTAAAAAATGTTAAGAGGGTTTATACCTGCTGAGCTGGCAACGTTGCATTTTTGTTAGTTTTTCTCGATTATTCCATAAAAATTGAATGAATATTAAAAATGTTTTGAATACAAATAGTTCAACTTATATATTAGAACAATTTGTATTCAAAACATTTTTAATTTTCATTCAATTTTTATGGAATAATCGAGAAAAACTATTTTCTCGATTATTCCATAAAAATTGAATGAATATTAAAAATGTTTTGAATACAAATAGTTCAACTTATATATTAGAACAATTTGTATTCAAAACATTTTTAATTTTTATTCAATTTTTATGGAATAATCGAGAAAAACTATTTTCTCGATTATTCCATAAAAATTGAATGAATATTAAAAATGTTTTGAATACAAATTGTTCAACTTATATATTAGAACAATTTGTATTCAAAACATTTTTAATTTTCATTCAATTTTTATGGAATAATCGAGAAAAACTAACAAAAATGCAACGTTGCCAGCTCAGCAGGTATAAACCCTCTTAACTGCAGCCCGCTGGCGGTTTTTATAATGTAAATTTATTCTTTAGCTAATTTCTGCACATTTTCCTTGTTTAAATGTCGAGTCAGTGTGTAAAGTGTTGTTGAATTTTTAGTCATGAAAAATATTTTTAATTTCAAGGTTTTTTTGGGTAGGCAGCTGTCCCACTGCCAGCGAAGAAGCGATACTAGGGTCTGTCAACTTTTTATTGGCTACAACCATTTTGTATTTCCGGACCGGTACAACTTAGCGCAACGTTGTATATCTATGTAATGTCTACTTTGACAGTCATTATCATCATCATCATCAGCCCAGCCTATATACATCCACTGCAGGGCACAGGCCTCCGCTCAGAATGATTGGGTCGTAGTTCCCACGAGGGCCCAGTGCGGATTGGGAACTTCACATATACCACTGAATTTCTTCGCAGGTGCATGCAGGTTTCCGCAGAATGTTTTCTTCACTGTTAAGCTCATGGTAAATTTCAAATGTACTTTCGCACATAAATTCCGAAAAACTCAGAGACATTGACAGTGCGCTCGATTTAATAGTCAGACATAATACAGGAGAAAAATAAAAAAAAACAAAAAGAATAATTAAAACAAAAACATAGTTAAAGTTGTCGAAAAGGAATTTGACTCAGCATTACGCTGCAGTAGGTGCCTGCTGCAGCGCTGATTTTCAGTCAAACCCTTCATATCATTATAGTGAAAATAAACGGATCACTCACGTCTTAAAACGAGTTTAACTCGACATCTTTCCCTTCCTCTGGGAAAGTGCGTTTGGCAGCCGGCGTGACGTGCGACTCCGAGAGGAAGGGCTACGGATTAGCCCGAAACATGTCAAGTTAAACTCGTTTTAAGACGTGAGTGATCCGTTTATTTCCACTATGAGTGAGTCTCAAAGTAGTTTCATGTTTAAAGCCTTCATATCAGTGCCTCAAACTTGATGGACCGGAATCACCACAAGTCTGTGTAAAAAGTCCTTTCTACTAATCACTCCCTCTAAAACCGTTGCTAAGTCGCAAATAGCAGGCAAAGTCAAAAAAATAAACTTTCCTTTTGCAGGTAAAGCGGTGAAACGACTTAATAAAGGCGTTTGAGTCCGCGATTCCGACAAGCCGGTAAGCTCGCCTACGGATAAAAAGGCTCGCTAAGGTTGGGGCGCCTTTGAAAGCGTTTGCTGAAACCATCTACTAGCCCAGGTAGTAAGTAACCCACACACACACTCATGTGATCACACGCACCCATTCTCACAAACTTTTGCATTTATAATCTAATCTTCTAATATATAAAAATCTCAGTGATGACATATGGATCCGAGACGTGGTGCTTCACTATGGGCCTGATGAATAGGCTCAGAGTCGCTCAGCGAGCTATGGAGAGGGCTATGCTTGGAGTTTCTTTACGGGATCGAATCAGAAACGAGGAGATCCGTAGAAGAACCGGGGTAACCGACATAGCCAAACGGATTAGCTCGTTGAAATGGCAATGGGCAGGCCATATAGCACGTAGAACAGATGGCCGTTGGGGGCCAAAAGTTCTGGAATGGAGACCACGGACTGGCAAGCGCAGCGTGGGACGTCCACCAACGAGATGGACGGACGATTTGGTGAAGGCCGCAGGTTCAGGGTGGATGCAAATCGCTTCCAATCGTAATGATTGGGCATCAATGAGGGAGGCCTATGTCCAGCAGTGGACGTCCTATGGCTGAAATGATGATGATGATGATGATAAAAATCTCGTGTCACGGTGTCTGTTATCGAACTCCTCCGAAACGGCTTGACCGAAATTTATGAAACGTTTTTGTCTGCATTTGGTAGATCTGAGAATAGGTGGTAGGCAATTTTTTATACCTACCCTTTTCTTCGCGGACGAAGTCGCGGGCAACAGCTAGTCTAATATATAAAAATCTCGTGTCGCGTTTGTTATCGAACTCCTCCGAAACGGCTTGACTGATTTTTATGAAACTTTTTTCGCTATATTTGATAGGCCTGAGAATAGGTCGTAAGCTATTTTTATACCCCTATTCTTCGCAGACGGAGTCGCGGGCTACAGCTGGTAATTTTAATAAATATTATAGAATTACTAGTTGAGCCGGCAAACGTTGTTTTGCCATATGGAAATTGTGGTTAAACAAAGTGGCGGGGGGTAGGTTTCGTACTCCATCATCATCATCATCATTTTAGAGAAAGACGTCCACTGCTGAACATAGGCCTCCCCAAGGCTCGCCAAACAGATCGGTCCTACGCCATCCGCACCCAACGCGTTCCCGCAACCTTAACCAGGTCGTCGCTCTATCTTTTTGCAGACCTACCTACCTACGCTGCGTCTTCCAGATAAAAAAAAAACGTAAAATTCTTTAGAGCCGTTTCGGAGGAGTGCCACTACAAACACCGAGACACGAGATAAAAATATATTAGCTTGAACACTGTTCGTTCTCTATATTCATGTAAATAACCCGCCACTAATCACTACCTCAAACCTCTAAAACCGTAGCAAAGTAAGAGTCAAAAAACTAAACTTTGCATTAATTATATCTATGCCATTTCAAATACCTACATGTTTTTTAGATGACCGGATAGCCTAGTTGTTAGAGAACTACGAAGCTTGAGGTCCCGGGTTCGATTCCCGGTCGGGGCAGACATTTGTGTGAATAATACGAATGTTTGTGCTCGAGTCTTGGGTGTTTAATATGTATTTAAGTATGTATCTATCTATATATATATATATATATATATATATATATATATATATATATATATATATATAGGCCTTTGCGTCTATTACAGACGATTTATGGCGTACCGTGTGGGATACAACGTCTTCTATGACTGTGCAAACCAATGCGAGAGCCACACACTCTACCGCAGGCTTGACAAGAGAAGTTTGCGGTGGTTGCTACCGAGGCACCTTGATGTTGTTTCTGCCTCTTGTCAGCAAGTGTCTTGAACCAGGCCTCCTCGCAAAACTTGCGACCCTCCACTACACATTTGTGCCATTCTGGTCTATATCCCGCGAGCTTTTCCCAAGCCTGGTGGTCAATCTTAAAGCTGGCCATGTCACGTTTGGCGCAGTCTTTATAGCGAAGCAATGGCCTCCCAACATCTCTCTTTGCATACGCTACTGCACCTAACATGACACGACGTGGTAATCGGGAGGGTACCATTCTGTGCACATGCCCTAACCAACGAAGGCGCCTCTGTTTGAGAAGTGCGGTCAAGCTAGGCAGCTGTGCAATCTCAAGAACCCTCTCATTAGTAACTCTGTCTTGCCAAGATATACCCAAAATTTTACGAAGGCAACGCATGTAAAAGGAGTTTATACGACGCTCCTGTTTCGCATACGTTGTCCAGGTCTCAGCTCCGTACAAGAGAATGCTTAAGATGGAGGCCTGAAAGACTACCATCTTGGTCTTAGTGGTAAGATGCCTATTGTACCATACTCTTGCACCCAGCCTCCCGAACATGGTCGCCGCCTTGCCAATGCGAGTATCAATCTCCGCATTAAGCGAAAGATTGTTGGACACGGTCGACCCTAAGTAGCAAAACTTGTCAACTACCTCCAACACCGTGCCATTCAACGATATCGCCGGGGCCGTCGGAGAGCCTTGTGCTAGTACGACTGTCTTTTTGCTGTTAACAGACATGGCAAACAGAGAACAAGCCCTAGAAAATTTGTCCACCATTGACTGAAGCTCAACTGCGGTATTGGTTACAAAGGCTGCGTCATCGGCAAAGAGAAGACTGTCAACAAAAAGATTCTCACGGTTTTTCTTCGATTTGCGGAGAGAGATGTTAAACATCTTTCCGTCGCTTCTCGTATGCAGGTGGATGCCCTGTTGGTCATCTCCAAAAGCTGATTGCAATATCAGCGAGAAGTATATCCCAAACAGAGTAGGAGCCAAAACGCAGCCTTGGCGTACACCTCTGCGAACATCAAACGGCTCAGATGTGCTGCCGTTGAAAACCACCGAACCTTTCATGCCCTCATGGAAAGATTTGATGAGGCTCAGGAGTTTAGGCGGGCACCCAATGCTCTCCAGTGCGGAGTACAAACCCTCCCTACTGACCGTGTCGAAGACCTTGTTTAGGTCAACGAAAGCCACAAATAAAGGAGTTTTTTGCTCCCTACACTTTTCTTGTAACTGGCGAAGTGTAAAGATCATATCCACCGTGGAGCGCCGAGAACGGAATCCACACTGTGCCTCAGGGTATACGCGCTCTGCAAGCTTCTGGAGTCTTGGTAATACAACTCGCCCGAAAAGCTTGCCTACTATGCTCAAAAGGGAAATGCCACGGTAACAGTTACAATCGCCGCGGTCACCTTTCCCTTTGTAAAGTGTGACGATGTTCGCATCACGCATGTCCTGAGGCACAAATCCCGCTTCCCAGCACTTACACAGGAGATTGTGCAGGATCGGTCTCACGCACTGGAGCTTGAAATAATCTATCTATATAAGTATGTTTATCCGTTGTCTAGTACCCATAGTACAAGTTTTGCTTAGTTTGGGACTAGGCCAATTGGTGTGAATTGTCCCGTGATATTTATTTATTATTTTATTTTTATTTATTATTTGTATCTTCTACATTGCCCGCTTCCAATGCCGCCGCACCTCGGGTCCTTTTCCTACCGAGAAATGGTAGGAACATAGACCTTCACCCGTAGAAGTGCGCATTTAATATGTTTTTAAATTGGTATTTATCTATAAAAATATGTTAATCCGTTGTCTAGTACTCATAATACTAATGTTTGTTTAGTTTTGGCTTAGGTTAATTGGTGTCAGCTTTCCAATGACTTTCTATCTTCTCTAATATATAAAAATCTCGTGTCACTGCGTATGTTATCGAACTCCTCTGAAACAGCTTGACCGATTGTTATCAAATTTTTTGTCTGTATTTGGTAGGTCTGAGAATTGGTCGTAGGTTATTTTTTATACCCCTATTCTACGTAGACCGAGTCGCGGGCAACAGCTAGTTACTATATCTATCTATACATATAAAATCCTTTGTCCTGACTGACGGATCAACGCACAGCCTAAACCGCTGATCGTAGAGACCTGAAACTTGGAGGGTGTGTTCTTTGTATGACGTAGGCATCCGATAAGAAAGGATTTTCCGTAGTTCTACTTCTAAGGGGGTAAAAAAGGGGGGCAAAGTTTGTATGAGACATCGTGATTCCTTGGTCCAATCTACTTCAAATTTTGCATAAACATTCTTTAACAAAATTGATGGAAGACGTGTTTCGTATTTTATTGAAATTCATCCCTTGACGGGGTCAAAAAGTAGTAGAAAGTTATTTTGGGGGTGATTTGCTTCGAAGTTGATATCAATACTCCTTAGTGCTTTTGATTTAAATTACATTTTATTTTGACACATTGTAAACGAAACGAAACTTCAAATATTGCAAACCATTTTTGTCTACGTTTGTCAACCACGTCTTGATTTGATCTCTGATAATAGCTAATTATATGTATTAAGTATTTGCATTTCACCAAGCTTTTGCTTTTACAAGCGCAGCGTGGGACGTCCACCAACGAGATGGACGGACGTTTTGGTGAAGGCCGCAGGTTCAGGGTGGATGCAAGTCGCTTCCAACCGTAATGATTGGACGTCAATGAGGGAGGCCTATGTCCAGCAGTGGACGTCCTACGGCTGAAATGATGATGATGATGAAGCTTTTATGCGAGTTCAACCTTTTTCGAATAAAATCGAATTGAGTATTCAAATATCATTGTTGAACTCGCATAAAAGCTTGGTGCAATGCAAATACATATAAAATGCTTTGTCCTGAAGTCCTAAATGACTGACTGCCGGATTAACGCACAGCCTAAACCGCTGTATGTAGAGACCTAAAACGTGGAGGGTGTGTTCTTTGTATGACGTAGGCATCCGATAAGAAAGGATTTTCCGGAATTTCCACGGGATAAGGAATAATCGGGATTTATATATTTCATAAAGAGTGACCCTATGCCCATAACGAAGATTACTAAACTGTACAAATTGGGCATGCAATTAGACTATTAGAATATAAAGCGAATATAAAGAATTTTGAAAATTTCCACGGGATAAAGTTAAATCAGGATTTATATATGTAGGTACTCAAATCAACTGGACCATATCTCCGTAACTACAATTACTAATCTTTTAAAATACAGTATTAACGAAAATGACCATAACAACAAAAAAACTTATTGCAGGATTTTTGGAAATTCCTGTGGGATAGATAATCTCTGAAACTTCCGAGCCGATTAAAAAAAAAAACTTTTACCAGTAAAAAGTTACACTATCCTTTATTGACATAGGCTACTTTTTTCCGGGGAAATGCAAAATTCCCAAGGGATAGAAAAAAGAAAATTCAACTTCGGAGCTCATTTTAAAATGTCTTACACCAATAGAAAAGATGCACTGTCCTTGGTTAACATAGGATGCTTTTTTCCGGATAAATGCAAAATTCCCGCGGTATAGAAAATAGTAAAATTAACTTCGGGGCTGAGTTTAAAAAAAAATCACCAATAGAAAGCTTCACTATCCTTTATTGGTATAGGCTACCTACTATTTATTCGGTAAAATGCAAAATTCCCCTGGGATATTAAGAAGTGAATTTCACTTCAGGGCTGATTTGAAAATTTCTTTCACCTATTAGTGAGTAGCTACACTAACCCTTACTTACATAGACTATTTTCTCCGTGAAAAATCAAAATTCCCACGGGAAAAAAATAAGTGAACTCAACTACGCGGCTGATTTTAAAAGTTCTTTTATCGGTAGAAAGCTTTAAGGACATAGGCTACTTTTCTCGGGGAAAATGCAAAATACCCGCGGGATAGGGAATAAACGGGATTTATAATATTCACTAACTGATACTCATGATGAAATGATAATAATGATGGATGTTGCCGGTGCCGGATTTTTGTTTTATACAATGAAAGAGATGAAGAAGCTTTACCACAAATTGGAATTCTACGCGGACGAAGTCGCGGGCAAAAGCTAGTATTACAATATAAAAACAAACTATGTATCAAAATTAACAGAAACTGAGAGAACTCAGGAACATCAACAAATTCCGCGAAAGCCAGGCAGTTGAACTAACACCTACGTTTATAATATAACATTGCAGATTATAAATCAACATTTTGTTCTGACAAAGATTAAAATATTTCAGATAATTTCAATTCTAACTCCTATCTTTACATCCAACATTATACTAAGTGGCAATATCAACAGTCTACACCAAGCACCGAATGCCTATCATACATTCACAACTCGAAGCCATTAATTTTAATAAACAAAAGTCAACAAACAAATCTTGTTACTGGCGATGTTTTGCTCAAAATTAGTAAAATGTGTTTAGCCCGAGATCCGAGTAAACACGAGTGTGTACACAGCGCTTTTGTTGTTGCTGTTCGTTGGAGAACAGGCCAAATGTTTGCTATGTACCTGAGCACGGTAACAATGCTGCCCTGCAAACCCTAAAACGCAGTATAGCAAAAAAGCGATTACACCATTATGTTCCTTACGCTGGGCGTGTTATAGTTCAATATTCAACAAACGTAACAGGGCTTACTGCGGTTTAGAGTCTGCTGGGCAGAATGGATGTTGCAGCTGATTTCTGTAGTAATTATTTACATATTTAATGTATCCATCCATCATCATCATCACAGCCTACACACGTCCCACTGTAGGGCACAGACCTCTCAGAATGAGAGGGGTTGGGCTGTAGTTCCCACGCAGGCCCAGTGCGGATTGGGAACTTCACACACCATTGAGTTTCTTCGCAAGTTTCCTCACGACGTTTTCCTTCACCGTAAAGCTCGTGGTAAATTTCAAATTAATTCCCACATAAAATCTGAAAAACTCTGAGATGCGAGCCCGGATTTGAACCCACGACCCTCTGCTTGAGAGGCAAAAGGTTAAACAACTAGGCCACCACGGCTTTGTATCATATTTAATGTATCCAGTGAACTAATAGATTTGACAGTTTAATTGCAATTTTGGCATTTTACTCAAAGTACCTGGGCGACCGAGCTCTGCTCGGGCAGAAACTCGGTACCAAGCGTTTTCCCAGAGATAAGACCAAGCTAGATCAATTTTTCATCCCCGAAAACCCCCAAATACCAAATTTCATCGAAATCGTTGGAACCGTTTCCGAGATCCTGATTATATACACCGCTGCCGTGTCTCGCCTAAGTAACGTAACTTGAGATACGTTAGTTACGCTTAACAGTGCTAAATCGACATTTTTGACGCTATACTATCTGATACATATCGAAGATTTTCATTTTTTGCCATAATTCAATACAAACACCGATAGCCGAACTAACGTATCTGGGAATTTTGTACGCACTTGTAATGGATATCTCCCGTATTTCAAATACGTTAGATAGGTCATACAGAACTCGCCCGCAGAATCGAAATTGAAAAATCTTTTGGTGCAGTTTAATTCAAATCAGGTTGTTGTTATATGTTATAAAAGGCATTTTAATTATATTTCATAAACTTTCTGAAACGGGAACGTATCAAAATATATAAAGTTTTAAACGAATAATGGACGAAATACATAATGGTCATAATACATACTAAAATTTTCTATGAAACTATTAATAAAACGAACTTTTTTAATCGTGTAATCTACGGGAACGTATCAAAATATATAAAGTTTAAAACGAATAAGGGACGAAATACATAATGGTCATAATACATACTAAAATTTTCTATGAAACTATTAATAAAACGAACTTTTTTAATCATGTAATCTACAGATTGGTTTAGGTTAGGTTAGGTTTATTTTATGAAAATCCTGTAAAGTTGAGAATTTCCAAGAAAATTGCATTATATCAAATGCATTATTTAGTAAAAAAAGATACCTAAAAGTTTAGAATTAATAGAAATCCTGTTGCTGTGATAAAAACACCGGAGGGGGTGGAGGGGTGAGTCACGTTAAACTATCGTCCGTAAACCGACTTTACAGACAACCGGCTTTTCCTGTTCTGTGCCTCTACCATGAGTTACACTAGTTTACAGTGACCGTACTCTCTAGCGACGGCGTAAATGATTTGTATGGAGAATTGTGTACAGCGCCTCTAGCGGTCACTTACGGAAGTACAATTCTCCATACAAATCATTTACGCCGTCGTTAGCGAGTACGGTCACTGTAAACTAGTGTAACTCATGGTAGAGGTACTGTGCTCCCAATAGGGAACGTGCACATAGACGGTGCTGCCAACTGGTGCCATAAGGGTGCCGTCAATTTGAATGTTTTACCTTGATAAGTTTGTTTTACTGTCCGCATAGTGTCTCTTCTGTCGCATTAGTGCTGCCGCCTATAGTTACTGCACGTTCCCTATAATACTTTTTCTAACAAAAAAGTAACTTTTTCTCACAAAAAAGTAACTTTTTCTCACAAAAGAAGAAACTTGACGTTTTCTCATAAAAAATAAACTTAAAAAAAAAACTAAAAATCTTGAAAAAAACGTGGAATCGAACCGAGGTCGGCTGGATCCGCGACCACCCGATTTCTAATGTGCCATTATGTTCTGCTCGAAGTTGGCGAAATTTAGCTTTATATTCTAATGCAAACAAAAATAGCCGGAAAACACGAGTAAAAGCGATTTTCTGAAAATGAAACATAGCTAGATCAGTTTTTCATCCCCGAAAACCCCCACATACCAAATTTCATCGAAATCGTTGGAGCCGTTTCCGAGATCCTGATTATATATATACATATATATATATATATATATATATATATATATATATATATATATATATATATATATATATATATATACATTTTTTGCCCAAATAAACATTAAACATTAAACATTAAACATACAAGAATTGCTCGTTTAAAGGTATTAGATACCATGTAAATCTAAAGATTACATCATTTCAGCTTCAGCCGAAATACGTCTATTGCCGAACATAGGCCTCCAAAGTTCGCCAAACAGACCGGCCCTAAGTCATCCGCATCCAACGCCCTCACACAACCTTAATCGTCCTCGCTCCATCTTGTTTGATACCTAACTACACTGCGTCTTCCGGTCCGTAGACGCCATTTAAGAGGATACGATGCGCACCATTTCTCCATACAAACGTAATCCCCTGTTTCCTCCCTGGATAATGGCTTTAGAGCCAAATTTATTTTACTGTGTAATCTGTATCTACCACAGCTATGCCCCTATATTTCGTTTTTTTCCATATTTCAATTAACATAAGAAATATGAGCTTTCAAAAACTGAAAAAATTGCCCAATTTCAACGTCATTTTCAGACACTCATCAGATAAGAGTCCCTCATATAAACAAAAAAAGGAAAACATAGGGGCATAGCTGCATCTATCCTCTAATTATATTTGAAAAAAATATTTATATTGGTCCAGTTTTCGAGAAGAAAACAGGGGATTACGAAATGCTGTTTTGATCAATTTTACGCGCCTATTAACGGTCTGAGCTGCAGTTGTCCCGCTCTCGCTGTACTGACACGGAGGGGTTCGGGCGAGACAGCGACATTTCATTAAAATACCTATTTCTCAAAAGTCTCTCAGCCATCGTACCCTCTTAAGGCCGCCTACCACAGGAATAAATAAACGGAACAGAATAAAAGATACAAACAACGCCGCGCTGCATTACACTACTACACGCACAATATAATTATGTGTGCGTGACCTGTCACAGACAGGACGGGGGGAGCGTGCACCGGCGCCCGCTCGGAGACAAACCGGTTTGAACTAGCTCAGTGAGTAGACAAAGTTCAGGTGTGCCGCCAGCGACTACGCGACCGTTTAGCGTTTAGCTACATAGTTCGGGTGTTCGGGTGTTTTTAAAGATGCCTACCTGTTGTAGTGTTGTAGATATACAGATATTACATACTGAAGTACTTGTTTGAATAAAATATTTTGATTTTTAATTTTTTTTTACCGAGATAATTTCGAGCTCTGTTCGGAAGCTTTTATTCTGTTCCGTTTATTTATTACTGTGTTTTTGGCGCATTTATTGCATTCATTTAAACTCGTGCTACTAGCAATGCTATAGTCCTGAAATTCAATGTAAGATATTTGAGGATTCACTCTAGTGACAAGTATTTGTCGAAACACGGTACGATTACTTGCAGTTCGCTCGATAGAAAAAAAAAATCCAAAGTCGCGTCTAAAAAATAAAATAAACTCTTAGTACGTCGCTAATACTGCACGGAAGGTCATGACTTTTTGAATGTTAATAAAACAAGATGTTTTCTAGGGCGTAGTTTTGCTACATTTTTAAAATATGTATTTGTTTTAGTAATAAGACGAAAATACCCAATAACACGCGCAGTCCAACCAACCTATCTTGAGCCATCGTGCCTCCCCCACGCGGCCCCACGCACGAAATCGCCCACCCACGCCCGAAATCACCCACTCAAAATCGATTAGCGCGAAAAACTCGGTAGGCGGTAGGCCCTTAAGTAACTTTTGGGGCCATCGGCCATCAGTTCTACCGAGAAATGCGCCTGCCCACTGCCACTCGAGTCCGGCAATTCTCCGAGCAGTATCTGTTACTTTAGTTCTTGCGCGGATTTCATCATTTCTAATGTGATCCCGCTGAGAAACTCCAAGCATAGCCTTCTCCATCGCCCTCTGAGTGACCTTGAGCTTTCTTATGGGGCCCCTGAGCCTATACCTATATATTTATTATTATTCCCCGCTCTCATAATAAACTCGTTAATAAACCTTTTTACCGCGGATATCGGTTTTTCATGTAAATCTACATGATCGGAAATAAATGAGCTTGTAATGCTGTCATCAATCTTCCGATGCATTATAAATAAAGTAGGGTTACATTTAAAATAAAAAAAATGCGTGTCGACTTAAAATGTTCTGCCGGTCTGAAATGTATAACCTCAGAAATGTATACAGACAGACAACTAACTGTCTGAACGGTTATCCCAGCATTCCCAGTCTATATAACTCCCACTGCAGGGCACAGAAATCCTCCTCCTCTCAGAATAAGAGGGCTTGGGCCGTAGTTCCCACGCGGGCCCAGTGCGGATTAGGAACTTCACACACACCATTGAATTTCTTCGCAGGTGTTATCCAGGTTACCTCACGATATTTTCCTTCACCGTAAAGCTCGTGGTAAATTTCAAATTTAATTACGCACATAAATTCCGAAAAACTCTTAGGTGCGAGCCGGGATTTGAACCCACGACCCTCTGCTTGAGAGGCCAAAGGTCCCCCACCTACCCACCACGGCTACCACTCTTGTGTCGGTATTGCTCGCTAAAGTAAGTGACATGAATTTTTTACAAACATTCATTCAATTCGCAATGTCTTGTTTGTTCGAGTAGAATCTTGCATCTGAATTTGAAAGCAGTTAAGAGGATACGATGCGCACCATTTCTCCATACAAACGTAGTCCCCTGTTTCCTCCCTGGATAATGGCTTTAGAGCCAAATTTTTTTTACCGTGTAATCTGTATCTACCACAGCTATGCCCCTAGGTTTCGTTTTTTTCCATATTTCAATTAACATAAGAAATATGAGCTTTCAAAAACTGAAAAAATTGCCCAATTTCAACGTCATTTTCAGACACTCGTCAGAAAAGAATCCCTCATATGAACAAAAAAAGGAAAACATAGGGGCATAGCTAAATCTATCCTCTAATTATATTTGAAAAAAATAATTTTATTGGTCCAGTTTTCGAGAAGAAAACAGGGGATTACGAAATGCTGTTTTGATCAATTTTACGCGCCTATTAACGGTCTGAGCTGCAGTTGTCCCGCTCTCGCTGTACTGACACGGAGGGGTTCGGGCGAGACAGCGACATTTCATTAAAATACCTATTTCTCAAAAGTCTCTCAGCCATCGTACCCTCATAAGGATTTGTCACACTGAAAGCGTTCTGCGGTTGCGGTCAGGTCAAAATGAACGCAGCCTGCATTATGTATGAACAACATTGTTGGTCTCTATATATTGCGCGTGCGTGCAATCTGACCGCTCGGACCGCACGATCAGATCGCATATCTATACAAAATATATAGAAACCGACAATGTTGTGTAAGGTATCCTTATTTTAAATTGAATTCTACGAGCACTAACAAATAGTATACTAGTCAGTTGTTTGATTAAAATGTAATTTTGGTGGGTATTACCGAGAGCCCAAAACGAATAAAAGGCAGGCGGGGATGATGATTGGGACAAAATCCGATTGCTTGCAAATCTCTACTTAGCGTCCAAAGTCCGAGGTCGGCTCAATAGGAGCACCCTTTGGCATGCTAAGAAAACCACCCTTTGCTGAGCTGCCCGTCTGGCGGCTCGCGATCTCTCCGGTAAGCTGTAAAAGCCGTCGAGGCTAACAGCAACAGTCAGTCAAAAAAAAATAAAAAAAAAAATGATTGGGACATTGAATATGGAGGAGCGGAAGGAATAAGACGTGTTCTTTTTGAGCTGTATTGTTGGAGAACTATATTATGTTTCGAGTGTCAAGACGTTATTCTCTTTGACCTGTATTATTGGAAAATATATAAATATGTTTAAAGTGATCACGTGAGTTTTACTATAGTTGTTCATACATAATGCGGGCTGGGTGCAATTTGACCTGACCGTGACCGCAGTGTGGCAAATCCTTTATCCTCAACCAAATGAGATGAAATTTTGCATACAGTATGTTAGTCAGGTGACAATACAATATTGTAGTACCATGGTACTGATCTGATGATGGAGACGGAAGGTGCTAATAGGAACTCAACATGATCCCATTGGGCTCGTGTGATTTGTCTTGGTAAGTAGTTGGAGAAAAGTGCAGTCACAATAAAAGCCCAATAAGCAAGGATGATATAGACTGGATTGGCAGTCGCCTTAGTACGGATCAGCCGCGGTTTTTGTAGTTCGATTATTAAATCTAGATGGCGCTGAAATATAGCCAGAGGCTTTAAAGGTAAAACAATAAGACTACAGATGTTTCATATTACAACAAATGTATTATTTTTCAAAAATATTGCATAATAATACATTTGCAGTGATATGAAATATCTGTAGTCTTATTGTTTTGCCTTCAAAGCCTCGGGCTATATTTCAGCGCCATCTAGATTTAATAATCGAACTACAAAAACCGCGGCCGATCCGTACTATGGCGACTGCCAATCCTGTCTATCTTGTAAATAGTCACAAGTCATAATAATGTTTTTTTTTTTAAATTGGAAACCGAGCCCGGGACGTTATGCTTCATAGTCAGGCTCTAAAAACTACGCTATCAGGGCCCAATTGCATAACAAAGTACAACTAATATTACAAGCGGAACTCTCGCTTCAGTTATATTAACTAGAAAGGGAGTTCCGCTTGTAATATGTACTTTGTTATGCAATTGGGCCCTGGTAGTCATAAACAAGGTATGCAGTTATGGATTCAGGCGGGATCCTTATTAGGGGGTTAATCTACTTAGGAAGGGGGATGAGATCTAACGAGGCAACGTAAGGCGGTTCACTGGGTTTATAAGATTATCCATATTGTGATATATTAGATGCTAGTTATAACCCTTGGCTTCGCCTGTGTTAGAAATCCATGAGAAAAGTTACGGTATTATTTTTAAAGCCCGTCGGTCGCGCGTACAACGTCATCTACTGATTCATCATCATCATTTCAGCCGAAAGACGTCCACTGCTGAACATAGGCCTCCCCCAAGGCTCGCCAAACAGATCGGTCCTATGCCATCCGCATCCAACGCTTTCCAGCAATTTTAATCAGGTAGGTAGTAATTGGAGGCCTAAGAACACTACACTGCAACTTCCGGTCCGTGGATGCCACTCTAAGAGCGCGCGCAGACAGAGAGTGGTCTGGAGTTCCGAGTTCCGCGTTCAGAGTTTTGTGTTTTGCTGCTGTGTGCGTTATCGTAAGAGACTCAGTACATTCGAAAGAACGCAGAACTCTGGACGCGGAACTCAGAACTCCAGACCGTGCTCTGTCTGCGCGCGCTCTGTGACTTTTTGGCCCCATCGGCCATCAGTTCCATGAGCCATGTACCGAAAGCAATGTGACGTTTGATGTTAAAAAATATAAACTCAGCATCTAAAACTTCTACATTAACTAATGTATTACGTCCAAAGAAAAAATAGGTCATAATGTCAACGACGGGATATTAAAGTGTTTTCTACGCTTGGCCTATGATATACGCGAAATTCCCTTTTAACTCGTAAATTGCCATATTTTTCAAAAACACGGCAAGCATAACATTATTTATTTTAAGAGCAGTTCTACTTAAAAAGGAATAAAGTTCATTTTAAATAAAAACAGACAGTAAAAACGCAGTAGCCAGCTATCCCATTTTGTAGAAATAAGTCTTCGAAAGTTACCAATATAAAATGATCCCACACTGCGTACATTTTACTTGATAGTAGGGCTCTACTAGCGCTATATTATGACATCACTACATAGTATAGGCATAACTACACTGAGCCAAAAATTCCAATGAATTCTTTTTCATACACGAGCGCTTAGTCAAACTAACTCAATAACCTGAAACATTTCTGGAGCATTTGAAGACGATCTGTATTATAATAGCCTCAATTCGACGAAATTTTATCTCATCCTTTGCCAATAACTTCCAGATCTCGGAATATTATTAAGAGACAAATAACAGGAATCCCTGAAACTTAGCGATTCGACGTAAATTCCTTATTCACAAGTTAAATATGCTAATTGTAAATTAATTTTACAAATATTTGACAGGCCAGGGCAGGGATATTCTAGGGCCGGAGACGTAAGAATTTGTTCGAAATTCACGTTCAGACCTCATTTTCGCGCTTCGCCCCAATTTTAGGGGCAATCCGAGGTACTCTGGGGTAATCCGGGAGTGTTAGGGATGGCCTGAGTGTAAGGGGATCGGCGAATGCTTTTGCATTTGCATCATCTTCGTAGTTTCATCTCTGACAGAGTGGTCTGTAACCCGCTTCACCTGGCTTCGCTACACTAATTTGGCTTAAACGTTACCACAGAATATATAATAGTACTAACGTACAGAATGGACACGCTCCACCCCGCACCGATTCGAGTTACCCCACCCCTCAAGGCGCAGATTGCCGGACCCCGCCGGAATCCAGAAGAGCGCGCGCGCGATGTATGTAGGCGTACGCGTGTACAGACGTCGTCGTGCTTATGTAGATTCAAGAACGCGTATTTGTACGTCGTGTCCGCCGCGTGACGTTACTCAAAAGAAAATATCCTACTTGAATTTCATTGGTCTCTCGTATTTAAAACTATAAAGGCCGGCGCAGAACAGATGCGTGTGCGTGTCACGCATCAGTTGTAATGGATGAAACTGTAAGAAAGATGTGTAAGCATCTAGTAGGTACGCCATCTGTCTTACAGTTTCATTTAGGTATTACAACTGATGCGTGTGCGTGACGTGTCACTTATTCGCATCTGGTCTGCGCTGGCCTTAAGCAGGATAGTAGGATACGAAGTTCAAATTTCTCATCAACGACTCGGCCTTATACCGTATACCGTATTTAAATAATTATTATTTCCATTTAATTATCATTTTAATTGTTATTTCCTCGCATTAGTCGTGAAAACCACAATGTTTAGTCTCGGCCAAAAATACAATAGATGGACGTACTATCGAGGGCCTCCGCTACGCGTCGGCCCTCAAACTAACTCGTCCGTCTATTGCTTACTTTCTAGCCTCTACAACAATCTACTATACCAGTGAAAGTGTCTTTTACTATACTAGAAATGTTTAGGTTCTTAACTAAATGTAAACAAACATGAACAACTAAAAGTTTATGGCGTCGGGTTAACCAGCCAAATGCAATCTTTGTAATTGACTTTCACGCATCGCATTATCGATGTACCTACTCTTTAGATTATTCACATAGTAATCTATCATGCGACTAAACTAAAGATTACGTCGATAAATGCGACGCGTGGAAGTCAGTTACAAATATTACATTTGGTTGGTTAACCCGCCGTAACTGTTGGTTGTTCACGTTTGTTTACATTTAGTTAAGTAGGTACTAAAGTCTAAACATTTCTAGTATAAGGGTTCTAATCAAGATTGGTTTCTTAGAGTATTTTTTTTTGTATTTTTTATTTTTTCAACTCTTAATTTGTTACTTTTACGGTCATCCCGTGAAATCCATATAGTTCACACGAAATACAAACTGAAACATAAACAGAAAAACACAGAAAAACTCAGAAAAAGAGACCAGCGCTGGGAATCGAACCCAGGTCCTCAGCATTCCGTGCTGCGTGCTAAACCCCTACACCACCTCTGGTCAGGAGTTTAGACACAAATTTCTCCTATTCATCCATCTCAGCTTTTGGTCACTTAAGCAGCGACACTAGCGACATCTATGTTAGCTCTCATCGAGAGACCTCAACACTCCTTCGGAACTAACCGCTCCCCCTCCCCCGGATCAAGAGATGTCGCTTTTTCTTACGATGAGAGCTAACATAGATGTCGCTAGTGTCGCAGCTTATGTGACTAAAAGCTGAGATGGATGTGTAGGAGAAATTTCCATGTTTAACAGTAGCATAAGGGCAGAGTATTAGCCTAACGCCGAACCACCCAACTCTCTAAATTTAAGTCAACTCCTAATGCGCGACTCGCGCTCAAAAATCCCGCTAAAGCTTGTCATCTTCCGCCAGAGTCCGAGACTAAGCACGTACCTTCATAAATCCGGGAATTCTTCGGGAACGCGCGCCGAATAATTTATATTAAAGAGTTATACCGCCATGAGACGATGTGTGAGCGCAGCCTTTTGAGCGTGTTTGCTTAAGCCCGGGGCGTTTAGACGATTGCCCGTGTTTTCAAACGCGACAAAAAACTTGTGTGCGAGTGGGGCTCGAATGGTTCCGTATTTAAGAATTTAAAAATCGGCTGAGTGCGAAGTCGGACTCGCGCACGAAGGGTTCAGTACCATTATCTATAAAAAACCGGCCAAGAGCGTATCGGACACGCCCAAGGTAGGGTTCCGTAGCCATTACGAAAAAATCAAGTAATATTTTTCTAAGGATTTCGTATGTGTACGGAATCATCCAAGTTTAGGTATGTTTTATACCTTAGGCTACTATTTACTCATAAACTACAAATAATTTCCAAGCAATCTTAGCCGCTATAATTTTCCTAGTAAATTTGATATATTTACTACCATTCTGAATTTTTTCAAATTTTTCCACCCGACAGTTTAGATTTTAGTGATTTTAATGAAAATTTTCACTTTAAAGTTGAATATTTCGCAAAAAGATCACTGAATAGAAAAATCATGTTAGCAACCCCGCAATGGTTTTAATAGACCTATCCAACGATATCCCACACTATAGGGTTAGTCGAGAAAAAAAAATCACCCCCCCTTTACGTCTATGGGAGGTACCCTAAAAAAAATTATTTATTATTTTTTATTTTACCACTTTGTTGGCGTGACTGATATGTATATTCATGCCAAATTACAGCTTTCTAGTACTAACGATCTCTGAGCTTAGCCGCGGACGGACAGACAGACAGACATGGCGAAACTATAAGGGTTCCTAGTTGACTACGGAACCCTAAAAAGGCAAAAAATCACGCTTATTGTATGGGAGCTCCCCTCATATTTTTTTTTTATTTTTTTTAACTATGTATTTTTAAAGGGAATATAGATATAAGAAAAAAAATCACGTTTGTTGTGTTGTGTGGGAGCCCCCTTAAATATTTATTTTATTCTGTTTTTTAGTATTTGTTGTTATAGCGGCAACCGAAATACATCATCTATGAGTCTAGTCTAGCTATCACGGTTTATGAGATACAGCCTGGTGACAGACGAACAGACAAACAGACAGATAGACCGATAGACGGACGGACAGCGGAGTCTCAGTAATAGGGTCCCGTTTTTACCCTTTGGGTACGGAACCCTAAAAAAGGACGTCAATGAAATGATTGATTCAGGTTATTTACGGAGGTCTATATCAGTAGCGAAGAAGGAGTAAGGTATTATAAAGGTAATATAGGTATATAGGTAAGGGTATAAGGTGTAGGTTTCTACATGTATCCAACATTCGTTGTTTGCAAGAGATCGCTTTTGAGCGGATAAGATCGCCTATTGTCTGCATGAATTTTAATTTTTATTAATTTTTCTGTACTGTTTTTGGTGTTCAATATATGTAGAATATTTGTATGTATATTGTGATGAGGTTGGATTTATAGACGATGCCCCAGTAAAATCAATTTAAAATGTAAATGTTCTAAATTAACTGAAACAATTACTTTGCTCACCCGCGACTACTTTCTTAGTTCGCGGGTGAGCAAAGTAATTGTTTCAGTTCATTAATATGGACCACCGCAAAGTAACGTCTGATTCAATAAATTATATAAATTTTTTAGCAGTCAGATTTGACTATTTATTTTAGTCAAAGAGGAATATTTACACGTACAGAGTGTTTTAATATTAATCATATGAAATATTTTTTTACGTATGTTGTTTTCTGTGTGTTTCTCTACCTCTTTCTTCTCCTTTAGGGATCCTTATACATAACACATACAAAATAACAAATAAAAAAATACAAAAGTAAAATAACTGTAATTATTTTCGTCGGTTCCGTATGACCGCTCTCGTACTCGAAGCTAATAAATCCATTAGGCATATACAGGGTTATTTGTAATTCACTAGCATCCTTTTAACCCTAAACTCCTACCACTTAAACAAATGTTTTTTGTTTTACGGCTTTTGTCATAACTTAATATTTTTGGTGTAATAACGTTTTGAAAATTTGAGATTTCCTCTTATTTTTACGATACTCTGTGTATTTGTATGGGAAAAAAAGTGCTTCATTTTAAAAAGTCGTAAAACAAAAAACATTTGTTTGAGTGATAGGAATACAGGGTTAAGAGGTTGTCAGTGAATTAAAAATAACCCTGTAGACCTTGTTTTTGCAGGCGGTCACCCATCCAAGTACTGACGGCGCCCGACGTTGCGTAACCTCGGTGATCGGACGAGAACCGGTGTCTTGTCAAATATCTTGAAAACGGTGCACCTTACGGCAAAATCAATGAAATTTTCATCCCCCCTTTAATCCCCCCGCACCCCCCCTCCCATTAAAAATTACCCGAGCGCTATTACTAAGATTGTACATCCTGGCGCATTCTGCTCTCTTGTACATCCTGGCGTTCACTACTCTCTCTTGTACGGGACAATATGTACGGGACATGTACGGAACATTGCGTCATCCTTTTTCGTGCGTGCAACCGGCGTTCATCGATTTATTAGACTTTGTCACGTCAACATAAGAATAAACCGAAATAATAAAAAAAAAAACATAAACGCGCCCCTCTCGTATTGGTGATAAAGGTATGATGGACATGTTTCCGATTAATCCGTGGTCCTTCGTCAAGATGTACTCGAACGCATGATCAAATCAATCCTAGTCTCGTTGCGATCTAAGAACAATCGAATGTGTCATAGATTTTTTGTACGTTGTAGAGAAAATAGCTAACCAGATTAAGTGTAGCACAAGGATTATTGTTACTATCAAGGTTTGTACGATTTCTGATAAACTATATACAAGACCGCCGGTGATCCGTTGGTTTACTCCTCTTAGTATGTAATACCCTTACATGAGCAATTCTTGTATATACGGCTGCAGCGATTTCCATGAAATTTAGTATGCAGGGGGTTTCGGGGGCGATAAATCGATCATAGATCTTATCTGTGGGAAAAATCGTGTTTTCGAGCTTTAGTTTGAGCAAAGCTCGGTCGCCCAAGTACTTACTATTCATCATCCCAGCCTGCTCAGAATGAGAGGGCTTGGACCGTAGTTCCCACGCGGGCCCAGTGCGGATTGGGAACTTCACACACACCACTGAATTTCTTCTCAGGTGTATGCAGGTCCTCACAATGTTTCACGACGAAGGAACCCTAATACCCTATATTATTCCAGAGATTCAGCTACCTGCACATCAAGTTTCATTCTAATCTGCTCATCTTTTTTATCATTACAAAGACACTCACACCCTAATCATTCGCATTTATAATATACTCGGCGTCAAAAATATCGCCCCTCCTATTCGTGCACTTTTTTCCGAAACGCTCTGATTCACAAGCCATTATGTTTCGTTTAAATTAAACATTGTTAATTTAAAACATACGTGCTTTTAATTGATACCACATAATATTAATTAGGTAACATAATTTCGCTAAGGTCCAGATTAGCTTGAATCTTGATTTTCGCGGAGGGGCGATATTTTTGACGCCGAGTATATTTGTAGCGGGTATGTATTACAATACCGAAGTACGAAAGACCGAATGTATTAAAACATCGAATGGGTCAAAAGACCGACACGATTTTTTTCTGAAACCGTTAACTTTTTAAGATTGTTATAAAACAAACCTAACCTAACCTAATGGGTTCTGTATGATGCCGTTTTAATAAATTCTAAAAAGTTTACGGTTTCAGAAAAAAATCGTGTCGGTCTTTTGACCCATTCGATATTTTAATACATTCGGTCTTTCGTACTTCGGTATTGTAAAACACACCCATTTGTAGCATTCTAAGCATACTGGCATCATAATGTCAAAAATATTTAACCTTTCCTTCTAAAGTGAAACAATATTACCAAAAGGGTCGCGCCCGGCGGTCCACGGCGGAGCAAACCAGAGGCCGTATTGTCTAACGCTTCTGTCGCTTGCCTTCGCTTTCACCGTCTCTTTCTGTCATCCTTTTATACCGTTGGAGAGAAAGAGATAGTGATTGCGAAGGCAAGCGTCAGAAACGTTAGACAATAAGCCTGCAGAGTGCTGTATCATTTATTATTTAGGGCATTTACTTACCTGGTACATTCACTTAGTGTGTGATGTGGGTCTGAGATAAGGACAAATAATACGTTCCGGGGTTTTCAAAGGTCTTTGAAGCAATGCTTGCGCACGTGCAGAATGGTTACGTCTATGCGGCATATTTTTTTTAATGATTGGGTGTAATGCACGTAAAATTCCGAAACCTGTACGGCTTAGTTAAGATTTTTAAACAACTGAAAGAATTACTTTGCTCGCCCGCGATAGCTATGTTTATGTTCTTCACAACCGCAGTGCACACACATCTTCACAGTGAACGGTTGCGATACTCTGAAGATGAGCTATGGCACAGAATATATAATAGTACTGACGTACAGAATGGAAACGGTCCGCCCCGCACCGATTCGAATTACCCCACCCCTCAAGGCGCAGATAGCCGGAAACCGCCAGAAACCAGAAGAGTGCGCGCGCGATGTATGTAGGCGTACGCGTGTACAGACGTCGTCGTGCTTATGTAGATTCAAGAACGCGTATTTGTACGTCGTGTCCGCCGCGTGGCTATGGTTGAGTTCGAAATGCGTTAGTGTAGTTTGGTGGTGGTGATAGTTGGGTTTGTGTGATTTGTGTGTTTTCATACAGTGTGGAGGTGGAGGAACTGTTTGAACACGCATTTTTTTTACGTAGCTATCGTGAGGTCGCGGGTGAGCAAAGTAATTGTTTCACTTCATAAAGTAACTCCTGATTCAATAAATTATTTAAGTTTTTTTTTTATATAACTTCTTATTATATTAGTGCGCGCCTCGTGTGCCTGCCGCCCGCACCTCTCTCAGCCCCCTTTGGCGTCATACCCCCAGCCCCTGTACCGCGCGGGCGTGGTCTCATTTAAACGGTTTACCTATAGATAGATGCATGTTAAACTAATTTAATTACTTAGTCATCATTTTATCTTTTGTAATTTTATTTATGTCATTTGAAAATAGTTGTTATCAAGCTTCGTTATATCGGTTATCGGCATTTCGTTCTTTCGGTTATTCAATTTTCAATGTTTTAAGATTCGATTTTTCAGACGATAGGATTCTACCCATAAATTTTCAGTATTATGATTATGATGCTTACTCGATAGGACAACTTCCATTTCTGAATTCGGTTTATAAAAATGCTAGAAACTTGGTATTGGAAAAACTCTAGCTTATGAATTTTCTATGTAAATGTTATCCGACGCTGCGGATGCAGCGGAAGCCCTCAAAATGCGACTTTAAATGGCTTCAACTAAGGTGCAATACTGCATCATCTTTCGCAACAGCAGTGGCATTAAAACTGTCATTTTGTATATTCATGATCGGTTTAAAATGTTAGTAGAGCTGTATTCTTGGAATATGAGCGTAAACATGGAATGGAGGGTATAAATAACATCATATCTCTTTTAGAGGTGTACTAATGGAGTGCTAGTTAGACATTAACGGCGCTTGGTAACAGTTGCTTACGCTTCGCTTCACCGACATATGGAAAGAACGTGAGTAAAGCTATGAACTATACTAGAATGAGTATACGATCCGGAAGAGAGCAAGATCCCATGCTAAACGTTACTTATGTTCTCATGAGTAAAATTCGGGATAAAATAGTGTACAAACAGTCGACAATAGCCACAACTTTCCAGTTTCAAAACAAATTTGCTTGCAACCGTCGAAGTTGCCTAACCTCGCCCTTAATTTTGTTGACAAACGAGGAACAGAATATTTTTTAGTTAATTACTCGCACATGTTTTGTCTAGTTGCTTGACTAATGAGGAAAGGGTCTTACGTCAAAAAAAATGACACAAAAAAACTTTGTGGGCCCGCCTACAAATTTCATTGCACGCAAAATGGTCCTTTAAGGTGGAAATGCAAGCCTTTTGCCGACTGTACTTTAAGCGTAGGCATACCTGCTACCTTGGGCCGACGGCCAATCTCCGTAGATGATACATCATGAGAATAATGAAAGCAACCTGTGTGCAAAATTTCGGCTTTTTGAGGTTTGGGCTTGGCGTTTATGAGTCAAGACTTTTCTTTTTATGTACAGATGAAGTGTCCGCCCATTGACATAGGATCATAGTAAACAGATAACTTGTATTTCATGTGACTTCGTGCCGATATGCTTAAATAAATAAGTTTTTATCAAGCATTGAACTTGTCTGATTGATAAAATCTGTCGCGACAGTTGCTGTTATAGTACTGATGATAAGTAATAGAAATGTCATCGCTTAGTTTTATTTTACAAAATCGTTGTCGCTACACATAAGCTCGAGACATCCCAGCGTCCGTGTCTCACAAGCTTACGTCAGAGATGGTAGTACGCATGAATAGTTTGATTGACATGAAACTACTCATACTTAAGATATACTAATGTACTAATCCGGCTCTTGAAGTCGATGCGTAGTGTATGTATACCTACCTAGGACAAACTGGCCAATTAGATGGATCCAACTTCGAGAAGGAGGTCAATTTTGGAATCCAACTCGGATGGACAGCGTTCGGGAAACTCCGCAATGTCTTTTCGCCCAAAATACCTCAGTGCCTTAGGGCCCTCGCCCACGGCGACTTTTTGTAGCGACGCGCGTTAGTCGCATTTGTAACGCGCTATAGAAGCGATGCCAACGCGCTACTAACGCGCTACAGCATCGCGACTGTATCGATGCAAATAATAATAATAAAATAATGAACATTTAATTCAGGCTGCATAGGCCCATAGATAAATACCTTACAGAGTAACATACATAATCAAATTTAAAACTTAAAACTACATAAAACTAAACATCACACATCAAACACTCAGGACACCCGCAGAGCCGGTGTCGCGTCAGTAGCACCGGAGACCCGAGGTCGCCCACGGCACGGAAATGCGCGACCGTGTCGGACGACAACGGGGAGGGAACGGAGGGAGGGTGGCGCGTTAGTAGAGAACCGCGCGTTTGCATCGCGACAGAAGCGCGACGGTATCGCGTTTGCATCGCGTCAGAAGCGCGACGGTATCGCGTTTGCATTGCGACTGAATCGTGTTATGTGGGCGAGGGTACACAGCTAGCGACCGCATCGCGACTGTATCGATGCGATCGCGCGACAGCATCGCTACTGCATCGCTACAAAAAGTCGCCGTGGGCGAGGGCACTTAAAGCCCAGAACAAACCGGGAGCGCGGGGCGCCGAAAAGGGCCTGCTAATATCGCTGCAAAATTGATTAAAGCAAGCTGAGATGCGATGCATAGGAAAAATTCGTGTCTAAACTCCTGACCACAGAATGCTGAGGACCTGGGTTCGATTCCCAGCGCTGGTCGTTTTTCAAGGTTTTTCTGTGCATCCATGTTTCAGTTTGTATTTAGTATAAAATATATCATCTGTGAAAATTTCAACTGTGTAGCTGTCACGGTTCATGAGATACAGCGTGCTGACAGACGGACAGACAGACGGATGGACGGACAGCGAAGTCTCAGTAATAGGGGCCCGTCTTTACCCTTTGGGTACGGAAACCTAAAATTGAACCCGACACCTCGTGTGACCCGCGGTTCACGGTGCGGTTTGGTTTTCGCTGTCTATTATATGCCATTGGCACCCAACCAAATACCCATCAATGACATAACATATATAATATCTTTCTTCACCCTGAGGTCTCTTAGGGTTCCAATATTCCCCAATAGATACTCAACGAGCCCTACCACGGGTCCTTGTACTGGAATGAGTTCGACTTCGAGGACCCTTGGTAACTGAAGCGCGAACGTATAAGAGGAATCAAATTTCCCTTCCGAGGAAATAAAGGCAAATAAAGGTGAATTGAAAAACAGCTTGATTAAATAGAAAGTTTCTTTCGAAGGTGGAATTGTTTTTTAAACGATTGTATTTCGTGAGGCGCCGTGAGATGTTTTGATGGAACTTTGACGTAATGATTAGGTAATGAATAACAAAATGAAGTACCTTTTGTCTGATTACAACGCTTAAGATCAAAAAACAGACTAAACATTATATTGATGCTAGCTGTCGCTCGCGACTCCGTCTGCGAAGAATAGAGGTATAAAAAATAGCCTACGACCTATTCTCAGACCTACCGAATATAGAGAAGTTTCATAAAAATCGATCAAGCCGTTTTTGGAGGATACGATTCGGAGGATTCGATAACAAACACCGTGACACGAGATTTTTATATATTAACTCATTTGTATGAGTTTTTAAACTATAACGACCGCTTTAGCCTAGTTGGTAGTGACCCTGCCTACGAAGCAAGAGGTCCTGGGTTCAAATCCCGGTAAGGGCATTTATTTGTGTGATGAGCACGAATATTTGTTTCTGAGTTATGGATGTTTTCTATGTATTTAAGTATTTATTTATCTATATAAGTATGTTTATCGTCGTCTAGTACCCATAGTACAAGCTTTGCTTAGTTTGGGACTAGGTCGATTTGTGTAAGATTGTCCCCTAATATTTATTTATTTATTTTATTTATTTATTTATTTATTTATTGCAACTCGTTGTACACTGGATATGAGGGATTTTTATCTCGCGCATCGCTCTGCTGCCTCGCTTCGCTCCATTCCATTCCATTCCATTGGCAGGAAAGTTTCCGAAATAAACTACTTTATGACTAATGAATGATAGTTATAGAAAATTATACATCACTAGCTTTTGCCCGCGACTCCGTCCGCGTGGAATTATTAATTTGGGCAGCTTATTTTTTTGATCCAATTTGCTTTTTCATCAATTATGGCTCTCCTTAGTTCCTCGATATAAAAAATACCCCCCCCCGCAACCCCCCCACCCCTGCACCCCGCTCCCACCCCCACCCCCCACCGAACCCCCCCCCCCCCCCCCCCGCACACCCGCGTTCACATTCACCACCGTACTCCCAGCATGATGATATTATAGCCTATTAGCCTTCCTCGATAAATGGGCTATCTAACACTGAAAGTATCGTATCTTTCTTATTTGTCAACCGATTCAAATGAAACAAACATTAAATGTTAATCCAAGAAAATACCAACATATCAGTGAAAACCGCATCCTTCTAGGTTAAGCCGTTTCTGAGATTAGCGCGCACAAACGCACAGACAAACAGACAATAATTCTAAAAATCATTGTTTTGGGTTCTATTGCGCTAATAAATAGCCCTAGTGACAGTTTTTCTCAAATATCTTCAGTGTACAGACACCGACTTGTTACAGATTTATTATATGTATAGATAACTTATTAACCCGTCGCGCGATCGGGGACTTTTTTGGGTAATTTTTTCTATGTACCCTATGTTAAAAGATGATCGAAACTACTAACAAAAATTAGCAAATTTTGACAGTTAGCTTAATCACCGCCGTGTCTGCCTAGGACGCTCGAGGGGTTAAATTACGAGAAACGATAGAGACCGGAAAGTGGCACACCTGTCTCGCCCGAACCCCTCCGTGTCAGTACAGCGAGAGCAGGACAACTGCAGCTCAGACCGTTAATAGGCGCGTAAAATTGATCAAAACAGCATTTCGTAATCCCCTGTTTTCTTCTCGAAAACTGGACCAATAAAATTATTTTTTTCAAATATAATTAGAGGATAGATTTAGCTATGCTAGAATCTCTCATATAAACAAAAAAAAGAAAAACATAGGGATGTTTTTCTTTTTTTTGTTTATATGAGGGATTCTTTTCTGATGAATGTCTAAAAATGACGTTGAAATTGGGCAATTTTTTCAGTTTTTGAAAGCTCATTAGCTGTGGTAGATACAGATTACACAGTAAAAAAAATTTGGCTCTAAAGCCATTATCCAGGGAGGAAACAGGGGATTACGTTTGTATGGAGAAATGGTGCGCATCGTATCCCTAAAAAACTTATAAAAATAAATAAAAGAAAAAAGAAGTACTGGCTAAGCGCGGGCTTAAAAATCTCATGTAAAAATAAACGCCTCTTAAAATTATTTATATCTAGGACTGATAATACAGTATTAAAAAAACACTACAAAGATTACAAACGGATTCTTAAAAGAGCAGTTAACACTTCAAAAAAAATACAATACGTAAGAAGAATAAGTACATCTAAAAATGTTACAAAAACTATGTGGCAAGTTATTAAGGAAAAAACTAGTAAATCAAATAGAAAAGAATTAAAAAATCTTCGATTAAACATCAATGACATTACTACAGAACGACCTGACCTTATAGCGAATACTCTGAACGATTTTTTTGTATCAGTAGGAGTAAACGAAACAAAAAATATATGCCATGGTTGCACAGTTATTGAAAGAACTAATAATACAATGTATCTAACTCCTGTAGACGCGAGTGAAATAAATAAAATTATTAAAAATCTAAAAAATAAAACTAGCTTTGGTTTTGATGAATTTCCCCCAACACTTCTAAAGTATTGTAATAATGAGTTGGTGTTTCCATTAACTTGCCTGATAAACCAATCATTCGCTGAGGCAACTTTCCCAGACCTACTAAAAATATCAGTTGTAAAACCTGTACCAAAAAATAAAACAGCCAGTGATCCTGGCCATCTCCGTCCAATTTCAATGTTATCCACGTTTTCTAAAGTGTTTGAATCTGCAATGGCAAATCGTTTGAACTGTTTTTGCGAGAAGTATGATATTTATGATGACAGTCAGAATGGTTTTCGCACGGGAAGGTCAACGATATCTGCACTTTATCAGTTTACAAATGAAATACTAAAAATAATAAATAATCGGAAGTATGCGATTGCCATGATGCTGGATATGAGCAAGGCCTATGATAGGGTATCACATAAAATTCTTTTGGGAAAATTATATGACCTGGGTGTACGAGGAATAACTCATGGGTGGTTTGAGTCTTACCTGCAGAATCGCCAACAGTATGTTGATATTGAATATTTTGATTCCAATCAAAATATATTAACAACAGTTAGGTCTAGGAAGGCAGATATAAAGTGTTCAATCCCCCAGGGAAGTGTTTTGGGATGCATTTTGTTTTTATTGTATGTTAATGATCTGCCAAAAACCTTAAGTAACAAAAGTATACTTTATGCAGATGATATTACTGTTGTATTCCAGTGTAACGACAGTGAGCATTTAAAACAACAATTAAGTATAAGTATTGGAGAAATTTCGGACTGGCTTGATGGACATAATTTGATACTTAACACTTCAAAAACTAAAATAATGCAAATAAAACCGCGCCAAAAAAGACCAATTGACACTGAATTAGCGTATAAGGGAGATAAAATCGTAGCAGTCGATACTTGTAGCTTATTGGGAATTGAAATCGATTCAGAATTAAATTGGAAAACTCATATTGGAAAACTATCAGGAAAATTGTCCCAGTTTACGTATGCTATCTACGAACTAAAAAAAAGTACTAATTTGAAGACTGCAACTAGTGCATATTATGCTTACGCGCATTCTTGGTTAAGCTATGGCATTATTCTGTGGGGTAGCAGCCCACATGCTAACGACTTGTTTATTCTTCAGAAAAGGTGTGTTAGAATTTTAGTTAACATAACCCAAACTGAGAGTTGTAGGCCGCATTTTGTACACTTGAAGATCTTGACACTTACATGTATTTACATTTTTGAATTATGTAAATTTGTAAGGAAAAATACTCAATTATTTGAACAGACACGAGATAACTATTGTCTAGCACATACTTTGAGACGAAGGAACAAATTGATGAGCACATTTACTAATCTGAAAATTGTTGGCTCGGGCACGCACCACATGGCGGTGAAGATATACAATGGGGTACCTAATAATATAAAGGAGGTAGGAAAAGACTCAGTGTTTTATAGTAAGTTAAAAGAGTTCTTGTTAGCAAATAGTTTTTACAGCCTAAAAGACTTTTTTGATTATAATAAATGTTGACATTTCTGGAATTTAATTTGAATAATACTCATTTATATTATTTTATTTTATTTTAGAATTATTTAATTTCAGGTATTGGACATGATGTATTTATTTATTGGGTGCTTACTGTTTAAAATTGACATTCATTTTTGTTAACTTTGTATGGTTTGGATTCAATTTGCTATGATTATTTATTTGATTATGCCTCTTATTTTGTTGTGCTCTAATATAATGTTTATTATGCTTTAAATTATGGAACTATTGAACTGCATGTGTATATAATAAGGTATTAAATGTTTCTTGCTATACCCTACCAGGGTCCATGTGACACAATTATATTTTAAGACCTGTACAAACACCATGGTTGCAATAAATGATTGAATTGAATTGAATTGAATTAATATGTATAATTTTCCATAATTATTGTTTGTTTGTCATAAACTGATTTATTTCTGAACCAGCATTTTCTTCGGGATCTTTTGAAATGCCACCTTATAGAATGCAGTAGGTTAGGTTAGGTTAATAACAAATCCTAAGAAAATAAAGTTTCCGAAATAAATTACTTTATGGGTAATGATAGCTACGGAAAGATTCCAGAATTATCAGAAGATTCCAGGTTCGGATTAGGGCGTGCAAAACCGGAAAGTTGTCAAAACCGGTTTTGAATTTCGGTTTTGAGGGCCCAAAACCGGAAACCGGTTTTTTCCCCGGTTTTGGCAATGTTCTTAAATATTTTTTATTATGGTAGTAATGGTAGAATTTGAACAGTAAAATCATATTCTTAGATAGTTTATATACCCACAAAATCTACAAATAAAACAAATTGCATGAAATACTTGTTTTTAATTATCCATTAATGCCTAGCCTACCAAGTAGACCTTAGATTAAATAGATCACGACGAGAGATTTGGACGACCGGATAGCCTAGTTGTTAGAGAACCTGACTACGAAGCTTGAGGTCCCGGGTTCGATTCCTGGTCGGGGCAGACATTTGTGTGAATAATACGAATGTTTGTTCTCAAGTCTTGGGTGTTTAATATGTATTTTTAAGTATGATTATCCGTTGTCTAGTACTCATAGTACAAGCTTTGCTTAGTTTGGGACTAGGTCAATTGGTGTGAATTGTCCCGTGATATTTATTTATCACATTCATAACATAACACATTCATTCATATAACACTCTTAGTTTGGCTAACAAACAATTTTAAAATGAACTTGAAATAATATTTATCCTAAAGATTAATTAACAGAGATCAAAATCAAATCACAACACATGTAAGTATGTGGCACCTTTAGTTATTTAAATAAATAATAATCAATATGTTCGTATTTGTAGTTATAGTCGATGGCAGTCGAAATAAAAAACAGATCATTTACTGTACCACATTAATAAACTAAACTCTCTTAGTTTGGTTAAAAACAATTTTAAAATGAACTTAAAATAATATTTATTCTAAAGATTATTTAACTGAGATCAAAATCAAATCACGGAGCGGGAGAGCGGGAGCGCGACGCGGGCGGAGGGAGGAGTGTAAGTAGTATAGATAGGTTGCGTTCGGATTTCGGATATTTTTCGATGACTCAAAATTAAATATTTCTTAGAGCGTTAGAAAAAAGTTGATTTAAATCAAAATGTACCTACGTCAATCAAAATGGAAAAACCGGAGGTAAAACCGGTTTTGTCTTTCAAAACCGGTTTTGAAAAATCGGTAAATTTTGTCCGGTTTCCGGTTTTCAGCAAAACCGGAAAACCGGTTTTGCACGCCCTAGTTCGGATCCTGGCAGGGTCGCCAATTTTTTTGATCATTATTAAAATTGTCATGTTATTTATAAATTACCTGTAATATATTTAAAGTCTGGACAGTGAATTATGGAAACTCATTAGTTATTAAATACCGTAAGATTGTTTCCATTTTGACACTCGGAACGTCTCAGTTTTAACCGTAAAGGTTAGTGTTTTCTCATAGATTACTTATATAAAATCCTAGAATTTTATCACATAAAATATCCAAACCTATTTAATGTAATTAATAACAAAACATCAGCCTAAGTATTGCACTTCCGATCTTTCTCGATGTTTGTTGAGAATTGCCGAGTGCCAGAGTGGAAATAATCTTACTGTTTGACTTATTAAATTATGGGAAACTATAGACACCCCCTGAAAGTAAATTTAGTAATCTAGAGCAGATCACAAAATAATGACTTATATAACCGCATTACCTACTTATAAACTTTTATTATAATATTACTTCTACTTCATTTAATTTAGAATTGAAAACCACTACATCATTATATTGCGGCTCGTCAACTATTTCTTACCTAGCAAATAGTACAGTACAATAGTCTGGGAGCCGCAAAATAAAATTGTTTTAATGTCACTTTATTTGCGTGTCGTTAATTGTTACTCTATAAAATGTAATGTAAATGTAAATTGTAAAGAGATTACAGTTCACGAGCCGCAATATAATGTTGTTGTGGTTTCTAATTCTAAATTAAATGGAGTATAGTAGAACGGATAATCCAACTCCAAACCTTTGACCTTCGGGATCCAATTTCCTTGGTAAAATAATCTAAGAAGTTATCTAGCAATAAGAAAAGCGGGTTCCAAGTAAATAATCTGGTATATAAAATTTCCCTTTGTATTATAAAATAAGGACGCGAAATGAGGTGATACTACTTGAATCCTGATTAGGTGCGACAAGGACAAAGAACTTAGTGACGAGGAAAGTGAATCCCATTTCAAATTGCGTTGCGTAGCTTTTGCTGTGGAATTGTTTTGGACTTGAACCGGGTCTATATAGGGTTGCATTGCATAATTGTTGAAGGTCATAATGAAACGTTTGTCATAATGTATTGATATTTATTGACTCTTTTTAGTCTGAATCTATTAATTGTACAGAATTGTTATAAAACAAACCTAACCTATAGAGTTCTACAAGATGACCATTTAAAATTTTTGAAAAAAAAAATTATGAGTAGTTATAATTATGACAAACATTACATTATGACTAAAGTTTTTTTTATCAAAAGGAAGACAGAAAGATGGTTCCAGTAACAGGCCCTATTCTCTGTGTGTGTTCACAACACATACATACATTAAATCACGCCTCCTTGCCGGAAAAAGGGTAGGCAGAAACTATTCGTTTCCACATGCTACGATCCTGACGTACATCTTTCGCTTTCACATCACTCATTAGTCGTTAGTTTTTCAAACACGCTCACCGGTTTCGGGTACTCTTGACCTGACCTTTTTCAAGATATCCCTTTCATAATTCTTCCTTCATCCATCCTCTCCACATGCCCAAACCTACTTTACATTTCTTTCTCTAGACGAGTCACAACATCATCTTACATGCCACAACGTTCTGTTTCGGGGTAAATATTCAGCGTTTTTACGGCGGTTTTTTTATCATTACCGTTTGAGCAGAAATTATTAAAATGGATGATGCTTAGGGTTAACTTTTTATGAAAACTTAAGACAGTACCGATGCTGAATCTAGTTTGATGGAATTTCGCGCGATTCGTCCTTCGGTTGTGGTAATAATCGTCGAATGGTAATGACTTTTAACCGCGCGGTCAAAACGCTCGAATATTCACCCTTCGACACTATTCCTCATTCGGTCACTCAGGTTCGCACCAATCATACCCATCAATGCTCTCATTTGTACAGCATTTTTCCTACGCGGAACATAATTTCTTACGTGTTTCATATGTTTCACAATCGTGACTTGTAATAGTTCTGATGGATAGCACCACAAACTACTATTGACGAATGCAAACGATTAAATAATTCAAATGGGCTGGTCAGGGATACTATGCTGCAAATGTATTTATGTAGGTATTTAGTACGCATACACTAAGTCAAGAACCTTTTCGTTTATTTAAAACTAGCTTTTGCCCGCGGCTTCGCTCGCGTGTACCACGAGTATTCCAAAGATCTAAGATATCAAGCAAGCAAGCATGCACGCAAGCAAGCAAGCGTGCATGAAAGCGTGCAAGTAAGCGTGCAAGCAAGCGTGCAAGCAAGCCCGACTAAACTTCAGGTAGATACGGTCCTTTACAATATTTCTTTATATACAATGTTTTTCACTAATTCGGAAGCGGGCACTAAAATAACCAGGCTTGTTAATAATATAAAACCTATTATTACTTTCCCCTGTCCTGCATTAGGTATTATTCAATGTTTTCTTACCTTCTACGGAAACTTGAGTAACTGGAAGCGCTGTGTACCTACTTAGCATTGATATTATACATATTATAGTATTTTGTAAAGGTTTTGTGTGACCTAACCGCTAAAGAGTTATACCCTCCATCATCAGCTCATCTGAATAACCAGAAAGAATACAACTAAAGTTCTATATGTGCATATGATATTTAAAGAAACTTCCTAAAACTCCTAACCGTTAAGGAGTTTAACCTTCCATCATCAGCTCACCCGGATAACCTGAAAGAATACAACAATCGGTCTATACGTACCTATAATATTTGAAAAAATATCCTCAACTCCTAACCGTTAAGGAGATTTACCTTCCATCATCAGCTCATCAACATGAGATGATGTCTACCAGACGCAAACACTTAAATAGGTTGAGAAAATATATGAAAAACGTAATGCGTGCCTACAAAATTTGAGGGTTGCCCTCGATTTCCTTGAGATCCCGTCATCAGATCCCGATTTGGTGACAATGGGACCATCTCAGGAGTATATTGTATTCTTTCGAATAAAAAAATAATTAGTGGAATGCATAACCTCCTTTTTTTTAAGTCGGTTAAAGAACCCTTTGCGGCCTACTTACAGCATAAACTTATGAATTTTGAAATTTTAGCTTACATTCAGTAAAACGCAAAATCCCGTTTTTTCCCGTTCCCGTAGGAATTTTGGAAAGTCCTCTCTCAATGCTCCTCTACACTCCCCAAACAACCTACATGCCGAATTTCAGCTTTCTACGACCAGTAAAACGAAAAATCCCGTTTTTTCCCGTTCCCGTAGGAATTTTGGAAAATCCTCTCTCAATGCTCCTCTACACTTCCCAAGCAACCTAAATGCCGAATTTCAGCTTTCTATGACCAGTAAAACGAAAAATCCCGTTTTTCCCGTTCCCGTAGGAATTTTGGAAAGTCCTCTCTCAATGCTCCTCTACACTCCCCAAGCAACCTAAATGCCGAATTTCAGCTTTCTACGACCAGTAAAACGAAAAATCCCGTTTTTTCCCGTTCCCGTAAGAATTTTGGAAAGTCCTCTCTCAATGCTCCTCTACACTCCCCAAGCAACCTAAATGCCGAATTTCAGCTTTCTACGACCAGTAAAACGAAAAATCCCGTTTTTTCCCGTTCCCATGGGAATTTTGAAAAGTCCCCTCCTAATCCTCCTGTACACTCTCCAAGCAACCTAGATGCCGAATTTCAGCTTTCTACGACCAGTTGAACGAAAAATCCTGTTTTTTCCTTATCCCGTGGGAATTTCCAAAAATCCTTAAAACTATTTTTTACTATTATAATTACCTACTTCTATGCCAAATTTCAAGTGTCTAGTAATTATAGTTCATAGGATCCCGTTTAACTGAATATATAAATCCCGTTTTATCCTTATCCCGTGGGAATTTTGAAAAATCCTGAATTATGTGTTTTAAATAATGTAATACCTACTTGTGTATCAAGTTTGAAGAGTCTAGTTATTATAGTTACTGAGATAGGGTCACTCGGAATCGAATATATAAATCCCGTTTTTTCCCGTCCCCGTGGGAATTCCCAAAAATCCTTCCTTAGTGGATGCCTACATTGTATAAGGTATCTATGTGCAAAATTTCAAATCTCTAGGTCCAGTGGCTTGGGCTGTGCGTTTGATATATCAACAGTCATTTAGTTTATTTAGACATTTCAACCCCATCGCACCCCATCCAGGGAGATGGTATTTTACGTCCGCCACGTCGGATTTTAAACCCGTTGTTGTTTTCATAACCAGCAACCCGATAAACCATAGAAACAACACCCACGTTGATTTTCAGACTTTGTTACCCCTTTTCCCCCTTTCAGGGGTTGAATTCTCAAAAAACCTGAAACACGTGTTTACTCATTTATCATTAGGAGTACTTCTGTGAAGTTTCGAATAAAATAGTCGAACGAATCTTGTTTCCCCATACAAACTTTGGACCCCCGTTTCACCCCCTTAGGGAGTGAATTTTGAAAAATCCTTTCTTAGTGCACCCCTAGACCATATAAGGAACCTACATGCCAAATTTGGAATCTCTAGGCCCAGTGGTTTGGGCTGTGCGTTGATATGTCAGTCAGTCAGTCAGTCAGTTTCTTCTTTTATATATATAGACTAGCTTTTGCCCGCGACTTCGTCCGCGTAGAATTCCAATTTGTGGTAAAGCTTCTTCATCTCTTTCATTGTATAAAACAAAAATCCGGCACCGGCAACATCCATCATTATTATCATTTCATCATGAGTATCAGTTAGTGAATATTATAAATACCGTTTATTCCTATCCCGCGGGAATTTCAACAAATTTGTCCTTATTCTTTGCAAAATTACACTTATTTTTATCCCGCGGGTATTTTGCATTTTCCCCGAGAAAAGTAGCCTATGTCCTTAAAGCTTTCTACCGATAAAAGAACTTTTAAAATCAGCCGCGTAGTTGAGTTCACTTATTTTTTTCCCGTGGGAATTTTGATTTTTCACGAAGAAAATAGTCTATGTAAGTAAGGGTTAGTGTAGCTACTCACTAATAGGTGAAAGAAATTTGCAAATCAGCCCTGAAGTGAAATTCACTTCTTAATATCCCAGGGGAATTTTGCATTTTACCGAATAAATAGTAGGTAGCCTATACCAATAAAGGATAGTGAAGCTTTCTATTGGTGATTTTTTTTTAAACTCAGCCCCGAAGTTAATTTTACTATTTTCTATACCGCCGGAATTTTGCATTTATCCGGAAAAAAGCATCCTATGTTAACCAAGGACAGTGCATCTTTTCTATTGGTGTAAGACATTTTAAAATGAGCTCCGAAGTTGAATTTTCTTTTTTCTATCCCTTGGGAATTTTGCATTTCCCCGGAAAAAAGTAGCCTATGTCAATAAAGGATAGTGTAACTTTTTACTGGTAAAAGTTTTTTTTTTTAATCGGCTCGGAAGTTTCAGAGATTATCAGTACACAGTATATAGTAGATATTATTAGTACAAGCTTTGCTTAGTTTGGGACTAGGTCGATTTGTGTAAGATTGTCCCCTAATATTTTTATTTATCTATCCCACAGGAATTTCCAAAAATCCTGCAATAAGTTTTTTTATTGTTATGGTCATTTTCGTTAATACTGTATTTGAAAAGATTAGTAATTGTAGTTACGGAGATATGGTCCAGTTGATTTGAGTACCTACATATATAAATCCTGATTTAACTTTATCCCGTGGAAATTTTCAAAATTCTTTATATTCGCTTTATATTCTAATAGTCTAATTGCATGCCCAATTTGTACAGTTTAGTAATCTTCGTTATGGGCATAGGGTCACTCTTGATGAAATATATAAATCCCGATTATTCCTTATCCCGTGGAAATTCCGGAAAATCCTTTCTTATCGGATGCCTACGTCATACAAAGAACACACCCTCCACGTTTTAGGTCTCTACATACAGCGGTTTAGGCTGTGCGTTAATCCGGCAGTCAGTCATTTAGGACTTCAGGACAAAGCATTTTATATGTATTTGCATTGCACCAAGCTTTTATGCGAGTTCAACAATGATATTTGAATACTCAATTCGATTTTATTCGAAAAAGGTTGAACTCGCATAAAAGCTTCATCATCATCATCATTTCAGCCGTAGGACGTCCACTGCTGGACATAGGCCTCCCTCATTGACGTCCAATCATTACGGCTGGAAGCGACTTGCATCCACCCTGAACCTGCGGCCTTCACCAAAACGTCCGTCCATCTCGTTGGTGGACGTCCCACGCAGCGCTTGTAAAAGCAAAAGCTTGGTGAAATGCAAATACTTAATACATATAATTAGCTATTATCAGAGATCAGATCAAGACGTGGTTGACAAACGTAGACAAAAATGGTTTGCAATATTTGAAGTTTCGTTTCGTTTACAATGTGTCAAAATAAAATGTAATTTAAATCAAAAGCACTAAGGAGTATTGATATCAACTTCGAAGCAAATCACCCCCAAAATAACTTTCTACTACTTTTTGACCCCGTCAAGGGATGAATTTCAATAAAATACGAAACACGTCTTCCATCAATTTTGTTAAAGAATGTTTATGCAAAATTTGAAGTAGATTGGACCAAGGAATCACGATGTCTCATACAAACTTTGCCCCCCTTTTTTACCCCCTTAGAAGTAGAACTACGGAAAATCCTTTCTTATCGGATGCCTACGTCATACAAAGAACACACCCTCCAAGTTTCAGGTCTCTACGATCAGCGGTTTAGGCTGTGCGTTGATCCGTCAGTCAGGACAAAGGATTTTATATGTATAGATATCTCAAAATACAGTATGGGCAGGGGTGGCTATTGTAAAGGTAGTTGCTTGGTTTTGTGCATTTAACTTAAAATTCAGCTTGGCCGACCTCAAAGCTCTATGCTCATTTTTACAAAACCGCTCCTGAACAGGAACTTTATTGCTCAAAGCATATAACAGTAAGCTAATATCGAAACATTTTAGAAATATCTCCTCTAGATATTGTTCCGCATTCTTCCGTAGTTCAGTATGACAAAGTTTTATGTTACATCAAGTAACAGAAAATTAACTCTTCAGGTAGAAGTATTAGGTTCAATTTTCGGTGAATTATAAACGAAGCTTTAAGAATTTGATAGGGAAAGCAAGGAAAATCACGTGCGTTTTGAATGTGTATATCTTATTTAGGTTGGCGCCCACTCTGGGACTAAAAATGCTTACAATATTCAAAATTGATCCGGATTATTTTAGTAAATGTTTGGGTTAGTTCGATAATCCCTACACTAGGTTTTCATCGGAATAAATATTTGATTTATGATGTAGTAACGCTTTCAATTTCAATTCAATATCAATGATTCTGCAAATGTCGAGGTTGATGGAGACACTATCGGTTGGTGTGGTATTGGTCAATTTTTACTATTCGATGTTTTTTATTCGGTTCTTTTCCTGGCAACAATATTTTTTCTGTGTATTGAAAAACATTTATACAGAGGTATACAGGCAAACTAACCCAACTACATGTTTAAATATTTCAGCTCCTGTTGATTCTATTATATTATGATGATGATGATGATGATGATGACCATGATATGCTTATGCCCTTGTCGTCCTTTAAATTATTGTAACATTCATCGTTACAATATTGCGAACAAAGCACATCAAATCTATAAAAAGTATCCGCAGAGGCATTCCCAAATTTCTCCCTCAATTTCGCAAACGCGAGTGTTTTTCAACCACATCATTTCTTCTAAGGTCCGATGAATCTTCCACCTTATTGCTATTCACAAAGCGAATTATTAAAACGTCTTGTGGTGTTGCCAGTTATTTTGAAAAAAAAATCTTAGTTGCCATCTAGGGTTGTTATTATTATATTAGGACTGTGGGAATACAGTAGAGCTTTACATTTTTTACGACGTATAGCGAATCGTAAACTATTTCGACATAAATCTTTTCTAAATTGCTGTCCGAACTATTCAATTTTAATAATAACCTACTATAATGAATTTGTTTCATTAAAAATAATCAATTCTCTGCTATTTTACTTTGACAGTTGTAACGTAGCATGCCACTGCACGATCCCTACCCCCCCCCCCCCCCCTGTTTATAATTTTTTTCAAACCTACCGCGCACCCTGCAAAACCTAAACTGAATTAAAGGAACTAAATTACCCCTAACCATCTTTATTAAGGCTTTAAAGCTCTAGAGCTCTAAGCCAAATAAATATTGAACTTATATAATAACCTAAGATTATTAATATTGGTTGTGATATGTGATATGGCCATGTGATCGTCTAGTACCTAAGAGAACCCTTCGTTGTGCCCGCACCTGAGTAACCCAAGAGCTTTTCAGTGAGGAGTAAAGATTGAAATACCTATAATTAATTGTTATATAGCGGCGAATAGTACATTACTGGAGTTATTTAGAGAAAAAGACTAATATTGAATTTCTTAAGAGTAGACAGTCAATTATGGAGTTTTATCTATGTTTTAAGGCGAGTAAGCCTTAAAATAGAGTATAGCCTAGACAAGTAAATCAGAAGTGTTTAGGGTGGATATTATGTTTCATTACTTGAGGCCCCAGGTTATTAAATAAATTCATTAGACAGTAAGATGGTATTCTAACTTAATAGTAGGTATTCTATCTATTCTAGTAATGTAGATATATGGTTGCCCATATTTGATTCAGGTTATAGAATATCTTAAGTAGTAGTGAAAAAGAGGTAAAGATAGTTAAATGAAAGAGGTAATTTCAGGTTTATAAAGTCATCTGTCCATAGTCTATGTTATGTTCATGAGGGAAAAGGTAAATTATTTTGCGGCTATGTTCAGAAGCCCCTCCTCCGCTTCTGAAAATGGTTTCCGACCTGATACAGGGGCTCCACCTCTTCCGCATTAGCTCAGATGGAGCATTCTAAGTACCTTATCCTCGCAGGTAATTAGAATATAACATTGTAATTTTGTAATATTATATCATAAGAGGGCAATCAAATGGAATGTCAGTTATAGCCCGAGGCTGTCCCTGGATCAATCCTGTGATCATAATACTCCTGCATTAGCTGACCAAACTTCAGTGGTAATTGTAGACTTCATTGGTTTATCATAATGACTAATGAGTAGCTACCGGGTCTCTTGGAACCGGTAAACCACTAACTTGCATCTGCCTTAGTTTAGTCAGGGTGACTTCCATTGTCAGTTTATAGAGATAAGAATTTGGTATAACTTTTACCATTAAATTTAGTTTGTATACTAGCCACTACAGGACCAAATAATCCAAGGTTGCTTTACCAGGGACGACCACCAACTTCAAAGGAGATTCTACTTTTTTCAGCAAATAAGTATTATTCATGGTGAGTTATTGATTTCATTTTGTCTCACTCAATTGCTTCTACTAGAGTTTGCAACGTAGGACATATGGATGAAGTAAACTTCGAAATCTTTCATCCGTCGGAACTGTCTATAAGTAAGTAAGTATATCAAGTGTCCGATAATTTCGACTACCTATCAATCTCTAAAAGATGTATAAGTCCTAACCACTAACCTCTAATACCTTAATGAAATCCTGGTGCTCCTCAACGCCGTGTCCTCGGAGCGCCTCCCCAACCCAAACCAGTTCAAAGATCTTTTCATCTATATCTCAATGTTATTACTTGACTAATTAGGATTTGTAAGCACTCACCAAATAGGGATATACTTAACCATCAGCTTTGGATTAAACCTCTATTATTCTCATCAAATCCTCGAGTCCAGCCTCACGTTCCGTCCGCCCTCTCTTCCTCCTCATCACCCAGTTCCCGCCTTTTCTTCTTTTTTTTTTCAGTCCCCAGTTCTTGTCCTTTTTCCCGATCAGCGCTAAACCGCTGCAGTCTTTCGCACGTCTCGTAATACCATTTCGTTTCCAAACGCTTCAAGCGCTTTTTTTTCGCGTTACGGCGTTATCTCTCGTTTGCGCGCGCAGAAGAGTTGGTGTTGGTACACGCCGAACCGTTTCGGCGGACCGTCCGACTTGAGATACCATAGCATTTTTCAACGCTTCCAAGCGCTCCGTGGAATTTGCGTGATTTGTCTGTACCTGACCGTTCCAGCGTCAGTTATTCGAATATGGACCCTATTACTGAGTGTTTATGATCAATTGTAGTTTGAGCATTTTGTCTTTTAATTAATGAGGTCACTAGATGTGAAGGAGATAGAGCACGTAATAAAATGAGATCATAATCATCATTTCAGCCGACATTCGTCCACTACTGAACATAGGCATAAAATGAGATCGTTATATGAAATTGATTTGTAGTAGCATGTGGAAAAAGGCAAACGAAGTTTGTTGGAAACACAACCAACTTATAAATCTAGGTGGAATTAAATATTTTTATTTATTTATAATTTATTTCCTATTTAATTCTGTGAGTTATAAGGAAATAGATTGGGCCCTATCAAGGTCCATAAAGATAAATTAATACATATAAATTAATGTAATTTTTTTTTGGTCATTTTACGGGCCTGCAAACATAATATAAATATATATTTGTGAATGAGACGGTTTTCAGTATTCTGAACCGTCACAAGTTCTGTTTGGACCGATAACCCGATTTTCAAAATGACATTGACACTTTTATGGTATAGACATTGACATAAATGACAGTTCACCGTGTCACCATGGAATCTGCGATAGTGTAATAATCTGATTTCATTTTTCATTGAGAAATTTAATCAATGGTTGCCATTATTTACACAGTAACTGTATTATTGACGTCCATCAACGAGATGGACAGACAATGTGAAGGCCGCAGGTTCAGGGTGGATGCAAGTCTCTTCCAACCGTAATGATTGGGCGTCAAAGAGAAAGGCCTATGTCCAGCAGTGGACGCCCTGCGGCTGATGAGTATTATTGAACGAGCTGTTATAGACGCTAATTTTTGCCTTATCGTACATAATTATGTTTATACAACGCTGTATTCGAATACTTGCACTAAAAAACCTACGAATAGACACATTAATTGTGCTAGCAAAAACAAACATGCAGAAATGCCCATAAATTTATACAACGCTTATCGCAACTACCGGCAAAAACCCAAAGGTGGCAACACTGACGTTTACCCCTCGATAACCCGGGTAAGGTAAATCCGGGTCATTACACAAGTCCTTGTTCGAATCAGTCCGGGGAGGGTTAGGAAAAACCGGTCAATTGTGAAGCTTTTTTTACCGGGAACAGAGGATGTAAGTTTGAATGTTGGCGCACCTTGCTTTCCCATAATTTGATAAGTCATAATGTATCATTCTTCATAATCAACGTTAGTCATAAAGTGATTTATTTCTGATTTTTTTTAATCCCATCTTATAGAATGCAGTAGGTTAGGTTAGGTTTGTTTTACAGCAACTCGGAAAAAAAACTGTTTCAGAAATAAATCACTTTATGACTAACGTTGATTATGAAGAATGATACATTATGACTTGAGACCCTTGAATGTTCCGTGTTGACATATTCAGAAACAAAGTTTTTCGAAAAAATCGTGTACATATACCTGCACACACCAGCTAAGATATTCAAGGGTGTGTACTGTGTGTGAAGTTTCCAATCTGCAATCCGCGTGGGAATTACGGCCTAAGTGTGGGAGCGATAAATTAATTTTATTCTTCGCAGACAGAGTCGCGGGCAACAGCTATTAAAACATAATTCTATAGATCATTTTAAAATTCTATTATTAATCATATTTATCGCACTCGCGGATTTTCAAGATACAGGCTCAGCCTAGTTTGGAGTCTGATAGAATAATTCAATGTATGTAAAAAATCTGTTTTTGTGAAATAAACATTTATTTTATTTATTATTTATTTATTTAAATTTCAACAAGAGGATGTGAGACAGACACTTAGGAGGTTTAAAACGTTAAGGTGTATTTCGCCACATTCCCACTTCGTCCACATTCCCACTTCGTCAGCAATCCCATTTCGTCCACAATCAATTCCCAATTCGTCCACATTCCCATTTCGTCCACATTCCTACTTCGTCAACATTCCCATTTCGTCCACATTCCCATTTCGTAAAAAAATAGTAACGAAATTGGTAGTGTATCTGAATAGTATTGACCCGCACCGTGCTTAGCAAGTATTTTTCTTAACATGACTACCTATATCACAAAATAAAATCTTTTCTGAGAATTAAGCTAAGAGATAGCGAAAACCGCATTAAAATCTGCTAGGAATGTTGACTAAGTGGAAATGTGTATGAAATGGGAATGTGGACGAAATGAGAATGTGGACGAAATGGGAATGTGGACGAAGTGGGAATGTAGACGAAATTAACTAAAACGGTTTGAAAATCGTTTCCAAATAATTAACGCTTATTATAGAGCCTTCGGACGTAGCGTTGATTAAAATTTTAATTAAACGCTATGATGGACATTTTTTGCCTTATTTATTTTACTTATTAACCTCGTTTTTTTACAGGTACGGCCTCGGATGGAGTACAAGTATTGTGAGTCGTAACTTGTAAGTTTCCAAAAAGGGAATTGACCGTGCTTGGTGTTTGAATAGGACGACGTCGTCTAGTTTTGGGCCCTGTACGCTTAGTATAAGTTTTCCTTCACTTCAATACTTCTCGATCGCGTTTACGTAAAAATTTCAATTACTAGGGAAACATGGACAGCGCCTCCGCGCGCGCGCGTCTATGTTTCCATAGAATTGAAATTTTTACGTAAACGCGATCGAGAAGTATTGAAGTGAAGGAAAACTTATACTAAGCATACTGTTTACATTATTCTAGCGATGGATCGTCCACGATTATATCGTTAACGCAACTTCATCGACTTGTCCATAGACTAGTTGAATTCGTCGACTAGTCGACGTGATGTCTGCGTTACGTAGATGTTCAACTTAACAGCACGTCGACTTCTACGAATCACTAGTCTGGCGATTCAGTAGTCTGTCGACAGTACAACTCTTATTCAAATATGAAATCTATAATATATGGAACATAGTTCAAATTTATTTGGTTGAATAAATGAACTGTATTAACCTACTATGATTTACGTCGCGTATGTAGTAGATGTGAACGATTGTGAACTCTTGGTTTAGCCGTCTAATAATTCGATTAGTCGACGCTCGGTCAGTGGACCGTCCAAACGTTGATTCTACATGGACCGTTCATTCAACGCCTATCGCTACATCATTCCAATAAAATCATCCCAGTAGCAGCCACTGCGGCGCTCGATTGATCTGTAACTCGTTAGCATCACGGCCCCTCAATGTCATCAATGGTGTGTGTGTGAAGTTGTGAATCCGTGTGAGATCTACGGCCCAAGCTCTCTCATTCTAAGAGGAGGCCTATGCCCTGCAGTGGGACGTGTACCTATATGCTGGGATGATATTATGTCACACAGACGCAGCTGCCTTACTCGTGGTTCGATGTTGAACAGACTTAAACAGACGGACTAATGGGCACGGAATCCTAAATAAGATTTTGTTAAAAATTTCATTTTCAATGCAAGCTTTTTCGCTGACTGTACTTTTTGTTGACTATACTTACATTGTCATCCAACCAACCAATTTCAAGTCAATCCGACCATTGGAAGTGGGTCAAATATTTCAATATTTATTTTTAAAGGCAAGATACTATAAATATGTCAAAATAAAACTAAAAACAACAACAAACTCAATACAATACAAGACCCAAGATATTTCATAAACTAAATTCAACTAATCATCCTTGAAATACAAACAAACAAAATAAAAAATAATAGAGAAAAAAAAATTGTCCCAAAGCAATGACAAACAATAACAATTTACCTCAAAATTAAAATTAACCAAAATAAAATCTAGATGCTACCCGTCCGTATCGTACTTGGCCCAAACGTGGCCATCACCCCAGCGGCATTGCCTTGCTGTGTGGCCAACGAGATCCGCTGCACCAAGTACGACCCTGAACGAGTTTGACTTCAAATTAAACTTAAAACATTTGACCCGTACAAGAAAAGGAAGAAAGGGTTCTCCCCACGACCTCATTTTTATTCACTGAAAATTCAATATTTTTGGTGTATGTATCACATGATCGTTTGTTATGTACAAGCACTTAAAGGCAGCCATACGTTTTCGTAAGGGCGTGTTTAAACTCTATGGCAGATATCGAGACCTCTCAAATTCGACAATGTTCTCGAGTGCCGAGCTCATAAAATCTTAGTGGGGGTACAAGTTTTACGCTCAAGCGATCTTATGCGGTAATAACTAGAGATGAAAGGGATAGTCGTTTGGCCGGATACCGAATACCGAATATTCGCCGAAACCTATGGCCGGATAGCCGGATATTCGGCCAAGTTTTACCTAAAATAAAATTAAGCTAATTCGAGCGCGCGCGCGGCACTCCGACTTTATCTTTCTGAAGATATGGTCAATCTACTACAAAAAATGTAATTATATGTCCTTTTTTGAAATATACGCACTATGTGAATTAACAAACTTGATTTTAATGATAGACAAATATACAAATAAATACCTATTTTTAACCATAACTACTTATAAGTTATTTCACTATCTGGTATCCGACCGGGTAGTACGCAACTATCCGGTATTCGGCCGAATAGTAAAATTGTGGCCGGATATCGAATACTGGCCGGATATCCGTTGCATCTCTAGTTGTAATATTCTAACTTGTATGAACGAGTTCGCAGTACGGTACCGCACAACCGTTCATAGAAGTTAGAATATTACAACCTTCACCGCCAACGTACCGCCACGCTTCCGCTGTCTGTGCCTTTTGTTGGAGCTTAACAAACATGTATAGTCGGGGTAAGAAAAGGTTCGTCACTTTTCGACTCTATGCCAACGAGTTAAGGTCGAAAAGTGACGAACCTTTTCTTACCCCGACTTACATGTGTAGATTTGGATGCCCATAGAAACTTTCCCGTTTATAATATTAGTGGAGTCGCTATTTCCTTCTAACCCGTACCGCGCCCTTCAAAATATCTCCCTTCTCATCTTTACATCGAAGGGTGTGCATAAAAAGAAAATGTTCCAGCGCTGTATGTAATTGATGAAGTCCGCGAGTCGCGGGTCGGAGCGGGTTTTATGAGGAAATTCAGGGAGTTATCGGATATCGGGAGTTGTGTTTGTATGTTTGGGACGCGCAGTGTAAATCCAGTAAATAATCTACTATAAATGAACTGAAACAATTACTTTGCTCACCAGCGACTTTACGATAGTGTTACGTTTATGTAAGAAATGCGTGTTAATGCAGTTCCTCCACCTCCACACCAACATTTGTCTTACATTTGGTAGCATAGGGTACGGTTGTGGTACCTACTCTGAAGATGAGCTCTGGTTGTGATGGTTGGGTTTGTGTCATTTGTGTGTGTGCTTACAGTGTGGAGGCAGAGGAACTGCATGAACACGCATTTCTTACATAAACATAACTATCGTAAAGTCGCGGGTGAGCAAAGTAATTGTTTCAGTTCTTTAATATGGACCTCCGCAAAGTGACGCCTGATTCAATAAACTAATCTACTATACTAAAGCGCCAGCCACACAGAAGAGACGGAGGACGGGGGCGCGTCGCGTCGCGTCCGCGTCGTCTGTTCGCAGGCCGCGTCTCCGCCCCGTCTCTTCTATCTGCTTTGGATCGCGTCGCTTCTATAAATTTAGTATGAAAACTGATTCAAGGGGTGCCGCGACTGCGACGCGCCCCCGTTCCACGTCTCTTCTGTGTGGCTTGCGCCAAAGGCACTGCATTATGCGAATGAAGAACCATCAGTATATACTGTTTCTAACTAATTTATTATTTACGAGATAGAAGATATTTTATTATTATTATACAATACAGCCTCATATTTTGAGCAAACGCTGTAGACGATTAGGGAAATAATAAATATGGATAAAGTTATTTAGTAATACTCAACTCTTGCACATCTGCGCAAGTGTCCGTTTTATTGAATTACGAGTGTATTTGAATGTGAGAGTAGAGAAAGAGAGAGAGAGAGATAGAGAGAGGGAAAGCTGTCTGTGCGCTCTTAGTAGAATACAAGTTTAGATTGCTTACTGTGTATATACTGTGGCTCATTCTGCAGCATGAATCGGCAGAATAATTGGGAGAAAAGAGGAAGTAAAAGTTTAGTAGCCATTTTTATTGGCGCAGAGAATTGTAATATTACACCTACCTAACATGCAATGGATAGTGAAAATATACGGATAACTCACGTCTATGAAGGAATTTTCCATTTAGAATCTTTGATCAATTATAACTGTAGATCCACAGTCGCGCGCCCGAAAATGTCCGAGCCAAATGAGCGCCACTTTGATAAAAGTGGCCTTCTTTTTTTCTCAGTACGTTGCGTGAAATTGTCAAGTTTAGCTGACAAGTGTCAACCGAAATTCGACTGTAATGAAGTAAAGACTAGGTTCAAATTTCTGTGTAGGTGATGATTTTAATTGTTATGCAAACAAATAAAAAAGTTCGGACATTTTTTGAAGGGGATTTTGTTCGGCAATGTGTATCTTCAGTTATAATTGATCAAAGTTTAGAATGGAAAGGTCGGGCTACGTCGGGTTCGGTTAACGTATTGGCATTGTCACAAAACGAAGGAGCGCAACCAGCCTTATGGGTAGACTGCGCAATAGCAGCGATCTGGGTGATATTCTTCTTCTTCTGTATATATAAAAGGCAACCGTTACTGACTGCATTCTGCACGGAAGAAGTCGCGAGGATAGTTTGTAAATATAGGTTTTTATATTATTATTTTTTTATACGATAGGGCGCAAACGATACGGGGCGATAGGGTTTTTTTAATTTGTAAATTTCCTGTCAAATGTATTTTTTTTTTTCTGTGTTTGTATCGAATATGTGTAAATAAACATCTCTCTCTCTCTCTCTCAAACGAGCAGGCGGGTCACCTAATGGCAACCAATCACCGCCGCCGCTCGTTTTTGAAGATCCCCAAATTGTACCGGACGTTTCGGAGATATTTGATTAACTTTGTTTAAGTTAAGTTGTTCTTTATTTTCTTTTTTCGATTTTGGTATAGAGGTATTTTGTGTGTTAAAATTCCAAAACAGTCCTATTTCATTCGTCCATCTGGATATATTTGATACTAGCTTCGCCCCTACTGAAGTAGATTAAAACGTAATTTCTCATGAGAATGACATATTTATCCGGGGTAAAAAGTAGCCTATGTCACTCTCATGCTCTCTAACTATGTCCATACAAAAAATCGCGGCAATCCGTCGCTCAGTTTCGAAGTGACAGGAGGACAAACAAACAAGCACACTTTCACATTTATAGTATTAGTATGGATGTATGGATATGTATTTATCTACAACAAAGGCAAGTCAGAAGATAGAATTTCCACTAGCAAAGCCTGAAAATCAATACCACTATTCTGGCTATCTGTGAAATTCCGAACGGATAACCTGTTTGTAATACTCAAAGGCCAGACATCTAAGCTGGCAGCCATCTTTAAAAATGTGGAGCTCGTAGTTCAACCTGCCGTTTTGTCCTCTGACCAGTTTAGAATACTTTTAGTAAAAGACACAGTTTCCATATATTTTTCTTTTCTTGTACAATAAAGCGCTTCTTAAGCCTTGGGCGCGTAAGACCCACTTATCCAAAATGTGCACTTTCTCTAAAAGTAAACTTTAAGCAAAATATTCACTGTTAAAACTTACTTTTCCCACTTAGGACATTTTGTATACGTTATCATCCGTGCGCTTGCCTTAAGCCCAGTTTAGACTAGCAAGAAAAATCGCGCAAGTTGCTTTACATTGCAGCGTTCGATTACCCACTTTAAACTAGTTTGCTTTGCAGCCGCGCAATGTAATTCAACTTGCACGATTTTTCTTGCAGGTCTAAACTTGGCTTAATAAGTGGCTTTTCTGAAAATGCTCACTTTTCAAAATGCACATTTTCTCAAAATAACTATTAACCTAATCCGTGGCACGCTGTGCGACTCTGAACTTATGGACTAGTCCTCCTGTGAGTGGCCACGTCTCTCCAGCGTTAGTCATAACTGGTAGGACGCACTGGTTGAACACCTTAGTTTACGGGCATTGTGGTAGGGATGATGTCAAGATGTGATATAAACATTTTTCTAAAACTCCAAAACTATACTGTTTTAAACTTTCGTGATTTTCACTCATAATTACTATTATATACTAAACGGGACTTATCACGCAATTAATATTTACCTCGACACACTACCTCGTGACCACGGCTGCTGCAATGTGGCCGAAACGCCGTGGTAAATATTAATTGCGCGATAAGTCCCGTTTAGTATGGTAACACCAAAACTAAACTGGAAATGGGTTCATCTATTTTTAAACACATTTAGCGTACAATTCGCTACACCGAATCTTCTCGCACCTCATGAAACTTCGCGGAACGCTTCCAACAAAGATTTACACGAAATCGGAAGCCCACATAAATCCATTGTAAACCAAGTCAGTCTGTTGACCTAGCTTAACCATATTTAAGAGGGTCCAGAGCATTACGATAATTAATTGTTGGAATCAATTGAACCCCGAGACACTTGCGTAATAGCCTAAGATCCGAACTAGAGGCGAGCGTCACCCATCTGTTTGGATGAAAATAATTTTATATCAAATTTAATAAATTACAAAATATATTCAGTGGATTGGCTAAAAAATTCCTGGCCGACAATTTTTAATTAAAAATTGAAAAATGTTTTTTTATATTAAATATTGCGTTTATGAGATTAACACATCAGTGAAAACCACACCATTATAGGTGAAGCTGTTTCTGAGATTACCACGAGCAAACGCACAGATAAACAGAAAATAATTATAAAAATCGATGTTTTCGGTTCCAGTACTGCGCTACTAAGTAAGTTAGTAACCAGTTTTTCTCATATATTTTTATTGCACTGACACAGACTTATTACTGTTTATTATATTATATATGTAGATTAAATATAATTTATGAACATATTTTTTTAGGTTTGCAGGTTTGCCAGAAATTTTTTACCCAACCCACTGGAGATAATATTTTTATTATATTAAACTTAATGCATAAAAATCTCGTGTCACGGTTTTTGCTATCGAACTCCTCCGAAACAGCTTGACCATTTTTTTGATTTTTTTTTCTATATTTGGTAGGTCTGAGAATAGGTCGTAGGCTATGTTTTATACCCCTAAGTGAAAAGAAATAATTTACCTACATGGCAAAACATCGTTTGCCGGGTCAGCTAGTTTGATATAAAATTATTTTCATCCATTAAACAGATGGGTGAGGCTCGCCTTAAGTTCGGATCTTAGACTATAATTCAAGGGGCCAAATACCTACAGTAAACTTGTTAAGAACTTGTCTTAGGGGTTTTGAAATTTATGGGGTCTAATTGGTGGGTATTGATTGGAGGTAGTGGCCTCAATTACGCAGACGTGCCAAGCTTTGATCCAGGAAAATAATTCAATTCGATTAATTTTAATCAGATTCATATCATGTCAGCTACCCTTCCCATCCTAATCCATCGTCAGTTTAGCGAATGACGTCCACTACTGAACATAGGTTTCCGGTCAAAGCTCGCCAAACAGACCTCCTGAACCACCCGCATCCAAGGCTTTCCCGCAACCTTAACTAGAGGCCTTATTGTCTATCGTGCGGACGCTTGCCATCGCTTTCACCATCTTATATCGTTTCATCATCATCATCATTCCAGCCTATATACGTCCCACTGCAGAACACAGGCCTCGACTCAGAATAAGAATAAAAACCGGTTGTCTGTAAAGTCGGTTTACGGACGATAGTTTAACGTGACAACGTTACATCAACAATTGTACATCCTGGCGTTCACTGCTCTCTCTTGTCTGATCGTTCATCGACTCGAGCGTACGGGACGCGTAACGGGACAATGCGTTATGTACGTGACATTGCGTCACCCTTTTCCGTGCGTGCAGCCGGCGTTCATCGATTTATTAGACGTTATCACGTCAAAAAATGTTAACGAAAGGGAGTGGACTGGGAAAGGGATGGAAAGGTTGAAAGTGAACGAAAAGTAATAGGTAGGGTTGCTTGGAAGCAAAATATTGCGTCTTTTTATAATAGAACATGCATGAAGGATTAAACGTTCAGAAAAATTAATAGTGACTGCTGAAAGCTCACCTGAGAGCTCCTCGTCTGTGGTAGAGCAGAACCTTTGGGCGTCGGTAGCAAGCACCGTTGGCTTGTAGTTACCGTTACCTTTATCGTTGGCTTATACCGTTTGACAGAAAGAAATAGTGAATGCGAAAGCAAGCGTCCGCGCGTTAGACAATAAGCGTACAGGTCGTCGCTATTGCACATAGCTATTGAATAATCTTGACTATTGCACAATATTCATCAACATCATCCCAATAAAATAACCCGAAGAACCGATAACCGTTGGGGTAGACGAGTTCTTGAGTGGAGACCATGGATCGGCAAACGTAGCGTGGGACGTCCTCAGACTCGGTGGAGCGATGATCTTCGCAAGGCGGCTGGCAAGAGCTGGATGAGAGTGGCAGAGGATCGTGCTCAGTGGCGTGCCATGGGAGAGGCCTATGTCCAACAGTGGACGAACATAGGCTGATGATGATGATCCCAATAAAAAATGGTGATTCTTTATTCAAATATCTATCGTGCATGCCAACACTTCTGAGTAATTTGTCTAAAAGCCTCAAAGGAATCGTAATAAAACGTCCCGGTATGATTTTTCCTGTTTAGTCTCCCCCTCGCATTCGTCAGCACAGAAAGGGCCTATGTTTAAGCCTGAAGCTATCACAAAGGGCTGTTCGGTCGGCAGCGCCGGCTGGAGATCTCAATTTGTCGTGAAATTCAACATTTCTAACACAGGTTTTTATCGGTGTTAAAATTAAATTTGTGTTCTGTTTTTTGTTTTCTGCCTTTTAAGTAATGGAGTTATTTTGGCATTGGAATGTTATATGGGTAATTCTATATTATATACTGATATTATAAGTGCGAAAGTTTGTACGTTCGTGCGTGCGTGCATGTAAGTGTGCGTGCGAGCAAGTGTGGTTTTACAGTGACACATTTGCCAACGCGGTTGGTAAGCGTAGTTTCATCATCATCATCCCAGCCAGCCTATATACGTCCCACTGCAGTATACGGGCTAAAAAGTAACTAAAAAACGGGCCAAGAGCGTGTCGGACACGCCCAGGATAGAGGCTACGGTACTCTATCCTGGGCGTGTCCGACACGCTCTAGACCCGTTTTTTAGTTACTTTGCGCACGCAATCGAGTCACCGCTTTCTCGAAGCGTTGCATTTTTCCCCGACTCTACTAAAGAAAAGACTTCTCGAACATAAACCCTGGTTACATCCATACAACTAAAAATATGACTCGAGCAGAGGGGACATGTCCTCCAAATCATACCATTCTCCCTGACACAGACAATGTTAGTTAAATTGTTTCATTTGCTATTCAGTTTGATTGTGGTGAGCTGCATCACAATACCGCGCGCTGATTGGTTGTCCAACGCGCCAGTGACGTCATTGGTGCATATCAATTATTCTAACCAATTAGAAGCGAGAAATTTGGCGCAGTTGTTGTTTGTACTGTTCAGATAAACAAGGTAGTATTTTATACCCAAAGTAAATTTCATTAATCTGCCGCCTCTACTTTTCAGTGGTATCCTGATAGTTGGGGTAGACGAGTTCTTGAGTGGAGACCAAGGATTGGCAAACGTAGCGTAGGACGTCCTCACATTCGATGGAGCGATGATCTTCGCACGGCGGCTGGCAAGAGCTGGATAAGAGTGGCCGAGGATCGTGCCCAGTGGCGTGCCATGGGAGAGGCCTATGTCCAGCAGTGGACGAACATAGGCTGATGATGATGATAAGATGACTTTAAGAAGAGAAGAAGATTCTTTTGAGATCGGGACTTACGCACAAGTACGTCCCGTTTCTTTAAAGTTTTATTATAATTTGTGAATTGTTGTGTCAACTGCTGGACAGAGGCGTCTGCCAATTAATTCCACAACGATCGCTCATTCATCCAAGTCAATATGTTCATCTGCTTAGAAATTTATAGCGAATTTCAGTTACAAAGCTTTCAGGCTTTAATTTCCATTAAAACCCGGCAATGCCCAGGTGGGCTGTTTCAAATTTATTACAAGAAACTGTTTACGACATTTTAATGTCTGTTCTTTTCATTAAAATGATAGTATTTCGATCCTTTTTATTTTCGCGCGTCGGGGCAGATCATCTTTCAGCCGAAAGACGTCCACTGCTCCCCCGAGGGTCCCCCGGATAGGCCTCCCCCGAGGGTCGCCAAACAGATCGGTCCTGCGCCATCCGCATCCGCAGGTAGGCCCCCAACAAAATGGAGCGACGACCTAATTAAGGTTGCGGGATCGCGTTGGATGCGGATGGCACGGGACCGGGGCAGTTATTTGTGTGAAAATACGAATGTTTGTTCTCGAGTCTTCGGTGTTTATATGAAAAAATCACGTTTGTTGTATGGGAGCCTCCCTTAAATATTGGTTTTATTTTAATTAAATTATTTATTTTTAAATTGAATATATAATTAAATATTCTGTAAATATTTCAAGCGTCTACCTGTTGCCGTTATTAAAATCGAGCAAAAAGAGCATAAAAAATCACGTTTGTTGTACGGAAGCACCCTTAAATATTTATTTAATTCCGTTTTTTAGTATTTTTTTGTTAATAGCGGCAACCGAAATACATCAACATAAATTTCAACTGTCTAGCTATCACGGTTCATGAGAGCCTGGTGACAGACGGTTAGACGGACGGACGGACAGCGAAGTCGTAAGGTCCCGTTTTTACCCTTTGGGTACAGAACCCTAAAAACATGGTGTACCTATTAAGCGACATAAAAGTAAAGTCCTTTACATCAAAACTTCTTCACGCAAAGCTAACTAACTTGGAGTGTAGGCTAGCGGAACCCTCCAAAAAGCTTCATAACAAGCACAATTTGCAAGCTTAATTAAGCTGGAATTCAACTACTAAGCACCCACAAGCGACCACTTTGCTGCGAGCTTAAAAGCTTATACTTTTTGGTTTAGGTTTGCCGCTTTTGAATGTGATAGGCGGTGGTCGGAATTATCACGGAAAAACAAAAGACTGCCTTATCTAGCTAATTTAAATGCTAGAAACGTGTATTTGTCGATGTCGAGTATTATTATTTTTTTTTTTTTTATGTTAGATAGGCCAGATAAACGAACTAGTGGGTCACCTGATGTTAAATGAACACCACTGTCCATAGACACCCGCAGCGCTTTACACGATGCCAGTGCGTTGTCGGCCCTAAAGGAGAGGGAATAGGGGAAGAGGGAGAGGGAGGGGGAGAGGGAAGGGGTAAGGTATTGGGCCCCCGGCACTCTCACTGACCGTACGAAACGCAAGCAGGATTACTGCTGCTTCACGCCGGTGTTCTGTGAGAGGGTGGTACTGCCCCGGACGAGCCGGCCCATTCGTGATGCAGCGGCTAGCTACAACATGGCTCTACCACTACAATATACAATATACTACTTATTTGTTATTATTAAAAAATCATCATGATATATTTACATTCTTTTGAAGTCATTCGCGATAGTTAATTTAAAATATGCAAAAGACGTGGTATTGTAAGCTGTCAATCGACCGATACTGTCACGCGAGTGCTGTATTTAAATATTCGAATTTAAAACTAAAGTAAAAATATGAGTGTTGACTTGTGACTGGAAGCCCAAGCATAAACATCGAGTTATCAGTAATCCTTGTAAAATATTAAATGTACCTAGTTAGGGCGATTTCGCACTACGTCCGATTCAAATCCGATCCGAATCCGTGAAAATACGTTTCGGAACAATTTGTATGGTAGTTTACGCACTAAATCCGATTTCCTCATCCGATTTCGAGTGAACGAAACAGTCTTCTCCCAGAGAATGTTGAGAAATAATGATTCTAATCCGGTCACTATCACAAACCAAATAAAATGTCATGTGCTGCTGTGTGTTGTGTGCTGTAGATTTCGAAGAACAAATTGCATCTGTCTCTATGAAATTGTATATAAATAAACGTACGTAAAATATTGTATTATTTTTATTTGGGTTTAAAACTACGGCTCTAACCCTCTCATTCTGAGAGGAAGCCTTTGCCCAGCAGTGGGACGTATATAGGCTGGGATGATGGACCGTTTTTCTTCAGTTACACAACTATCGAGGTCGATGAAATTCCGTCCTCTTGTGGTAGGAGTCTAGATTTATCTATAGCTAGACCATTTAAATGAGTCGTCGCCCGCGTGGTACAGGGCTGGGGTATGACTAAAGAGGGGGCCAAGAGAGGTGCGAGCGGCAGCCACACGAGGCGCGCTCGCCGCCCCCACCTCTCCCGTCCCCCTTTGTCGTCATACAACCCAGCCCGGGAGCCGTTCAATAGTCATACAAACTTTTAGCATAATTCATCATTTGTCAGAAATTATCATTTCGCATAACTCTTTTTTCTCAGAAACCATTAATTATTCAGGAATTTTGAAATTATTATCCTGTAGGACTCTATAGGTTAGGTTAGGTTTGTTTTATAACAATTCTGTACAATTAATGGATTCAGAGTAATAAGAGTTATGCAAAATGATAATTACTGACAAATGATAAATTCGGACTATAGTTTTTATGACGATCAATACACCCCCCAGCCCCTGTACCACGCGGGCGACGACTCGTGTAAACGGTTTAGCTATAGTTGCGTTACTGTGACTACACCCTTATTTTCAGATCCAGTCTATGTACTTCCCACTGGTGAGTAGGTCTCCTTTTAGAATTATAGGTGCTTTAAATACTGCGAGAGCTAATATCCAAACAGCCGGAAAATAAAAGAAAAAAAAAGATTTTTATAAAAAGACTTTGTAACTGCAAAAAAGCGGAGTTATTTAGATATCGGTTTTTAACGTTGAAAATGCATTTTAATTCTAGAAATTCGTATTTTCAGTTGTTCATTTTCAATATTCAATTTTAAATTGAATAAAAAATCTGTTTCCAATAAAGTGTTGAGGGAACCGTGATAACACTGATACGTTCACGAAAATTATAAAAACCGGCCAAGTGTGACATGGACACACGAATGCCCAACAATGAACAGCAAAATGTTTTTTGTGACACACGCTCTGAGTTAATTTCAAGAGTATTATATTATTTTCTATTAACAATACGGAATACCGTATTTGGAATAAAGGGGACACAGGGCCTTAAGCTCCAAACGCACAGCGGAGGCGTGGCGGTGTGGCGGTGACGGTTGTAATATTCTAACTTGTATGAACGAGTTCGCGGTACGGTACCGCACAACCGTTCATACGAGTTAGAATATTACAACTGTCGCCGCCACAGCACAGCCGCGCCTCCGCTGTCTGTGCATTTGGAGCTTAAGGCCCCCCCAACTAAAGGAGCCTCCAAAAGGCCAATAGGTACAGTTAATCAATAGAACTTATGAAAAATAAGACGTCCCGTCCTTTTTTCTCATTTTTGAGCCAGTATTTACACATTTCTTGACGCCACATTTAGCCATTGTTGAGAACTGACACAGTCTATGGATGGTCAAAACAAGACTAATCTCAAAACTCGGAACACAGTCGAAAAGTTCCGAATTTTGTAGTACCCATTTATTCCGGCTGATTGTGTATCTGTGTAAATATATAATCTAAGTTAGATTATATATTTACAAATAAAAAGAAAACTAAATGTTACTTACCTGCCAGTGGTGTTCGAAAATATAATCCTTTATGAGTACTGAAAGAGGTTGGTTACATATTTTGAAGATACTGGGAATCATCGATATAATAATTATGTTTTGCATTGAATGATGTGATTTAAAACAAATGGCACGTCTCTGACGTCACGAACGATATGAAGAAGACAGATATATGTCATCTGAGCGAGAACAAAACCAACGCAAAAAACAAATATGCATGTATACATATTTATGAAATAAATTGATTATAAATATTTGGAACAGTTGTGACTATATTAATGAAACCAACGCATGTTTTTTTTTTATGTTAGAGAGGCCAGACAAACGAACTAGTGGGTCACCTGATGTTAAATGAACACCACTGTCCATAGATATAAACTGTACTTATCCATGTTTCCTTATATTTGACTGCTACATGCAAGTATACGACACTTGTTTTAGTAGACATATTTATGAAGTATTTTGTGTTTACGCCATTCTGAAACAGCTGATGTATCCAATTTTATGGTGTCAGGTATTGATAAATGTTTCTGAAATCTTGGTGATGTATACATATTTTTGATGCTGACTGTACCTATATTCACTTTTTTTGTTTTATTACAGTACGACAAAAAGTGTTGATATTAAAGCAATCAACTAATCCACTTATCATTATCATCCCAGCCTATATACGTCCCACTGCAGGGCACAGGCCTCCTCTCAGAATGAGAGGGGTTGGGCCGTAGACGCGGGCTTACACAAATACAAAATAGATTCCAAAGTCGAGCTTGCAGTACTTAATGAACAGTATACAATGTGTTTCTACTCTCTGGACAAATACCGAAATCCTGAGTAGAGTTCCTTCTCAGGAATGCACTACTTTTGTAAAATGATTAGATTAGATACAAAATAAATCAAAATACAATTAATACCCACAGACAAATCAATAATAAGTACGAACATAAGTATTTATTTCATAGATAACATTTAAAAAATAATCACAAACATAATAAAACTTAAACTATAAGTAAAAAATATAAAATAAAAAATAAAAAATAAAAAACATAAACTGTTTCAGTGTTGTTCGCAATGAGTTTTGCGGTTCAGAGGTTGATTGAGTTGAAATACTATTTAATTACCATGTATCTACATACAGGTTGTTACAAAGTACTTATTTAATCGTAGGTATATCAGTAATTTCTCCGTTAATACGGTGGCGTTTGGTGTCAGGCTTTGCACACATATCGATACCGGAAATCTCAAATGGCGTAAAGGACAAAAATGCGAAAATGAGTCTTAAATGCCATCGTATACAGCTATTTTTTCCCTATCGCATTTTTGTCCTTTACACCATTTGAGATTTCCGGTATCGATCCTAATCAACACGTCCTATTCGTCTATGCCCAGAAGGTAGAGACACGTTGTATAAAATCTTGTCTATGATTTTGGAACCGGGTAATCCGTGAGATTTTTTATCATTACTTTTCTTTAATTACCATAAGCGGCACTGTCTATTTAAGTTTAAAAATAACCTTGAGACAGACGGACGGACAGAAATGGCTAAGTAATAAGATCTCGGCACTCTTTATATTTACCCAATTTCGCGGGCAAATATAGAGACTAAATATCAAAATGTCAAGAATTAACTCCAACGTGATAAACTTTTTTAGCACTGGATGCGTAATGAAATCTCTAAATTTGACCCGTATTTACGCAAATTCTCTTACTGAATTAACACGAAAATCATGGGTGGAAGAGAGCGATTTTAAGCGATAGGACAGAGACAATACTTTACGACGAAATTATTTTGGTCACCCATATTTTGAAAATAAAGTAAATGCCCATTCCGCGTTTAAGATCCCTTCCGCAGCTAACAAAAGAGCTGATAACTTTGAAACGGCTGAACCAATTTTGATGGAACACGTTTAAGAACCATCGCCAAGAAGCCTGCTTTCAAAAAATCGCATCCGAATTGGTTCACCCGTTTAAGAGCTATGATGCCACAGACAGACACACACACACACAAACGCACACGCACAGACGCGCGCACACACACACAAACACACAAATTAAGGAAAAAATGGCATATATGTATATTCACTAACTAATACCAACGAATAAGATGATGATGGATTTTTGGCTGTCGCTTTACCGGATTTTCGCTTTATTCAATAAAAGATAAGAAGCTTTAACACAAATTTCAATTTTGCGCAAACTGAAGCCCCATTCAAAAGCTACTTTTCTATAACTTGGCAGGAGCACTGCCGCGCCTCTCAAATAGAAATTCTGAATCTTCAATAACAGTCATGTTACTAACGTCAAACTGATATTTTGTTCCTAAATGTTGATGTTACGTGAATATGAATTTAGTATTATTGTACTGATATATTATTACGATGTTATCATATTGACTCAGTCGTGAACATGGGACCCTCCGAAGGGACCCGAATAATATTACCGCAATAGATAACAAAGTAACGTATTATTTTATTATATGGTAATTCATAAACATTGTTTTATTGGTTTAGAGTTAGACAGAGGGATTCCTACAGTAATCCGGCTCAGTGTTGTTGCGATAGCGACAGTTTCGCATCGATAGTTGTCATTGAGAAAACAGTCGATAGCGTCTATATTCTTATCGAAAATATCGACATGCTGCATTACTATCGATAGTGAAAATTAGGCGATACTATCGATAGTATCGCGACAAAAAAGTCGATACTATCGATTGATGAAAATTAGTAATACTATTTTGATCTAGCAATGCCACAAGAGATTCTATCGTTAGAACCTTTGATCAATTATAACTGTAGATCCACAGTCGCGCGCCCGAAAATGTCCGAGCCAAATGAGCGCCACTTTGATAAAAGTGGCCTTCTTTTTTCTCAGTAAGTTGCGTGAAATTGTCAACAACAAGTGTCAACCGAAATTCGACTGTAATGAAGTAAAAACTAGGTTTAAATTTCTGTGTAGGTGATGATTTTAATTGTTATGCAAACAAATAAAAAAGTTCGGACATTTTTTGAAGGGGATTTTGTTCGGCAATGTGTATCTTCAGTTATAATTGATCAAAGGTTAGAACTAGTATAGCAAATTGGAGAAATGCAGTTTAATTTCCTCTACTTACAGCTAAAACTCGTAGAGCAAATTGGACGAAAATGACCAATTTGCTATACTAGTAGACACAAATCGTACAGTCAAGGGCAAAAATATGTATACACTTTAGTACCTTGTCTATTTTCGTCATATTTGAACTGCCATATATGAACTGTCACAGTGGTTAAAGTGACAAGGTACTAAAGTGTATACATATTTTTGCCCTTGACTGTACAGCATAGTGGATACATTCGTTTGAAGAAGGATGCAGTCAATCAAACGTCGCAATGTAATTCACCTTGCACAGTTTTCTTTCAGATAAACTGGGCTACAGTAACCGTGACTCAGCTTTAAGTTAACTTTGCAATTTGCCAGCTGAATACGGAACTCGAAACGTTATAGGTATCTAAAGTTTAAATTGCACTCTGCATTGTATTGTCATTTTTAGTTCAAGCACTAAAGTTTTTGTTGAACGGGAAGCCATTTATTCGCTTCGGCAATGTGTATTTTTTATGTTAATGATACTCCTCTAGGAATTCTTAAATTTGCTACTTTTCTATTTAGGGCCGATTTTTCAATCATCGAATACATATTATCTGACGGATAACGTGTAAAGTGGCTAAATTGTAGCGTCATGCATACAGTGCAACTGACGCAGTGCTGTCAGTCAACTTATTTAGCCATTCTATAATTTAACCAGTTGATAACATTTATCCGTTGTTTCATACTAAATACAAACTGAAATATAGATGCACAGAAAAAACCCCAGAAAAAAGACCAATGCTGGGAATCGAACCCAGGTCCTCAGCATTCCGTGCCGTGTGCCATACCCCTACACCTCCACTGGTCTAGAGATTAGACACGAATCTTTCCTATACATCATACATTTCAGTCTGCTAAATCATCACCTTATGCAGTGACAATCGCTCATCTATGTTACACCCTCTATCGAGAGATTTTAACACTCCTTCGGAACTAACCGCTTACCTGGACAAGAGATGGCGCTACTGTGCAACTTTAAACAAGTTAGCTTAGCTATGAAGTATCTTTTTGTATTTATTTTTTTTATTTTTTCAACTTCATTTTTTATTACTTTTACGGTCATCCCGTGAAATCGCGTGTAGTGGTAGAGCCATGTTGTAGCTAGCCGCTGCATCACGAATGGGCCGGCTCGTCCGGGGCAGTACCACCCTCTCACAGAACACCGGCGTGAAGCAGCAGTAATCCTGCTTGCGTTTCGTACGGTCAGTGAGAGTGCCGGGGGCCCAATACCTCACCCCTTCCCTCTCCCCCTTCCCCTATTCCCTCTCCTTTAGGGCCGACAACGCACTGGCATCGTGTAAAGCGCTGCGGGTGTCTATGGACAGTGGTGTTCATTTAAGATCAGGTGACCCACTAGTTCGTTTGTCTGGCCTATCTAACATAAAAAAAAAAAAAAAAAAAAATCATTTATTCATTTTTTATTACAATTTTGTATTTAGTATGAAATATATGATTTCACGGGATGACCGTAAAAGTAATAAAAAATGAAGTTGAAAAAATAAAAAATAAAAAAACAAAAAGATACTTCATAGCTAAGCTAACTTGTTTATCCGTTGATTGAAAAATCGGCCCTTAGTCTGCTATTGATGCAGTGTATATCTAACCGACTTAAGAATAGTAAGACTAACTCAATCTCTTTTTTTCTATGTCGCCAAATTAACCGATTTGTTAATTCTTCTTTTATTTAATAGAAGACGTCTTTACATCAATTCATATTTAATTTGACAAGAATTTATTTAATAAATTTGATTTCGTTCACACTTGAAGTGATGTTTCTTTTTCATTATTCCGTTTTTGTCATTTTTTATCACCTTGCATCACTTCTCACGCTCATAAAGTCCGTATTTATGCTATAATGACTTAATAAATTCGTCTAATTTAATAATTTGGTGATATAAAAAACAGATTAAGAAAACAAACCTTATTTTGCTAACTTCTATTGATCGTGCCTGTCGACCCCTGATTGCCTTGGTCTTAGACGAATTTACTTTATGCACTAGATCAGAAAAAAGTCACTTCACGGTGCCTACAAAAGAAATAGTACGTTGAACAATAAGAGCACAAAAAGAGCCATTTTACCCGAGACGCTCATATAGCCACCCGAGCTGGTACGGCGTGGGTGGATAAATAGGTACGTCGAGGGAAAAATGGGTTTAATGCTCGTGTTTTACTGTGATTTTCACTTTGATTGCAAGGAAATTAAACAGCGACATTGGAAATAAATGTTCATTTACATGCTTTTATTTTTCATGCTTTGTAATTTCTATAATTATGTACTAGCCTAGCCTAGTTTTATTTAATGTCGTAATATAAAACACCGGTTATTATAAAAAAACAAACGAGAAAGTTAATATTTTATAAATATCTATTGTTCGTGGCTGTTTGCGCCTGATTGCCTTGGTCTTGGCCGATGATTTTACTTTATGCACTACAGCATAAAAAGTAATATTATGCAGCACAAATACGAAGTTTACGAGCATGAGAAGTGAAAAACTCTTGTAAGCCACTTTAACTTTTTAGCTCAAATATTTAAGGGCATTTTTACATTCAAAAGTCACGCCAACCAGGGACAGAGAAGTAATCTGTAAATTGCTCAGACTGAGCGATTGAACGGATTGGGTCTCGGAGGCCTAATGAATGTCGAGCGGCTCAGAATAGGTGTCTTTTGTACCTCCGAGGGACCAAAGCGGGAGTTAAGTAATAGAAAAGCTTTATGGGGCTTATTCGTGTCGCGTCGCATGTTTCGTGAATAGAATCGACCACTTTAAGTCATTTGATAAAGCTAGCGGCGCGTCTTCGCAATTCATCTGCAAAATTTTGTAACCGTGCGTGGTGGCGTAGTGGATAGCCGTGGTGGCTATGGCCTCTCACCACACAGCTTAGGAGTGGGATTCCCTGCCTGCGACTGTGTTCCCTGAACACTATAATTTGGCCGCTTTCAAATCTAGGGTGAATGAGCATTTACTAAGCAAGCGTGCTCCATCTTAGGCCTCATCTTTGCTTTCCATCAGGCGTGATTGTGGTCAAACGCAAGCTTATATTGTATAAAAAAAACCTCTGCTTGAGAGGCCATAGCCAATTACAAATATATTACACTAGCTTCTGCCAGCAACTTCGTCCACGTGGAATAGTCCGTAGTTCCTTCCCGGGCCCAGTCAGGATAGGAAACTTCACACACACCATTAAATTTCTCCTCAGGTGTGTGCAGGTTTCCTCACAATATTTTCATCGCTAAGCTACATTATTATTATTAATTACGAAAAACTCACTAGTACAGCCTGTGCTTGAGAGACCATAGGTCAAAAAAACCACTAGGCCACCACGGCTTTCACACAGAAATACCATAGCACATTACATACGCACTTCCCATTAAGACGAGCACATTTGACGCAGGTCACACTGAAGTGCTCCGTGAATGCCTCGCATTCGCCCCGAATTGCCTATTGTGCCCTTGACGTGGGCCACCGAAATGTATTCTGATAAGGGAAAGCTTCTCGATTTTCCTCGTGTATTTATACAGTCAATGCCCCTAGAGGAAAGTACGAGCCAGTACGAAGAAACAGAAATTTACTCAAGGCAGGGTTAATTTTATTTCAAAAGTAACCATCGTCGTTTGGACATTTATTGTTTTATTAACTTTACGCGTTAGAAATACGTTCACAAGAAACATTTACAATGTTAGAATTTGGCCTAAAAAGGTTACGGTAGCATTTTTACTTATAAGCACAACGTTCGGCTGTGCAGCGTTCGGAAAACTCCGCAATATCTTGTCATCCAACATAGCGCAATGTCTCAAGTCAAAAGTTCAAAGACCAAGTCCAAAGACCAAGTTTTTGTAGTGGTAGAGCCATGTTGTAGCTAGCCGCTGCATCACGAATGGGCCGGCTCGTCCGGGGCAGTACCACCCTCTCACAGAACACCGGCGTGAAGCAGCAGTAATCCTGCTTGCGTTTCGTACGGTCAGTGAGAGTGCCGGGGGCCCAATACCTCTCCCCTTCCCTCTCCCCCTCCCTCTCCCCCTTCCCCTATTCCCTCTCCTTTAGGGCCGACAACGCACTGGCATCGTGTAAAGCGCTGCGGGTGTCTATGGACAGTGGTGTTTATTTAACATCAGGTGACCCACTAGTTCGTTTGTCTGGCCTATCTAACATAAAAAAAACCAAGACCAGTGCGTGTTGCCAGTGATGACTTATGGCACTGAGACGTGGCCGCTAACGATGGGCCTCATAAGAAAGGGCGATGGAGAGGGCTATGCTCGGAGTTTCTCTGCGGGATCGCATTAGAATTGATGAAATCCGCGCAAGAACTAAAGACACCGACATAGCTCGAAGAATCGCCAGACTCAAGTGGCAGTGGGCAGGGCACATCGCTCGTAGAACTGATGGCCGTTGGGGCAAAAAGGTTCTCGTGTGGACTGGAAGACGTAGTGCAGGTAGGCCTCCAACAAGATGGAGCTACGAACTGGTTAAGGTTGCGGGATGCGTTAGATGCAGACGGCACTGTTTTTGGCGAGCATTGGGGGAGGCCTATGTTCAGCAGTGGACGTCTTTCAGCTGAAATGATGGTGATGGTTCACTCAGACAACGCCATCTATTCGTTGCTGATGAAGTTAACGCGTAATCGTGAAAACCGAAGTACTTCGACATTCTTGGAGAGCTTCCTCTATTCATGTTTGAAGATAATATGTGTTATCCCATAGGAATGCATTGTCGGGGTATTAAATAAGTATTGTCTCAATCCAGATTTTGTTCTTTCTATTTGCCAAGTTTAATCCAATGTGTAACTAAACATCTTCACAAAGTCATAACTAATATTTTTCGGGACTTAAATTGCTGAAACTACCTCGTATATCGGTGTTTCGACCGCATTACAGCGCCGTAGTCAATGCGGCCCAAATTCGAGGTAATATCAGCAATCAACTAGTTTTATTAAACGCAGACCTACATTGTATTAAAAAAAAATCTCGAAACTTATTAGTTACTAGCTCTTGCCCGCGACTCCGTCCGCGAAGAATAGGGGTATAAAAAATAGCCTCCGACCTATTATTGTCAGACCTACCGAATACGGAAAAAAATTTCATAAAAATGGGTCAAGCCGTTTCGGAGGAGTTCGATAACAAACACCGTGACACGAGATTTTTATGTTATTAGAAAGCAAGAGTAATTAGTGAGTAACAATCGCAAAAGTTCAAAACATTATATCTTACTTCACACTCATAATTTATTCATTACCTCTAGTAGGATACGTAGGACTCATTTAATTTATTTATTTTTATGTACCTACGTCAACGGAAAGTATAAATAAGTATAATAAGCATAATAACGCCTTATTCAGACAATAGTGTTTTTTTTAACATTCCAAGTACGAGCCATTGTATACAAACACAACAAACTGTATTTATCAAGAAGACCTCATGAATTCAAAATTGCCATCTGCGAACTCGCGGTTTCGCAAAGAACTGTGACTTCGAAAGAACTGCTCCAATATTCCATTAGGAATGTAATTTAAAGTTGTTGCGTTTTTCATTGCGACCTTCCGTCATTCAGATAGAATAACTGAACTTTTCCGCTCTCATCTCTTTACATTTGAGATAAAAAATAGTTAGCGAACGGTTGTGGTACCTACTCTGAAGATGAGCTCTAGTTGAGTTCGAAACGCGTCAGTGTAGTTCGGTGGTGATGATAGTTGCGTTTGTGTGATTTGAAGGTGTTCGTGCAGTGTGGAGGTGGAGGAACTGCATGAACACGCATAATTAATAATTAATAATTAATTAATTGTTTCAGTTAATTTATATGGACCTCTGCAAAGTAACGTTTGATGTAATACACTCTTAGATTTGCGGGTATCTCTGGGCGGCGGTGATTGCTTCCCATCAGGTGACCCGCATACACGTTTGCCCCTTTCATAAAAAAATATATTACAGCCATCCAACCATCTGCATCCAACGCGTTCCCGCAATCCTAACCAGCAGGCTTATTGTCGAACGCTTAAGAGGGTACGATGGCTGAGAGACTTTTGAGAAATAGGTATTTTAATGAAATGTCGCTGTCTCGCCCGAACCCCTCCGTGTCAGTACAGCGAGAGCGGGACAACTGCAGCTCAGACCGTTAATAGGCGCGTAAAATTGATCAAAACAGCATTTCGTAATCCCCTGTTTTCTTCTCGAAAACTGGACCAATAAAATTATTTTTTTCAAAAATAATTAGAGGATAGATTTAGCTATGCCCCTATGTTTTCCTTTTTTTGTTTATATGAGGGATTCTTTTCTGATGAGTGTCTAAAAATGACGTTGAAATTGGGCAATTTTTTCAGTTTTTGAAAGCGCATATTTCTTATGTTAATTGAAATATGGAAAAAAGCGAAACCTAGGGGCATAGCTGTGGTAAATACAGATTACACAGTAAAAAAAATTTGGCTCTAAAGCCATTATCCAGGGAGGAAACAGGGGATTACGTTTGTATGGAGAAATGGTGCGCATTGTAACTGACGCGCTCTTAACTGACGCTTGTCTTCGCAATCGCTACTTCTTTCTCTCAAATGGTACAAGACGGTGACAAAAAGAGATGGTGATGCGAAGGCAAGCGTCAGAAGCGTTAGACAATACGTCCTCTGGTCGCTGCTCCTCTACTCCAACGTTGTTGGTGGCCTACCTACACTGTGTTTTCCAATCCAGTCCGGTCGGTGGGCAAGGTATACTCGTAGTAGTGGAATGAAAAGGTTCGTCACTTTTCGACCTTAACTCGTTGACATAGAGTCGAAAAGTGTCGAACGTTTTCATTCCGCTGTACATCCCTCGTGGAACTGATGGCCGACGTTCTCTTTGGCAGTTGTTTATAAAACTCTAAAAAACCACTTAAATAATTTTCTTCTGATTTGTTTCAAGTAGGTGCGTCAACACGAGCCACGAGGTGAAGAATATGTTGTATGGAATCCTGCTAGACCATGCGAAGTAGTTCTATTGTGTGTATAAAGTTCCCAATTTGCACTGGGGTCTCGTGGGAACTACACCCCAAGCCTTCTTATACTGAGATTAAGGTACTGAAAGCTGGAAATCCGCAATCACATTATCCGACAAAGGACGAAAGGCATCTATATTGCGAGTGTTGTGTGTCGAAGACAAGTGATTATGTACAAGAAAATCTAGTGCAGATAGTGCCTTCATCATGAATACAACACGCAAAAAAATTTCAACGGCTGTAGATGAAATTTGGCACACGAGAGGTATGCTACTTTATATCCCGGAAAACTATAGTTCCTGAAGGATAGCGAGAAACGAATTCATCGCAGACGAAGTCACCAGCAACAGCTGGTATACATAACAAAAAAATAGTACATTATTGTCGTGACCTGGAAGTAGGCAATTGCTGGCTGAGTATGAATACTGATACGAAGCCATTCCATTAAAAAAGAACTGCAGGTGTATTTTTCTACCGAAAACACTACAAGCTGTTTCAAACAAAATAAAAAAGTCTGGAGTTCCAACAAAACAACTGATACCGGTCATTTGAATTGGCTGTATACGAATAGTGCCAACTTATTACCATGGCCGTTTTAACTTTTTAAAAAGTTTGAGACTCGACAATAATGGAATTTGTATGCGACATTGTTGTCGAGTTTATCGAGCCTGCAATGTTTTTAACTTTTTAATTTTTTTACTGACCATAAACTATGCACTTCACGTTCTGATATGTAAAGAATAATGTCAACTTTTACGGATATTTTTGAGAAAAAGACCACTAGGTATTTAAAAAAAACTTCTTTACTTACTTTCAATTCAACTGGTGAAGACTAATTATAAGACCTTTTCATCAGAAACAAGTCAGAAACAGATAATTACGAAGCTACCTTTCAGTATCAAGCCGGTCTCAATGAAATATTTCCACAAAACGTAGAAATAGCCCATTAACTCCCCGCTTAAAGGCATTCATGCAGCGGTTCTATTGAAAATGGAACGTTTTCATGTTTATAAAAAAGATGTGGCTATTTCCAGGTCAGGGTATTCATTTGTCCACCGACGTTCCGTTACACTCAAACGTTGGAGCAGAATATAAACGATTTTAGAAATATACGCGCGTTTGGAAAATGATCCCGATAATGGCGTCAGTAGCGTACCGTTATTGTTATGGCACCGCATTCAATTTAGAGCCGCTCGACTTGTCGTTGACCATATGATTTCCTGTCGTTTGGTTTCCCTACCCATGCGGAGGACGTACGTTCTCTTTGTGTGTTCTACGAGTAGGTACAGGTTCTACCACGTCGAGTGATTGTTCGCTTTGCTGCCTGCTGCGAAATTCCACCATCACACCTCCCGCCGAACCTCTAAGTTCCATCATCGTGACCGCCATCCATCGAGATGGTGGCGGTCTACCACTGTACGTTTTCTTCGGCACTCCCTGCCACGTGCAGTGAAATTGTGGAATCAACTTCAGACAGCAGCGTTACCAGAAAATTATGACATCGGGGCTTTCAAGAAAAGGGCTTATACTTCTTTTAAATTTAAAGGCCGGCAACAGATCAGTGAGTCTTTGAGTTGTTTATATTCATGAGCGGTGGTGATCATTTTCTATCAGATGACCCTCTTGCTCGTTTTCATCCCTCTCATAAAAAAACGATCCCGCGTCGTTTTTCTTTACGACGTCGCGCTGTCATGATGTGGCCAGGTCCTGAGAAGCATCTAAAGTTTCCAGGGTCCTAAAAAGGCGTTCCTTTTAATCTAATTACTCTAGTGCCCATGCGGATACCTTATGTAATAACATGAGGGATCAGACAGATGGACAGGCACTTTCGTGCGGGCCATCCTTCAGCATTGATGACGTCATTTGTCTAACTGACCCCTTGGGCCGATACGTGAACTGCTAAAGCGTTGGTGCAAGTTGGGGACGTAGGCGTCGACGTGATAGCTGATTCAAGTAATAATTACGTCAGAATTTGAGACTTTTATGAGATAAATAGTAGCAAGTTAGGTATGAAGTATCTTTTTTTGTATTTATTTTTTTAACTTCATTTTTTATTACTTTTACGGTCATCCCGTGAAACCATATATTTCAAACTAAATACAAACTGAAATATAGATGCACAGAAAAAGCCCCAGAAAAAAGACTCATGCTGGGAATCGAACCCAGGTCCTCAGCGTTCCGTGCTGCGTGCTTACCCCTACACCATCACTGGTCTAGACGTTAGCGACGTATTTTTCCCATACATCGTACATTTCAGTCTGTTATAACGCGCATCTATGTTATGCCCTCTATCGAGAGACTTAACACTCCTTCAGAACTAACCGCTCACCTGGACCAAGAGATGGCGCTACTGTCACGCGGCGGACACGACGTACAAATACGCGTTCTTGAATCTACATAAGCACGACGACGTCTGTACACGCGTACGCCTACATACATCGCGCGCGCACTCTTCTGGTTTCTGGCGGTTTCCGGCTATCTGCGCCTTGAGGGGTGGGGTAATTCGAATCGGTGCGGGGCGGACCGTTTCCATTCTGTACGTCAGTACTATTATATATTCTGTGCTACTGTGCAACTTTAAACAAGTTAGGTATGAAGTATCTTTTTTTTGTATTTATTTTTCAACTTCATTTTTTATTACTTTTACGGTCATCCCGTGTTTCTGGGGATTTTTCTGTGCATCTATATTTCAGTTTGTATTTAGTTTGAAATATATGGTTTCACGGGATGACTGTAAAAGTAATAAAAAATGAAGTTGAAAAATAAATACAAAAAAAGATACTTCATACCTAACTTGTTTAAAGTTGCACAGTAGCGCCATCTCTTGGTCCAGGTGAGCGATTAGTTCCGAAGGAGTGTTAAGTCTCTCGGTAGAGGGCATAACATAGATGCGCGTTTTATCACTGCAAAAGGTGATTATAACAGACTGAAATGTACGATGTATGGGAAAAATTCGTCGCTAACCTCTAGACCAGTGATGGTGTAGGGCAACGGTGGGTAAACTTTCTTCATGGCGGGCCAGAAAGTTCAACCGACTTAAGAGGAGGGCCAGAATAGCAGCAAAAACTACTCATATAAAAGTATAAACATTTTGAAAAGCGAAGAAATGCGAAGAAATTCGAAAAGAAATTCAATGGTGTGTGTGAGGTTCTCTATCCGCACTGGGCCCGCGTGGGAACTACGACCCAAGCCCTCTCATGTGCCCTGCAGTGGGACGTATATAGGCTGGAATGATGATGATGATTATTTTACTTTAAACGTCCGGGTCGTCCAAACATAAATATACTAATTATTTCAAAAGACCGGTGGCGGGCCGGATATAATCCTTTTGCGGGCCGGAGCTGGCCCGCGGGCCGTACTTTGCCCACCACTGGAAACGCACGCAGCATGGAACGCTGAGGACCTGGGTTCGATTCCCAGCATTGGTCTTTTTTCTGGGGTTTTTTCTGTGCATCTATATTTCAGTTTGTATTTAGTTTGAATAAATATTAAATAGTAGCCTAATTTGATTTGGACAGTGTAGGTTCGTTAGTTTCAGAGATTACCCTTAGATACAAAAAACTTATGTCGGTAAGCGTCGTCAGGACATAGAGATAGGTTGTCGCTGTTCACTATAAAGGAAGAAGACGACTGAATGATTGACTGATACACAAATATAAACTCACAGCGCAAACTACTAGCACTCGAGAATGAGATGGCTTGGGCTGTAGTTCCCACGCGGGCTCAATGCGGATTGTCAACTTCATACACCACTGAATATCTTCGCGTTTTTTTATTTTTTATTTTTTTAATGCAACGATAAAATGCAGTCTGAGGCATGGGAGTCAGTGGCTGCATGGGATTTAATGTCACTTCATGCATGCCTCCGACTGCATTTTATCGTTGCGTTAAATTTTGAAAGACTGCCATCGAACCGTTTTAAATTCGTTTCAATATTTAGTTTTTTTTTTTCGATTTCTTTCGTTGAACTCAGTTAGCTTTTTATTGTTATTGAACATTTTATCTTGTTTCCACCTTTTCAGTATTTCTGCAGGCGGGTTTTTGATTTTTAATTTATTATTTTTTTACACAGCGATTCGAGATTCCCCACCATACAAAATGTTGTAGAATTTGCAAAACATTTCCAATGACAAGGCTTGTCGTTATTGGTCCCTAGGCCAGGGTCCATACAAATCTGTCCTTCCTCCTTTTCACCTTTATAATATTATACTTCATTTAATTTAGAATGAGAAACCACAATAACATTATAGGTATTGCGTCTGGTCAACTATTTCTTACCCAGCAAATAGAACAGTACAATAGTTTGGGAGCCGCAAAATAAAATTGTTTTAATGTCACTTTATTAGTGTGACGTCAATTGTTACTCTAGTACTAATTGTAAAGAGATTACAGTTCACGAGCCGCAATATATTGTTGTGGTTTCTCATTCTAAATTAAATGAAGTGTAGTAAGAATCGAACGCTTCCGCTTCTGTCTTGATTCTATTCGAAAGATAAGAGTCACGTCTTAGTATTTTATTGAGACAGAAATACCAAATCACGCCGTCACTTTCCCTCTCTCTGAATAATTCGTTTCCTATACTTTTTATGTTTTTGTATGTGGGCGCACTAATGGACGTGTGCTTGTGTATTTTATTTTGGTTAGTTCGTGTCACGAGTTAGGTACGAGCTATTTTGTTGCCGCTCAGAAACTTGAGATACTTTTTAAGTATCGCCGCAAATTTTGTTAGAATCTACAGTTTATTACTAGCTACAAAACACGCGTTTCTCGGATATAGTATACTAAAGGATACACGGAAAGATCACGACACGTCTAGTCACATTATCAACTTTTTGAGTTATCGCGATTTGTAAGTTGGGAACAATGTAATCCATATCCATACTAATATTATAGATGCAAAAGTGTGTCTGTCTATTACCTCTTCACGTTTAAATCGCCGAAACAATTTAGATGAAAGTTAGGTATGGATAGTTTGAGACCCTGGGAAAGGACATTAATTTTTTTCTCGGAAAATACAGTAGGTAGTTCTTGCGGGATAGCGATTAACGAATTGTTTGTAAACGGAGTCACAGGCAACAGCTAGTATTAAATAAAAACTACATATGTATTAATTTTATTACGCAAGCTTATCACAAGTAATCAGGGGCACGGCTGAGCCCTCGCCAAGTCGAGAATAGCTGAGCCGTCTTTTTCTCGAAGCGGCTCACGGCACCTTTTTCATTTTTACCGACCGGCATTTATCATAAATCGTACAATTCTTACAAGAACGAGTTAGCGTGTGTAACACTGCTAACTTGCAACGACTGAAATTCACGTAGTAACTGACATCAATATCCCATATGCGAACAGCGGGCAAGGTACAGTAGGCAGGCAATGGGCAAAAAATCATATTACGCACAGTCAACCACTTGATTCCTAGGTCACACTATCGTCCCTATCGTCTTAAATATATCGTCTTTCGGCTGAAAGGATGATGATGATGATGATGGTGATTATTATGTGAGTGCGATGTATTACATCTTTTCACGTCCAAACTAACAATCTTGTTTGTTACTAGTCGGTGCTACGCGATGGAGATACGAGATGCTAAACAATACTACCTACGCTCTAATAAAATTTGAACAACGGTTTCGTTATTTTTATTTTATTTTAAAGATGCGTTCTCTTGCAATTTTTTTACCACGGGATCTTTTGAACTAAATTTTAATTTGGTTCTGCTGTAAACTTGTGCTCTTACTGTCGAAAGTATGAAGCCGTTGCACGTGCCCAAACGTTCCTTGTGATCACCTTGCTCGCTCAAAACGACGTAGTGAATTTTTCATTGTAAAAAGTTTCGAACTTTCCGTATTTTCCACGTGCGACTTCATGTTTGAGTCACGTATTTGAGATTTTTTACACAAAATATATTTAAAACTAAGTTCAGAATGGCCATTATGTAAAATTCCACCGTGAAATTAACCTTCAGTGTTGGAAAACTATGCCATTGAAAAGAGAGTATACACCGTGTGTTCTTTGATATCCATTAATTTCGGCCAATAGCTTAGTGTGTTTTTTACTCACCCAAATGGACAAAAAATACATCATCATCATCATCATTCCAGCCTAAGATGTCCACTGCTGGACATAGGCCTCCCCTCTTTGATATCCAATCACTACGGTTGGAAGCGGCTTCCTTGAACCTTGAACCAGCGACCTTTACTAAATCGTCCGTCCCCTCGTTGGTGGACTCCATTCCAGAACTTTTTGACAGAATAAAATTAAAAAGTTCATACATAATAAATAAACATGGTTTTCAGTCATCATAAATGAAATGATCCTTAAAAGTTAGAAACGATTAGCGTCAAATATGACAGTGTCTTAACTTCGACGTTATAAAACAAGAACCTTTTATACTGGTTTACTTACTAATTAAATTTAATTGTCGCGAATCTTTTTAATAAGAGTTAGGAGATTAGTCATCATCATCATCATCATCCTATATATGTCCCATTGCAGGGCACTGGCCTCCTCTCAGAATGAGAGGGCTTGGGCCGTAGTTCCCACGCGGGCCGAGTGCGGATTGGGAACTTCACACACACCATTGATTTTCTTCTCAGGTGTGTGCAGGATTCCTCGCGATGTTTTCCTTCACCGTAAAGCTCATGGTAAATTACAAATGTAATTTCGCAAATAAATTCCGAAAAACTCAGAGGTGCGAGCTCGGACTCGAACCTACGTCCCTCTGCTTGAGAGACCGTAGGTCAAACCACTAGCCCACCACGGCGTTACTTACACCACGGACATTAGTGTCAGAGAAATAAACTTAATTTGCTTGTGGTGCCTTTGAAAGCTAAAGAAAATAAAAAAAACAGCAGAGACCGTATTGTCTAACGCTTTTGACACGTGCCTTCGCTTTCACCATCTCTTTCTGTCATCATCATATACCATTTGATAGAAAGAAACAGTGATTGCGAAGGCAAGCGTCAGAAGTGTTAGAAACACAATTCTCCCATAGAGTTTAAATGTCAATAATTTAGTAACTTACGACGTCATTTCTATCTAATCTAATTAATTTTGCAGTTAATTTTTTGCAGTTGATCTAAATTTAATCTGGTTTTCAGGGCTAAAATAAAGCGTTTTTTTTTTTTTTTTTTTTTTTTTTATGTTAGATAGGCCAGACAAACGAACTAGTGGGTCACCTGATGTTAAATGAACACCACTGTCCATAGACACCCGCAGCGCTTTACACGATGCCAGTGCGTTGTCGGCCCTAAAGGAGAGGGAATAGGGGAAGGGGGAGAGGGAGAGGGAGAGGGAAGGGGTGAGGTATTGGGCCCCCGGCACTCTCACTGACCGTACGAAACGCAAGCAGGATTACTGCTGCTTCACGCCGGTGTTCTGTGAGAGGGTGGTACTGCCCCGGACGAGCCGGCCCATTCGTGATGCAGCGGCTAGCTACAACATGGCTCTACCACTACAAAACGTTTTAGTTACTAGTTTTTACTGGAGTCGTGTATTCGAATTATTTTTTAATGGCGTCAACATCCCTATACGGCAAACAAGGTACCTACAGTCAAGTGTAAAAATATGTACTTAATGAAAGTTTCAAAAATAAGTACCATAAACTCTTATTCCGACGCAATAAGGCCGTGGTAACATATTTTTGAGCGGTTCGAATAGATACTTATTTTTGCACTTGATCCTACATAGAGAAAAATAAGATAAGGTACAAGGTAAGTTATAGGCGGCCTTATCGCTTCAGAGCTTTTACGTCAGATTAAAGAACTATCTTTGTCTTTTGCAGGTATGAAACGAGATTTATCCATTCGAGTAGAATATCTTGAAGTTGGCAAATAGAACGCAAGAAGGTAAGATATTTATATTTTTAGCGACAATACACAATATATTTTTACTTTCGAGACTCTCATCTATACTTCTATACTTACTAATATTATAAAGTTGGAGAGTTTGTTTGTTTGGTTGAACGCGCTAAACTCAGGAACTACTGATTCGAATTGAAAAAATATTTTTACAATACATTTGCTCGAAAAATTCACTTTCAAAGGATGTATAGGCTACATGGCTCGTACGTAAGTTCATTTTACCGCACTAGTGCGATTTTTTTAGTTTTTTTTAAATTCTCCATTTTAAAAGTTTACAAGCAAAGAGTTTTAAGTGACAAAAATAAAAAAATATCGATTTATACGTAGAAACATGTATAAATATACAAAACTAAGTAATGAATTTGCAAAATTGATTGTTATTATTATAAACTGTAATTTTATTACCGCAGATTTTAATGTTTTCCACCTTTTATTTATTCGAAAAATCGCAGTGGCTGAACGCGTCGAACCTTTGCCTGATAATTTTAGTTAACCTAATTAAAAACAAAACTTACGCATGCGCATTACGGACGCGCCAATTTTGTAAAACTTTGCGTTGTTTTGAGTTGTATATTATAGTAAGCTAGTGCTTACCCTGCAAACGTTGTTTTGCCTTATATCACCTAGGGGTATAAAAAATAGCCTACGACCTATTCTCAGACCTACCGAATACAGAGAAAAAAGTTTCATAAAGATCGATCAAGCCATTTCGGAGGAGTTCGGTAACAAACACCGTGACACGAGATTTTTATATATTAGGAGATGTACAAAAACCAAACAAAATGAGTGATGTTCAAGTGATGAAGTTGACAATAACATGGAATTAATTCCGCCCGATATTTAAAGTAAGGCGCAAACCGCGCAAAATAATCTTTTGCTACCAATATGTATCTCGAGAAATTTGTTTTTATTTTACAATTTTGTGTTATTAATTGCCTATTTTCTCACAAATGTATTGTAAAACGTCGTATGATACACGGTTGGCAAGGTTTTACAAACTCGTGACGATGAAAACCCTCGCCGTGCGGCTCGGGTTTATCACTCGTCAACTCATTTGTAAAACCTACTTACCAACCTTGTATCACAAATAACTATTGTTTTGAATAGTCCATTTATCGAGGAAAGCTATAGGCTATGTAACATCACGCTACTACTACGACCAATAGGAGCGGAGCATCAACGATTAACGCGGACAAAGTCGTGGGCACCAGCTAGTAAACACTTTTTTCTGTACGAGCTCGTGAATCCTAACGTACATTATAAAATACAAATAAATGATAAGAATAACAACAACAACCCAATGCACTATATTATGTAGGTACAAATTGTTTAATAATTAAGTACCCGAATTACGAAACTAATGACTTTTGTCTAAGTCTTCGGGTGTCTTTCTATCTTGTGCTGTGTTACGTTGCTATGGATGCGTTTGATATCCCACAATCATATTCATTGCTTCACATAGGATAGCACTGGTGAAAACGGATTCAACTAAAAGCTTTTTATTAACTTGCAATGTATGTAAGTATGTATGTACGGATCAAATCTTGAAAGTCGCATGTGGCCCACTTCCAGTGGTCGGACTTACTTGAAATTGGGTATACCTATGTAGGTTGTATGACAATGCAAGTACAGTCAACAAAAAGTACAGTCAGCGAAAAAGCTTGCATTGAAAATGACATTTTTAACAAAATCGTATTTATATGAAAGAAGAAGCTCTGGATCTTCCTCGAAGGGAGACATACATATATGTATAGCTTAGCATTAGTGGAAACACTCACTGATCAAAGACTTTCGTCTTGAGCCACTTTAGTTTTTCGCGATTCTCCTTATTTCCGAGTTAAATTTTCCCAATATACCCTAACCACAGAATAAGTAATAGTACTACATATACTAACGTTCAGAAGGATCACTCTCGAACAAAAGTCAACTTTAGGTATAAAAACTTGCGTACTCTTACTTCTTGCACGCGAAATTGAAACTTATCGTGTAATACGAGCGTTCATATTCCGTTGGGCACCGCTGATCCGAAACTAAGGGCACAGGGTCTCCACTCGCCGATATTTGGTAGGTATATAAAACAAGAAAGATAACAGTGTGTATTAATTCAGTAAACTACCTTTAGTAAGTAAGTAAGTTATTTATAAGATCGTTTAGAAGTCATTGTTTGTTGCAAAAATCACAGAAAAAAAGATGCTTAATTACGCGCGACGCGGCTAGCGTGCGAACCGAAGGCCGAGCGACAACCTACTGCCATACGCCTCCCCGGGAGGCGCGCCGGCCGAACATAGGTAGGTACCTAAACTGCGGAGTGAAACCCCCCTGCCCTAACGAAAAAACTAAGAGAAATATTTATTCTAAAACAAAACAAAACCCAGACAGATATGACTCGATGAACCTTATGTACTTGCCAATCCAATTTCCTTAATAAATCGACTTTGTATCCTCATTGGCTAAGTTATTTAATGTAAAGGCCGGTGCCATTGTATGTTCTATGCTGAGGACATAAATCAGATTTTCCCTCGTCAAATTGGCTCAAGGTCTCAGCTTACAAAGGTTTAGGATTGTGATATTTGGAAAACGAAGTACGTGGCGTGGGAGTGGCTGGAAGTGGCATCTTTTTTAACACGCTTTTGTAATTAGCATTACTTGTAGTATTGTGTGTGTATTGTATCAAAAGTAGTTGGTCACTTTTGTATCTTGTCGCTCTACAGCTAGGTGCAAAACGTCATACTTGATTGACAATTGTGTTATTTCGACAGAGTACAAAAGTGACCAGCTACTTTTGATGCTGACCGTACCTACAGTGTAATACGGTAGAAAACAAGTGCATGTAGAAAATATCTATATTAATATCAATATATAATTATCGCACACGGTTCATGCAAGTAAGAATATTACAACTAGCGTTGCCAACAATAGATCGAACTATCGATAGTATCGGCAATACTATCGTGACCTCGAAAAATAGTCACAATATCGATAGGCCTACCAATACTATTGATAGACATCAATACTATCGATAGTATCGGTATTGTTTTCAATAGTATCGATACTATCGATACTATTATATAATAGTATGTATAGTATATAGTATCGATAGTATTGATTAGTATAGATTTAACTATTTTTCAAGGTCGACTATCGATAGTCAAACTATCGATATACCTCGACGCACGTAAGAAGAGCTCCTGGCATGTACCTGCGCAGTGAGAAAAATACACGCAGACTATAATGTATTTCGCTCACTGCGCAGGTACATGCCCGGAGCTCTTCTTACGTGCGTCGAGTTGTAGTTATGCAACGCTAATTACAACCGTCACCGCCACGGCACCGCCACGCCGCCGCTGTATGTGCGGTTGGAGCTTAAGTCTTAGGATATTGCTCTAATTTAAGCCAGAACCTTTCCAGATCTCGATATCTTTGTAGGGTTCCAAGTAGCTGCTTAGCTGCACCTGCTTCCTATCGATCGAGCGAACAAGTTTGAATACAACTTGTTTTTATATCTCGCGAAACCACGAAATTCTCCAAAGAATTTCTCCCGGGTCGTAAACTTTCCTTATGTTATCCAATATAAGGGTGTGTGCTGTGTTTAAATAAGAGTGATAGCGAAAACGGGATAAGAGGTGGAGATGGGATCGTGAGGTGGAAATGGGTGTCGTGGACCCGGTACTTAACTATTTTTATTTGCTTATACAGCCGACAAAAGCGAGGCCTGGCCAGTTTCAAAACAAATTTGCTTGCAGCCGTTGAAGTTCATTGGTATGGATTGGTATGGACAGATGTCTAGCCACTGCAAGCAAAATTGACATTTAAGGTGTCAAGGCGACCTTTTCGTCGATGGTACGTCATCATCATCATCTCTGCCTATAATATGACACAATGCTGGGCTTCACGGAATGAAGGGTTTAAGCTGTAGTTTTCACGCAGGCCCAGTGTGGATTCGGAACTTCACACATAGAATTGGTTATTTTTTGTACATAATATCTGCCCCGGGATCTCAAGCCTTTGCTAAAGTTGTCTAATCACTAAGCTATCCGATCATCAATAGAATTTTATATTACTACGCAGAAGATTTTGACTGTGATATCGCTGCCATGGGTCTTGTCTAGTCCACCAAGCCAAAGAAACAACAACGGAAAACGTAAAATGCTCCGACAATATTTCACTTTACGACTCCCAAATTGGCCATTTCACTTTACGATTGCTGATGTCCTTTCGCAAATGGAAGAGGTTACAATTCCTTAATGAGAACAATAGATGTGTAGAGGCAGTGCAAAGTTCACGCTCCTTTGATTTACAACCCACTTTAAGAGACAGAAATGCGCAGCGATACTCTAGTTAATAGAAATGTGGTGGTTCAAGTCAGGAGTAACTGGATGCTGATAAGCAATCGTATCAACCCACATCATCATTTATTTCATCCGAAAACGTCCACTGTTGAACATAGGCCTCCCCCAAAGTTCGCAAAACAGACCGGTGCTGCGCCATCCGCATCTAAAGCGTTCCCGCAACCCTAATGAGGTCGTCGCTCCATCTTGGTGATGGCCTTCCTTCACTGCGTCTACCGGTCTGTGGACGTCACTCGAGAACCTTTTCGCCACATCGGCCGTCAGTTCTACGAGCAAGGTGCCCTGCCCACTGCCACCTGAGTCTGGCGATTCTTCGATCTATGTTGGTGACCATGAACTTTCTTATGAGGCCAATCGTCATCGGCTACGCTTAGTGCCATAAGTCAACACACACTGATCGTGATCAAAGACTTTGTAGACTTGAGACAGTCAATCAGTCAACCCACAAAAAGTTGAAGATTGAGATTTGAATACGAAATTGTACCAACACGAGTTACTACGTGACTTTTCGCTTTCACAATATCAAAAACGGCAAAAATCTTACTAATATTATAATTGTGAAAGTAACACCGTCTGTCTTACCTCTTCAAGCTTAAATCGCTCTACCGATTTAGATGAAATTTGGTGTGGAGATAGACTTAGACCCTGGAAAGGACATAGGATAGTTTTTATCCGAATTGCTTAGAATCCGCGGGTTAACAATAAACGAATTCTATGTAGTTCGAAAAGAATTTTATTACTATTAGCTGTTGCCCTCGAATCCGTCTGCGAAGAATTAGCCCATAGACTGGCATAGGCTATGGGCTATGCCATTCTGTAACATCTATCCTTATTCCTTGTCGTCATCGTCAAGAAAACCTTTACCTATGCAATTTTTTTTAAGTCCAGTGTTGTGCCATGACTTCTCTTTTAATATAAACAGCAGACAAACCCTCTTACATCTTTTACCTCGCACCACTACCCTAACTTGGTCAACGCTCCATTTTAGTTGGGCACTCTTCCCCGGGTCCGTTTTATTGAATATGCGATAGCATATCTAGTGTAGCATCTAGCTCTTGCCCCATTGAGATGAAAGGGACAGAGCTACATCGATTACGGCGATACCGACTTTTGCAAGTCTACTGTCGGTTTTATCGGACGGTGCGGAAGGGACAGTCTATTCAGTAAAAGGATGTTGGCAATGGAGCATTTGCAATCTATTAGAAAACATAGCATACAAGGAGCACTACAAAATAAAGATACAACACTACAGTGTAGTATACTGTACATGCACACATTATAATGTATTATTTTATGCACGACTGCTTCGACGGCAGCAAAGAGTAAACGGACAATTGCGATTATTACAAAAATCACTTTTAAAAAAAAATCCTTTAAGTTGACTTGTTTTATGATATATATATTTTTCTCAACCAGTATATTTGAGAATTTTCGAGACGTACTTGAAGACATCTACGGATAATATTTAAAAGAAACAACGCTGCCAGCCTTCGATCAACAATACATTGTATTGTTGATCGAAGCTGCCAGCGTTATTGGGACCTTTGGGCCGGGCGCGGTTCGGGACGGGGATTTTTGAAAATTTTATATAATAAAATAAAAATAAAAAAATAAAATAAAAATAGTTTATTAAAAGAAGGTATCTTTACAAAAATGTTTACCGTTGGTCCCACACTAGGCAATGCCTGAAGTGATTATTGAAGTGAAACTTCTAATGCGACTTCCAACAAGGTTGCGTTAAACGTTTAACGTTACCATGGAGGGGGTATGAAAGCATTAGTATTATGTACTGCCGAAGCAAGTAATCTCGCATTGTATATAATACTAACGGATGTTAAAAACTTTGATAGTGCGATGCAGAACTTCATACTGTCTGTGCAAATGTATGAGATTTGATAAAAGCGCCATCTAGCGAGTAATTTAAACACATAGATGCAAGTAATCGCGTATTGTGTATAATATACTAACGGATGTTAAAAACTTCGATAGTGCGATGCAGAACTCATTCTGTCTGTGCAAATGTATGAGATAGATGCGTAAGCATATTTAGTTCTTTAAGTTATTGCAATAAGGTTCATATTGATGTATAAGTGCCTTTTTCATTTCCACATTACGAAGTTTCACTTCTTCCGCGCGGAGGAACTGCACGCGCGATTTTTTTCTCTCTTTTAATTTTTTTTCTTGTTTTAGCTTTAAGGTTTTTATTTAAAATAGCTCTAAGTACAAGCGGACATGTTACATGTTACCCAGTTTTCCGTTAACTCGTTGGAATACCGTCAATCGGCAAAATGTGTAACTACGTGAAAGCACTAAAAACTTTCTAAGATCGTTTTTTTAGACTGTATAAAGGTTGTAGTTATATTTATTTCGCATAATTTAATAAGTCATAATGCATCATTCTTCATAATCAACGTTAGTCATACAAAAAGTCCTGAAAAAAATACTGTTTCAGAAATAAAGCTCCATTTCTGAAACAGTATTTTTTTCAGGACTTTTTAAATGCCATTTTATAGAATGCAGTGGGTTAGATTAGGTTTGTTTTATATAGAACAATTCCGAAAAAGAAAAACTGTTTCAGAAATAAATCACTTTATGATTAACGTTGATTATGAAGAATGATACATATGACTTGTTAAATTATGCGAAACAATAGAGACCCCTTCTTATGAGCACTGCTCCAAATATTAACTAAATCGGTCCATTAGTTTAAAAAATATTAAGTTAATTTCTTAATACAGCAGCTGTATTGTAAAATTTCAATTCCGTAGATAACCGTTGAGGCCTTGGTCGTTCTGACCCGCCACCCGCGGCGGGCAGCGGCCCGTCGCCCGCCGCGTCTATATGCTGTGTTCGTCAATGTTCGGGAGTGGTCGTTCTCGCCCGCTGCGTGCGACGTCCCGAACGCGGCGGGCGAGAACGATCACTCCCGAACATTGACGAACACAGCATATAGACGCGGCGGGCGACGGGCCGCTGCCCGCCGCGGGTGGCGGGTCAGAACGACCAAGGCCTTACTCTTTGCTGCCGTCGGCTTTTAAATGCGCATTGGTTGTGCTATCTGGTTTTCTTCAAGGGAATTATATTTTTTTCCGTTTCCTCGCGTTTTTCCTTTTGCTAATAATTCTCTTGATTTCTGCTTGTACGTTATTTCACCGGTTATTTTTGCTGTGTTTACGTGTTGTGAGGAAGTTAATTGAGTCGGGTTGGATTACACGTTTTACTTCCTGTTTAAAAGTACCACCGCCCCAGACGTCAGATACCCATTTTCATAACAAATTTGCTTGCAGCCGTTGATGTTTATTGCTATGGATTGTTATGGACAGATGTCTAGCCACTGCACGCAAACTGGGCCTTTAAGGTGGTTATCTGGCGCTTGGGGCGATAGTACCAGCCAAATATGAGTCAATTCATGGACTGATGATTCCGTACAAGTCTAAATGACACAAAGTGTACGGCGTCAAAGAGGGAATCTTGAATAAACAATTCTGCTGAAGAACTTATCAGGGGAGAGTAATCTATATTGAACCGGCTCTTAAATTGGACCACTTCCGTATTTCTACCAAATTACACTATTTATTTACACTGGCAACAAAAAATGAAGCGATGATGCAAAATGGCGGACTGTTTGTGGCGCTGTCATCGCTTCATTTTTTGTTGCCAGTGTAAATAAATAGTGTAATTTGGTAGAAATACGGAAGTGGTCCAATTTAAGGTTACTCTCCCTTACTTGATTTTGAACATGAAACTACCATGAGACTCACTCGTGAAACAATACGGATCACTGACGACTTTAAACGAGTTTTATCTCGACATGTTTCGGGCTAATCCTTAGCCCTTCGTCACGGAGCACATGACACGGCGGCTGCTGCCAAACGCGCACTATGCACTGTGCACTATGTGGTTTAGTCAAGCTAAAGCCGTGGTGGTTTGACTTATGGCCTCTCAAGCAGAGGGTCCTGGGTTCGAGCGCGTGTATACATCTCTGAGATTTTTGGAATCTATATGCGAAATTACATTTCAAATTTACCATGAGCTTTACGGTGAATAAAACCTGCACACACCTGCGAAGATATTCAATGGTGTGTGTGAAGTTCCCAATCCGCACTGCTGCGTAGGGACTACGGACCAAGCCCTCTCATTCTGAGAGGAGGCCTGCGCCCTGCAGTGAGACTTTATAGGATGGGATGATGATTATCCCTGGGGATAGTCGGCGTCATCTTACGCACTGTTACCCATTTCGCTTTGCCACAACAGAAATTGGAACACAGTCTATAGACTCCTATCAGTAAGACAACCACAGTCATATTTAAACAAATAAACCGGCCAAGTGCGAGTCAGACTCGCGCACCGAGGGTTCCGTACAAATTTATATGTGTCTAGGAATATCCAGTCTTAGCAGACCCCTGCTCCTAAGCAAAATGTGCGCAGTGTGGGATCTTTGTAGATTGGTTACTGATATAGACAGAAAGACAAATCAAAATATGCTTTTCGCAATTTTTCTATTATCTGTGCTATAAGACCTTGCTTCGTACCAAATTTAAAGATTCTGAATTCACGGGAAGTACCCTGTAGGTTTTGATTCCCTTGCGAGTGTAGAAAATTTGCGGCATAAGTAAATAGATTGGTTACTGGTATAGACAGACAGACAAAAAAATTGATGCTTTTCGCAATTTTTCCTATATCTGTGCTATAAGACCTTGCTTCGTACCAAATTTCAAGATTCTGAGTTCACGGGAAGTACCCTGTAGGTTTTGATTCCCTTGCGAGTTTCAAAAATATGCGGGGCATAAACGGCTGTATGTTTTGATTGCGTTAGCTTAGAAGTTCTATTTTTTCACAGTTCCAAGGGACAGTATACCTGAGTATTTGATATAAATTTCGGCGTGATACCTCCACGCGTTCCTGAGAAAAAGGGTCTTGACAGACGGACGGACGGACAACAAAGTGATCCTATAAGGGTTCCGATTTTCCAAGAGGTACGGAACCCTACAAAGTAGTAAAAGTTAATAAAACGTTCGCCATTCCATCATACTCGACTTTGCCGTCAACCAGGTATCAACTTTCGTGCAGTTACATACTAGATTTTAATTGACTGACAACATAGTTTCCTCTTCCTCTATCATCCGGCAAGTTATTTCCGAAAAAACGACGGAAGCAAAATCCAATTCTTATTTAATCCTTTTTTTCTATCGTTATTTATGAGATCAGATCAGATTTCTTTTTTTTTTTACAACTTACGGGTTTTCACAAGGCCGGGCTGTGTTCCCACCCAACTTTAGGTCAAAAGAATGTTTTATTGTTTTTAAGTTTTTTTGTTTTTGTTCGAAGGTTATGTGATGCATTACAGTATCAGTATTATTGAAATTGTTGATGATTCACTGCAATAGCCATAACAAATCTTGGCTTAATTTGTTACGGTTTAAAAGTTCAAATGCGATTAAGCCGATCAAGTGTTGCCCTACATACTTACTTCCAGCTTCTAATTTGGTTTTTGTTGCGAACTGTTCGCTGGCGTTCGTGTCGTCACAGTGTGTATGTTTTTGTGTTTAGTTTTTAAATGGGTCCCACTGAAAAACAGCGTTGTGGCTTGCCACAACATTATGCTGAGTGGGGCCCAATTTATACTATTCGATATATTTTTTTAATTTGTAAATTTCCTGTCAAATGTATTTTTTTTTTTTTCTGTGTACAAACACACGATACAAATCGAATATGTGTAAATAAACATCTCTCTCTCTCTCTCTCTCTCTCAATAACTTACTGACGTACCGTTTTTTCTCACTTGCACTGTGTAAACCTCTACAGTATCTGCACGTTGACTCCCATTTCCACTTCAGCGCTGCGCAGTATTACTCACTCAGTTACACACGTGAATGCATTTGCAGCTACTGTTCAGTCTTGCAGCCTAAATAACAGGTTTGATTTGACTGATGGAATGGAACGCTTTATGCCTTTATCACACGTACCGAGCCAACGGGCGAGACAGTAAAATGTTTCTCGGCCGAGACAGTGATTGATGTAAGCGAGTAGCTGTTCACACGTGTTTTGAAATTAGCACAGTCAGTATGCTTAGTATAAGTTTTCCTTCACCAAAATACTTCTCGATCGCGTTTACGTAAAAATTTCAATTCTATGGAAACATGGACGCGTGCGCGCGGAGACGCTGTCCATGTTTCCCTGGTAATTGATTTTTTTACGTAAACGCGATCGAGAAGTATTTTGGTGAAGGAAAACTTATACTAAGCGTACAGTTCAGTTCTCATGTGGCCGAGTGGCGAGACAGTGAACGTTCAGACCTGCCGAGTGAGCGAGCGAGACAGTGCCTAATACGTGCTCGGCCTAGTAGATAGAACGGGGGCCGAGCTACTGTCTCGCCGCTTCGTTCGGCCGAGCGCTCGGCCCAGCACTCGGCGTTATGTTTATACGCACCGAGTACTCGGCCGAGAGCACTGTCTCGCCCGTTTACTCTTTACGTATGATGAAGGCAATAGAACGGGGGGCGAGCTACTGTCTCGCCGCTTCGTTCGGCCGAGCGCTCGGCCCAGCACTCGGCGCTATGTTTATACGCACCGAGTACTCGGCCGAGAGCACTGTCTCGCCCGTTTACTCGGTACGTGTGATCAAGGCATTAGTATTACACCTAGGCCGACAAGTGAGGGTGTCTCCACAACTATCGACAATTAATGTTAGATGTAAGCATATTTAGATGTAAGTAAAATTGTACCGTTTGTGCCAAAATAAACATCATCATCATGCTTGTGTGTCTGTGTGTGTGTGGGGTAGGCAGAGCACTCGAAACGCGACATTTACCTTTCGGGGCTCATGACGTGCAAATGAACTTCAACTGTTGGGTGGTAGACCATATTTTTGGCCGACTGTACATTGGATCGCTTAATTTCACATGCTAGATATATTCCAATTTCAATATTCAATTTGGACTAGCTTAGCCCGACGTGACCCATTTAAATAGGATTCCGTTGAGACCAATTTTGATTAATATCATGCAAGTGCCGCACGAAGATATTAGGTCTTAGAGATTAGGTCTCCTATAAGCTACAAATTTAGTGCAAAATGATTTTCCATCGGGAAAACTCGGAACTCAATCGGAATACGATGGCACCGAACTGTCAATCAATTATTGTATTAAATGAGTGACATTTTCGTATTCATTAATATGGAACTTTATTGTTTAGTGTCAAATGTCAAAGTGAAAATGTAAGATGGCTACTGAAGCTAATTGAGAGAGCACGATAAATACGATTTTTTCCGATAAAGTACGAAGGAAAATCATTTTGCACTACATCTGTAAGATATAGGTTATACAAATTGATCGACAGTGAAAGGGAGAGCGATATAATATACGTATGTTAGGGCACAGAATATATAATAGTACTAACGTACAGAATGGACACGCTCCACCCCGCACCGATTCGAGTTACCCCACCTCTCAAGGCGCAGATTGCCGGTCCCCGCCGGAATCCAGAAGAGTGCGCGCGCGATGTATGTAGGCGTACGCGTGTTCAGACGTCGTCGTGCTTATGTAGATTCAAGAACGCGTATTTGTACGTCGTGTCCGCCGCGTGGTTAGGGCGAGATATATGGATGAGAAAGAAAAACATCATCATCATCATTTCAGCCGAAAGACATCCACTGCTGAACATAGGCCCATGGCTCGCCAAACGATTGGTTCCGCGCCATCCGCATCCAACGCGATCCCGCTATCTTAACCAGGTCGTCGCTCCATCTTGTTGGAGGCCTACCTGCACTGTGTCTTCTGGTCCGTGGACGCCACTCGAGAACCTTTTTGTCCCATCGGCCATCAGTTCTACGCGCGATGTGCCTTGCCCACTGCCATGCCACCTTATTTAAGTCTGGCGATTCTTCGAGATATGTCGGTGACTTTAGTTCTTGCGCGGATTTCATTATTTCTAATGCGATCCCGCTGAGAGAGAGAGAGAGAATGTATTGATTTTTGACTACCTCATGATAGAATACCTCATGTGTCAGTAATTTCAAGTGTCTATTACCGTTCAAGAAATAGAGCCCTATGACAGACGGACAAACAGACAGCGAAGCCTCAGTAATAGGGTCCCGTTGACAACTTTTGGGCACGGAACCCAAAAACACGGTGTATAATTTAGAATGCTGAGTAAAACACGGTGTATAATTTAGCAGGCTGAGTAAAACTTCCCCTTACTAAACCCATGTGACTTAAAAGGAGGATTCGACACCACCTGTCAAAACGTTTGTTATCAATAAATAATTTTGAATTTTTTTTCAACCGACGAAAACAAAAGGAGGAGGTTCTCAATTCGACGTGTATATACTTTTTTTTTTTATGTATGATCACGCATAACTTTTTACAGAGTAGTCTGATTTTGATGATTCTTTTATTATTGGAAAGCGTATACCCCGAGGGTGGTCCCATTTAAATTTGGAAACAATATTCCTATTTTAAGGGTAGAAAAACAGGGGATGATTGATTGTTCAGTTACTGATTGTACTATATGACCACGCATAACTTATTACAGAGTAGTCGGATTTTGATGATTCTTTTTTTATTGGAAAGCGTATACCCCAAGGGCGGTCTCATTTAAATTTGGAAATAATATTCCTACCCTAAGGGTAGGAAAACAGGGGATGATTGACTGACTTTTTACAGAGTAGTCTGATTTTCATATATATTATTATTGGATAGATAGGGTATACCTTGAAGTTGGTATTATAAATTTGGAAAAAAAAATTCTCCAAGGATGGAAAAAAGTATAAAATAAAAAATTTTAACAAAAAATTAAACCGCCGAAAAAACTGAAAAGCAAAAAATAATACCTTTTTTGTTTGACCTTAATCTAGGTGTTTGATGCGTGGACTGTATTACTTATTAATTAAAATGAAATGAAACAAAACTTCTTCGATAGTAAATTGAGCAGGGTGTCTTGTTCGTGTGGCGGAGCGGAGTGGTCGGTGGCGAGTGGCGAGTCGGCCGGAGCGGGCGATATTTAAGTCGTCGCTCGTGGGCGCGAGGGAGGGGAGCGCGGGCGATCATGGCGCCGCGGGGAGGACCAATCAGAGGGCAGGAAGGATGTATTGTGTTCAGTGGGATACGTGTCTGTTATCGGCGTGTGTTATGGTGTAGTGTAGTAAACTAATAATCTTTATTCATAAAAGCACATAAAGATGACACAAAACATAAAATATAAACACAAACAAACTTACGGACTACTTAGGAATATAATATTAAAATGTATAAACTAGCCTACTCGTACAATTATTTATTTACAATTTAAAACTATATCCTACATCTAAAGTAGCCTATTTCTAACATATATCCTACATCTAAAGTAGCCTATTTCTAACATTCTCCCCCACGTGTGCCAACACCATTAACTCTAGAAATAGGTATTAGCCTGGACGCGGGTCTGCGGATCAGTCCAGCCGCGGTACGTACTTCTGTTACGCGCGTGACTCCGTCAGGCCCAGGGAACGTCTTCATAACTTCGCCCTTGGGCCAGGTGCCTCGTGGCATTGTACCGTCGGCTATGATGACGATGTCTCCTACTTCGATGTTTTGTTTAGACGCTAGGCGTGGGTTGAGTCGTAGCTTCAACTGGGGTCGGTATTCACGCGTCCATCGCGTCCAGAATAGTTCCGCCATTCGTTGTGCGAGATGCCACGACTTAGTGGATGCCGGGACATCCGCGAAACGTCCGAATGGGGACATTGCATTTGACCTCCCCAAGAGGAAGTGGTTGGGGGTCAGTGCTTCGTTATTGTCCCACATTACGGGCGTAAGCGGTCTACTATTTATGACGTGTTCGGCCTCGAGCAGGAGAGTGTGCAGAACCTCTTCAGATGGATTCTTCTCTTTTAGGGTCACTCTCAGGGCTCTCTTGACGCTGCCGACCAATCTTTCCCACGCTCCGCCAGCTGCTGGATTTCCTGGCGGTATCTTTTTCCATGTTATCCTTTTTCCTACAGCGAAGTGCTCCATGGATTCCTCGGCGGTCTGCAGGGCGTCACGTATCTCACGTTCTGCTCCGACGAAGTTCGTAGCGTTGTCACTGTAGAGGATAGTGGGAGTGCCTCGCCGCGCCATCATTCTTCTTAGGGATAATATCATCGATGATGATGAAAGAGAGGCGGCGAGCTCCAAATGCACGGCCCTAGTGGTTAGGCACGTGTATAGGACGCCCCACCTCTTTTCGTGCCTCCTACCGATAGTGATGGTAAGGGGGCCAAAGAGGTCACAGGCAGCTGCGGTGAAGGGTGGCTGGTTGGCCGTCAGGCGTTCCGGCGGCAAGTCTCCGAAGGGCAGCTGTTTCGGCGTTGCTTTATGGGTCCTGCACCATTGACAGCTAGAGCATATGTAGCGTAACGCTCCGCGTAATCCAACAATGTGATAACGTTGACTGAGCTCGTTCATCACGGTAGCATGATTTGCGTGATGAAATAACGCGTGGTAATGCATTATTAGGAGCTTCGTGAACTCTTGTTTCGCGTGCAGGACTGGTGTGTTCGTTGATCTATCGAAGCGGGCGTCGAGCAGTAGGATCCCGTTGGCGTCCAATTTCACGGCCAATTTGCCTAGCTTCGATCCCTTCTGTATTGCTTCGTTGCGTTGTAGCCTTCGTATATCATCTTGGAAGCTTTCCTGCTGGCTCTGTTTTATGTATAGCAATTCTGCTAATCTCATGTGGTCGTTGTTTATCTCCGCGACGTGGCTCTTTTTCAGTAATTTAGCCTTAAAAACCTCGGCGGCTAACAGCACGGTCGCGGCAACTCTGACCAAGCGATTAAAGCTTGAAAAACGTTCTATACGGGGTAGGTAACTACATGCATCGCGCGACCTAACCGTTAAGACTACGCGGGGGGGGCGCTCCTCGCCTGTGGGCGGGGCCGACGCCGGCGCGGACTTATCTTCAGGCCATTCGTTCGAGTCGCGCCTAATAAATTCGGGACCGTGAAACCATCGGTGGTTTATTCCGAAGTTAGGCGGGACGCCTTTCGTCGCGTCGTCGGCCACATTCAAGGCGCTCGGCACCCAACGCCACTCGTTAGGCGATGTGACGTCTTCAATTTCGGCTAGACGATGAGCTACAAAGCTCTTAAATGACCGCGGGTCCGACTTGATCCATGCGAGGACCGTTCGCGAATCTGACCAATAGTAACTCTTACTAATTTTATAATCCGTCTGTTCTCTAACGGTTTTAGCCAGTCTGGCGCCTAACACACAGCTCTGTAGCTCCAGGCGAGGGATGGATATAGTTTTCAATGGTGCCACCCTGGCCTTCGCTGCTATCAGGCTTGATGTTTTGGTTCCGTCGGGAGAGTCGCTCGTGAAGTATACCGCGGTCGCATAAACTTTTTCGCTCGCGTCGCAAAATACGTGCAATACGCCCTGCCTATTAAACGCGGGTACGTGCCTAGCCAGTTCCAACTCTTTTAGTCGCGCTATGTTGTCCCTAAAATCGTTCCATATGGGAACTGACTCGGATAGGATAGTGTCGTCCCATCCTATGCCGGTTCGCCAAATGTCCTGAACGAGTACCTTGCCTATTACTGAGATAGGCGCGATGTATCCTAGCGGATCGTAAATGCTCATCGCGCTACTCGTAACCTGTCTTTTTGTTGGCAGTTGAGTACCGTTCAAGACGTTTGGTGGCGTATTACGCAAGTTTACGTTGAACCCTAGCGTGTCCCTACTGTGGTTCCATATTAGACCCAGTGTTCGCTCGGATTCCGTTTTCGTACCTAACGGCGTACTCGTTTGCCTATCGTTAGTGACGACGTCTTTAATGACCGTAGGCCGATTCGAGGCAAAACCCGTTAATTCGAATGAAGCTTTTAAGTTAAGCTCGTAAACTTCGTTGATTATTTGCCTCGCTTCCGCTTCCGAGTCGTCGAGCGCGATAAGAAAATCATCCATATAAGAGTTTCTTTTGGTAATCAACGCGGCTCTAGGATACTGCTCGGAGTGATAGTCTGCGTTTTTATTTTTAACGTACAGAGCGGTTGCGGGGGAGCATGCCGACCCGAAAATTAATTTTTTCATCCGGTATTCTTTTGGTGGGCTAGCTCTGTCTCCCTCCCTCCATAAAAAACGCAAGCTATCTCTGTCGCACTCGTCTACCTCTATTTGCAGAAACATTTCGCGTACGTCCGCGATGACGCCTATTTTACCTTCGCGGAAACGTAAAAGTACTCCGAACAGCGATTGCAATAAGTCCGGACCCGTTAACAACGCATCATTTAGGCATTTACCGAACGCGCGCGATGCCGCGTCAAATACTAGCCTGATTTTTAGTTTTTGTGCGTGGAACACGGGAAAATGTGGGAGGTACCACGCGCGGGGCGAATCAGGCGGGGGGGGGGATTGCATAGCCTCGGCGTAGCCTTTGGCTATCAAATTTTCGATCTGTTTTGAATACGCACTTTTTAAGTTCGCGTCTTTATCCAATTTATTTTCAAGGCTATGCAGCCGCTTTATCGCCTGATTTTTGTTGTCCGGTAACGTTTCGGTATCGGAGCGCCAGAGCAAGCCCGCTTGGTAAACGTTTTCTTTTTTACTTTTGCGGCATGTCGTGGCCAAGATATTTAACGCGCGTTGGTCGGGGTCGGACTTAGGGAGTTTTTTATCGATCCCTAACGACTCGATACTAAAGTGCTCTTTTATTAATGAATGCACTTCCTGTTCCGTAGGCTTTACGTGATTTACTACGAAAGCTGTGCTACGGCCCGCCTCGTGTTTTCCGTGTAAAATCCATCCTAGTCTGGTGAGCGAAGCTACCGGCATATCTCTGGGGCCGCTGCGTATCTGTTTGGATACCAATAGGTCCCAGTGGTCCTGGCCCACCAGAATAGTCGGAGTGGCGCGGTCGTAACACAACTCATCTGCTACTTCTCGTAAGTGTTCGCACGCATCGACTAAATCTCGACTAACTGCCTGAGACGCGAGGTTTAGGTGATTTATCGTATGCGCGGTTATTTTACATAGATCTCTGCTACATGCACCGCGTAGCGTCAGTTCGACCCGGCAAGATTCGTTGTCGTCGACTACATTACCGCCTACGCCTTCGATGGATAAAGTTTCGACTTTAGTTCGCGGCGCGACTTTATCCGATATGTGTCGCTCTACCATCGTGATGCTACTGCCGTCATCAAGAAGCGCGTAGGTATCGACGACTCCTAAAGGTCCTGACACTTCTACGGGTACTATTTTCAAGTACATGTTCGCTCTATGTACGTGATTTACCGAACTACTCACGTGCGCACGCGCGGGTGCTTGATTACTCGTTAAGCCATGTAACATCTTATGATGCCCCGCTTCGCACTGATTAATACCGCATGGAACGTATTTGCATTTACTTTGCCTCCCGTGAGACGCGTCCAGACAACGGAAGCATAATTTACTATTTTTTGCCACTTCCCAACGCTGTGCTATTTGCAACTTTGTAAAATCCGAACACAAGTTAACTCTGTGCTCGCCGTTGCAAATAACGCATTTATCTTTGTTCGAACGCGTGGGGTAAGTCTGCTTCGGTTGTCGCGGCGCGTGAGACTGCGTATTTTTCTTAGTTGGCGGTTTGCGATTTACTTGCGCGACTGTACGCGGCTTAACGTCGTCCTCATATTCTGAATCTGATTGTTCGGTATCGCTATATCTGTACGAGTGGTTCCGCGTGCTAAGTGCAGCGCGGGCGCGCGGGGGGGCGGGGCTATGGGCGTGGTTAACGTTCGCACGTGTTTGTCGCGAACGTGCGTACGTTTTGCGTGAAGCGCTACTTATCTCGTTTAAGAATAGCGCCATAGCCTCTAATCCCGGTACCGACTTGTTATTTGAGCGATATTTATTCCACTCATACCGAACGATAAGATTCATCTTGTCGACGATTTTGTTGACTAATTCGGGCGCGTATAAAAACTCCTCTTGGCGTAACGATTTTATCGTCGATACAACGTTGGCTATTTGGGCGGCAAATGTTGTGATATTACTATTGTCATCTGCCAGCCGGGGCATGCGTTTTACGTTATGCATCTCCGCGAGGACTATCTCTTCGGGGTCGCCGAATTGCCGTTCTAACGCCTCTAATATCTCGTACGGATTAGATACTGTGTACATGATTGATCTAACCGCAAGTCTGGCTTCGCCGCGTAGCGCTTTCCGTAATCGACCTACATTCGCGACGTCTGTAAAAAGCGAAGCCGTGTCGTCAAACTCGGCCCGGAAAGCTATCCACTCCGTAATGTTGCCATCAAAAGGCGGGAGCTCCGGTGCATGCCTCTGCATGGCCGGCTTACTACTGCTCCTATTCACCGCGTCTACAACTCTAGTGGACAGCAATTCCAGGTCGCGATTGACGAATGTGTGCTGTACGTGGGTGTTATCGCGCGGCGATGTATATAACTGCGAACGAGGTGGCGGCGGACCTAATGCGGGCCTATCTACCTGGGCGTTGTTAGACGTGTATCTATGTTGCTCAACCCAACCCACTACGCGCGACTCTTCTTCAACATCAGGCGGCGGCGCCGAGCTAGGAGGTTGAGACGCCTCTATACGTGCTATCTCCAACCTACTCCTAGCCGCGGCCGCGGCCCTCTGAGCCCGCTCGAGTTCGGCATCTTGCAGTTCTAACTCCGCTCTAAGAATAGACATTTTAGTGGACACCGTGTCCGCCCCCCCGTGGGGGTGACCTATAATCGTTTCGTTCGACTCGTCATCTTCCAATACCGGCGCGGGATAACGTTTCGCGGATAGCGCGGCAGGCTGCGTGGAGCCCTCTAATGCGATTACGTTCGCGGGGCGCGGCGCCGTAGTCATGTTGCCTAAACCGTGCTGTTCTCCGCTGGTGCCGTTGCTCCACGTGTTTGATTCCGCGGATGTGGTGTCACCTGACGACGGTGTACCTTCTGACATCTTCTTGGTCGTCGATCGCAGGGTGCGCTCTTCCTTCGCGGACATCTTGGCACACGTGGGGGTCCCTAACAAATAACCCTAACACCCTAACAACCTAATAACCTATTAATCTAGGGCCCTAATCGCGCTTGCGTTTGTCACCGTTAGGTGCAAGCACGATACCCAGCTAAAGCTGGCAGTTCAACCCTGTTGAACTTTTGTGACTAAAGTCACCAATGAAAACACCGAGCTAGGCTCAAGGACGTTTTGTTAAGAAGTCAATCGCCGATCGAAGCCGAAGCCTCAAAATCGTTGAATGACTGAAAAGTTAAATCTCCGATCGAAGCCGAGGCCTCTAAATCATTGATAAAACTGCGTGTAAAACCGAGGACTGGGCCTCCAGGTTTTAAGTGACTCGACACCGAGCGCGTTTTCTTCACTCCACTCGAAGGAAGACACGGAGAATTCCAGCTGCGTATAATCGAAGAATCTTGACTCGGAAGTATTCTTCTTGCTTGAATTCGCCGTTGCTATTCTTGACTTTCTTGAGATCCGTGCCGAAGTACCATTGTTTGATGCGTGGACTGTATTACTTATTAATTAAAATGAAATGAAACAAAACTTCTTCGATAGTAAATTGAGCAGGGTGTCTTGTTCGTGTGGCGGAGCGGAGTGGTCGGTGGCGAGTGGCGAGTCGGCCGGAGCGGGCGATATTTAAGTCGTCGCTCGTGGGCGCGAGGGAGGGGAGCGCGGGCGATCATGGCGCCGCGGGGAGGACCAATCAGAGGGCAGGAAGGATGTATTGTGTTCAGTGGGATACGTGTCTGTTATCGGCGTGTGTTATGGTGTAGTGTAGTAAACTAATAATCTTTATTCATAAAAGCACATAAAGATGACACAAAACATAAAATATAAACACAAACAAACTTACGGACTACTTAGGAATATAATATTAAAATGTATAAACTAGCCTACTCGTACAATTATTTATTTACAATTTAAAACTATATCCTACATCTAAAGTTGCCTATTTCTAACATATATCCTACATCTAAAGTAGCCTATTTCTAACACTAGGTATGTTTGAAGTCGGTGCCTCAGCACGAGCCAGGAGGAGTGATAGAAGCCAATCAGGTAGACGATTATAGGTCCACTCCTCCTGGCTAAGTGCTGAGGCACCGACTTCAAACTGGTACCTAGATTAAGGTCAAACAAAAAAGGTATTATTTTTTGCTTTTCAGTTTTTTCGGCGGTTTAATTTTTTGTTAAAAAGTTTTTATTTAATTTTGAATCTGACAGCCCATCCTCCTATGCTGCAAAGCCATTAGTGGCTCAGCAAAAGTCCGTTAAAAATGATCAAAACAAGCACAAATAACACGGTGCTTTCTCATCTGTCAATAGAAATTCTCATGAGTTAAAATTAGAGAGCTAAGCAAACCTAGCGGTAAAAGCTTTGGATTCAATTAACGTGCGGCTGAACACAGAGTATGTTTAGTACTTTAGTATAGAATGGCCACTCTCCGCACCCCTCCAATATCGGCTTCCACCCCGCAGGCTATTGTTATAGTACCTACTAAATAAATAAATAAACTTGGAGCATATGTTAAAAAAAAATTAAAATCTAACACTTTATTTCTAAAAAAAATTACTCCACACAACATTTTACTTCTAAATCCTTAATTTGTAGGATTGTTGCAGTTAATATTCATATTAGTTAACTACTTAAGCGTGTCACACACAGCACAGATGCGGTAAGATATCTGTATCTGAACTCTGAACGCATATCTGTCAGTATCGCTCCCTATACAATTCAATGGAGGATCACACACAGCGCAGATAATTACATTTTATCGTAAGGTATCTGTGAGCATAAAGATATATCGACAGATGCGAAGATTTTATCTGTAGATAAATACAGGTGGTTGCGCAGAGGCACACTTTCATCATCATCATCATCATCCCAGTCGATATACGCCCCACTGCACGGTACAGGCTTCCTCTCAGAATAAGAGTGTTTGGATCGTAGTTCCCACGCGGGCCCAGTGCGGATTGGGAACTTCAGTGTATAATAAAATAAATATAAAAATTACGTACTTACTACTTAAGCAAACAACAAGTCATTCTTACGTAGAAATGCATTTTCGCATTTTTTTACATTTTTGACGTGAAGAGAATAAAAGTAAGTAAGTAGTATTTATTGAAAATTCATTGCAGCCTATCTATCTCTCAAAGGGCCGGCAACACACCTGTGACACCCTTAATGTTGCGGGTGTCCATGGGCGCCGGTGATTGCTCCCCATTAGGTGACCCGCATGCTCGTTTGCCCCCTTTTATGTAAAAAATAAACATTTTTTATTAACAATCCGCACCACAAAAAAACGTCTACTCAGCTCCGAAATTAAAGAGTGAATGTATCACCTCGCATCTACACATAGTTTAATGGAAGTGTTCACACTAGTATCCTGCATACGGTTCTGCTCGGCTCTGCCAATGCTATCCCGTAAAAAAAAAGGTTGCAAACTTCCGTGTGAACACCGGTATGATTTTTGCGGGATCCAGTAAAAAACCGATCCTGCAAAACGGGACGTCCGTGTGAAAGAGCCGTTACGCACTACCGTGCCTCAGCGTATTTTGAACGCTGCTCCAGAAATCTGCTAATAGATCTTATCCTTAGAACTTAGGCGCTATAAGAATTCAGGCCCAACGACGGTTTACACGACGAAGCGCTTCAGGAAAAGGCAATGCCTTTTTGTCACCCATATAAAAAACACAGTATATGAAGCAAAAGGAAGCGTATTTTAAATTTTCCGCTACAATTTTCACGTCTCGGCTAAATCCGCCATCCCATCCCGTCGCGAGTAAGCTAAATTGAATAAGGAGGTCAGAGTTGTAGGGCTGCGACGGCACTAAATGCTGTCTTAATGACTATCGCGGATGACACATTCTGCACTTTTGACAAGTTTCGTAACTTTCAGCCAAAACTAGCGAGTATGGGTGACGCCACACGAGCGTAATTTTGTGAGCTGTTGTGAGCGGCAGAATTTCGGTTGCGCCATACATTGTGTCACGTGATGGCGCGCATATTGTATGGCGCGGACCGAAATTCTGCCGCTCACGAATCACAAAATTACGCTCGTGTGGCCTCACCCTAAGTGGCACTACTTTTAATAGCTCCTCCACACGATGGGCTATTAGGTCAGTGCGATGGCCCAGCGATTGCTGCAACACCTACACGATGGCGACGTTCAGTTGTGATCTTATGTGATCCTCTGAAGTGCGGCTGAAAAACCGACTCCGACGCCATCCCACGACCATCTCACGCGCCATAAGCCATTCGACACCACTACGTCCTCCACACGCTGGCCCATCATAGTGGACCATCGCGATGGCCCATCGTGTTGTGCCACATAAGAGCTATACTCTTGTCGGTGTAGTAACTGCCTCCGCACGGTCTTCGGCCAGCTGTTTGACTTCATGATACGACACGTCACCCACTTCTCCTGCACCTGCTCAAAATAGGTTAATCTTGGCCTTCCGCGGTCTCATCTTCCTTCTACATTCTTTTTTACTACTTAATTCTACTTAAGTTAAAATGGGGGAGTTCTTGAGTAGTGACCACATACAGCATCGAAAGCCCTCCACAATGGGCCCTGAGCGATGACCTGGTGGCGGAAGCAGGAGTCCAATTAATCCGGGCGGCTCAGAACTGGTCAACGTTGTTGGTCTTCTTTAGGAGAGGCCTGGGTACAGCAGGGGCTGATTTAAAAAAAATAGGGTGCCTGATTTTTTTAAAATTTTATTTCTTTATTTGTGTTGGCAAAGTATAAATAAAATAATTTGATCAAGGACATGTAATAATATTTAGGGAGGCCATCGGACTCCTGCGACCCTCACTATATAATAAGCCTACCTTGTGGGCTGCATCTGTCGCCATTCAAAACCACATTGGCCTCAACAGTCATCAGTTTCTTGAGCGACATACCCTGCCTGCCACTAAGTTTGGTAATGAGGATGTTAGTGACGCATGTACAAAGTGTATTAAAAAGTTCGAATACCTAAGTTGTCTATCAACTAGCCACTAACAAAAGAAGAAAACAAAGGAAACAAAAGAATATCGAATTTGTTTTATTTTCACAATTTTACACCCCAAAGATCAGTTTACAGTCTACAGAGCACCCCAGAATGAGTATGCAGATGCAAGGAACATCCCTATTATAAAGACTTGCTCTAAATATGAACTGAGCGTACACTGAAGGAGGCTATTGCGGTAAAAGTACGTGGTTATTACTTTCCTAGAAGTTTGTTGGAAACTCAGGCTTCTGTTGTTTCACGGGAATTTAAAACTATATTTTGTCTAGAACCTTGTCTAGTTTGGATTGTTAGGTTTTAGTTTCCTTAGTTTGGATAAAATAGAGAAATCTCTTGAGAGGCAGACCGGTTGTTGCCTGCGTTTATTCTTACTGCCTTGAATGTTGGCAGTCTAGCACCGTCCACTTTAAGCGGTTTTTTTTCCCACGCACGACGAAGGTATGGAACCAGCTTCCTGGGACATTTCCGGAGCGAAAGTACTAACTAACTAACTACTACTACTACTAAGTGATCTTTAAACATGAAACTACTGTGAGAATAACTCGTAGTGAAAATATACGGATCACTCGCGTCTTAAAACGAGTTTAACTCGACATGTTTCAGAGCAAACAGGTAGCGCGTAGTGCACGTTGAGACTCAGAGTGGGATGCCCTGCTGATACGGAACGCTAAAAACCTCGCAAGGAGCCACAGCCAAATGTTAACAATGTAAGGAAATCCCTACTTACTCAATAAAAATCTTACACTAACCGAGGCGAGGGCGGAATACCGAGTAGTTATACTCTTTAGCAAGTTTGTTGACAACTTGGCAGGGGTCCAAATGGACTGGATAGTTTTCGGGATAGCAGAGTGTCCATTTTGAAATCCTAGGGGAGTATGATGTGAAGAAATTGTTACGATACCTTGTGGCTTGTATAGTCCAGTACATTTCAGTTCTTGGTTGCGCTAGTTTGACTGTACAATCTTGTAAAGTTTTTCCGGATTACCATTCTAAGATTCAATGCCAGTTGCACTTTTTGAAGTGAAACTTCTAATGCGATTTCCAACGAGGTCGCGTTAAACGTTTAACGCTACCATGGAGGGGGTATGAAATCATTAGTATATGTACTGCCCAAGCAAGTAATCTCGCATTGTATATATACTAAGGCCCATACTACACGGGCGGTTCTCCCGCCGCGGGAAACCGCTTCTGAACCGCACTAGACACAATTTTATATGGAAGTTGTATGCTGCATACTACACTGCGCGGTTTCCCGCCGCGGTTCACGGGCGGGAGAAATTCGACCGCCGCATGCAGCGTTAAACCGCCGCTGATTACCGCCGCTTCAAACTACACGGGCGGTTTCCCGCTATTGCGTCATTCTGCGCGGCGCGGGGCTTTGCGCAAGGGCGCTCGTTCGTCGTGCGTATTTCGTTTTTTTAGCATTAGAAATAAGGTAAACAATCTTGACGTGTCTTTTTTATAGAAAAACGCTTTTAAAAGAATATAACTAGGTATTTTATGAAACCAAAAGCGTGCAAATTAACATATTTCCTTTCAAATTGTTACATTATTAATTAAGCGCAGTTATCATTGGCGGATCCATGTTGAAATGAACAAAAGACAGCGGTAAACCGCGTTCCGTGTAGTTTGACGGTCTGCGGCAGCTCCGTCGAGCGGTTTCCCGCGGCGGGACAACCGCCCGTGTAGTATGGGCCTTACGGATGTTAAAAACTTCGACCGTGCGATGCAGAACTCATACTGTCTGTGCAAATTTGTATGAGACTTGATAAAAGCGCCATCTAGTTAGTAATTTAAACACATAGATGCATAAGTAAATTTAGTTCTTTATGTTATTGCAATAAGGTTAATGTTGATGTATAAGTGCCTTTTTCATTTCCACATTACGAAGTATCACTTCTTCTGCGCGGAGAAACTGCACGCACGATTTTTTTTTTAAATTGTTGTGATTATTATTATACACATTTTTTACTTATGAACTATTTTGCCAAATTGCAAAACAATTTGTTAGCAAACCATACACTCATTTCAAACAGATTTGTGCACAATAGATACAGTACATCTTGCAAAACTACTAACTAAACCACTTAACAATTTTTGTATGGAATGAGACTATCAACCAAGTTTTCAACTTATTTTTGAAACAATTTTTGGTTTTACTTTCTTCCTCCGAGAATAGAATAATAATAATAGAATAGGCTGTTGAATATACTATAAACGCCTAAGATTTCACAAAATCAGCCTTTTGATTTTTTTACAAGAAGTGTCGTAAAACTTGGTCATTGAAATTGTTATTTTGTGTGCGTGCTTCGCATTTAGTGTGACAGTTTTGTTTTATTTTACAATTTTTTACATAAATCTAGATATGCTCGATTTCGAAAAAGTCTGACATATTTTTCAAAGCTTTGTGTCAATCAAAGTGTAATTTACAAGTGAATCGACGAGCAAAAGTTATAAATAAACACAAAAAAATCTAAGCCAGTACTTAATTAACTAAGTATGTGACTTCTGTACCGGTTTTTAATCTAGATAGAGCCTTTAAGTTGCTCATCAATCAGAGGCAGGTGAAACCGGACCAGGCAATTAGCAAGTCTCGAAGCACCCCCTATAAATTACCCGTCCGGTATACAGGATCTCTAAACAATTGTAGCTTGCCTCGGTTTGCTTAATTGAAATCAGGATTGTTGTTTATTTTCGGAACCAATCTGAGGGAGGAAACAATTGAGTCAAGTTTTACCTAGTGATTTTTCTGGCACGAACGATGCATTGCTAGTGACTTCCTTCAGTTTATCGATGTCTTACAATTGCCATTATGTTATTAATAATAATTTACTTATTTATCATCATAGTTAAGTTTTATTCATTGTTATTGTTTTTAAGTTAGATATTTAGTATAAATTTGTTACTTTGGCATTGTAAACCTGATTAAATGGTACAATAGTAATAAATGTTTTAGTTATTTATTTATTTAACCAGATAACTAGATCCATATTATTGTTAGTATACAAAACTTACAAGCTACGTTAGTGTCATAAATTAACAATTTTACTGCGTATGCTATCAAAATCATTGCAGACTTATCTTGGCCTGACTCTAGGTATAATCATCAACTACGGCTTTTATACGTCCTTTGCTGGGTACAGAATGAAATAATGGGCACCTCTCAGAGTAAAATATTTCGGGCCCAGCAGTGGCCCAGTAGTGGGACGTATATTCGTGTATCCTTTTAAGGAAGAAGTTAATTTCATGTTTTTATGTACAACTAGCTGATGCTTACGGCTTCCCCCCGCTGAAGTAGAAAAAAAAAGAAAGTTAAAAAGTAGCCTATGTCACTCTCCAGCCCTTCAACTATGTCCATACAAAAAATCACGGCAATCCGTCGCTCAGTTTTGACGTAAAAGAAGGACAAGACACATTTTCACATTCATAATATTAGTATGGAAGTGAGGATAAAGAGTTTTACATACTCGTATGTGATACATGATCACTGGTGACGACGAACAGAACGCTGCAGAACGCACAGATGGACGTTGGGACTGAAAAGTTAACGCATGGAGACCATGGGCTGGCAAGCGCAGCGTGGGACGTCTACCAACGAGATGGACGTAAGATTTGATGGAGGCCGCAGGTTCAAGGTGGATGCAAGTCGCTTCCAACCGTAATGATTGGCTATCTATGAGAATGAATCCACGTCTTGCGGCTGAAATGATGATGATGATGGTGGCGACGGCTGAAGTGATGTTATACAAACAACAAAGTAATATATCGTCGAAATCAATACCCCAGTGTGATAATTTTGACAATTATCACGTGAAAACAGCTGCATATAACAATAACAAAGCTGATTAAACATCACCATCATTTAGAGCGAAATGTTTATTGACCAATTTTCCACTAATTTTGGCTGATTATACACGAATTGAAATCAATTTGGCGTGCAAATAGTCGATAAACTAGGGCCAGGACTATCAAGTCTCATTAGAATGATTTAGAGGGTTTTGTGGCTTTCCAGTAAATTAGTTCTCAAAGTCGTAGTAGCGTGGTTTGACTGCTTATTGGTCATATTCATCCTACTAATATTATAAACGCGAAAGTTTGTAAGTATGGATGGATGGATGTTTTTTACTCTTTCACGCTAAAACGGTTTGGCGGATTCTGATGAAATTTGGCACACAGATAGTTTATAACCTGGATTAACATATAGGATACTTTTTATCCCGGAAAATTGCATAGTTCCCGCGGGATAGCGATAAACGAATTCTTTGCAGATGGAGTTGAGAGGAACAAAAGTTGTCTCTCTCTAAAAGATTTATTTCATCATCATCATCATCATCATCCCAGCCTATATACGTCACACAGCAGGGCACAGGCCTCTCAGGATGAGAGGGCTTGGGCCCTAGTTCCCACGCGGGCCCAGTGCGGATTGGGAACTTCACACACACCATTGAATTTCTTCGCAGGTGTATTGCAGGTTCCCTCACGATGTTTGTCTTCACCGTAAAGCTCATGGTAAATTACGAATGTAATTTCGCACATAAACTCCGAATAACTTAGAGGTGTGAGTTCGGATTCGAACCCACGACCCTCTGCTTATTAAATGAGTCCTCGTCCGCGCAAGCGACGAAGGGGGCTGGGAGAGGCGCCGGCGGCAGGCACACGAGGCGCGCTCGCCGCCTGCGCCTGCACCTCTCTCGGCCCCTTTGTCGTCATACCCCCCAGCCCCTGTCCCGTGTGGGCAAGAACTCATGTAAACGGTCTAGCTATAGGTAATGTAAGCTGGCAGGCGACTGCTGTATGTAGGTTGTCTATGGATTGATTTAAATATTAAAAATGGAACAGCAGTCGAATGTCAGCCATGAAAAACTCTGTAGCTATGCAAAAGGACAGTGAATAAAACCCAGTCATATTATAAACAAGTGTTTTTCAATTAATAGGATAAGTAGTGTTAGGAAAGCTACACTCCCAAGCTCGTGGTACGATCACCACATTTATGGATGGCTGACATTTGACTGCTGTTCTATTTTTAATATTTAAATCAATCTATAGACAACCTACATACAGCAGTCGCCTGCCAGCTTACAGTAACCACGACTTCACACTAACGACTGCTAGATTCAGCCATAGAATTAAAACGGTTCGCCTTTGATCAGATCCAGCATAAGTTCCAATTAGCGACCTAAGTTAGTAACTTAAGCAGTTATTCTGGCCTCACTAACTAACCTATCTAACCCTAACTTTGTGCCCGATATTCACTAGTTCTCTGCGATAAAGTTACAATAGAACTCAACTGTATTTCGGTGGAATTGGACACCTTAACTGTAGTTAAAATTAGTACTCGTATTTAAGTTTGATAGCCGTGGTGGCCTAGTGGTTTGACCTTTAGTCTCTCAAGCAGAGGGTCGTGGGTTCAAATCCCGGCTTGATCCTCTTAGTATTTCGGTATTTATGTGATGAATACTTTTTTAAGATAGGGTTTGTGAAGTTCATGGTATCATCAGGGCTCGGGTCCCTCTCACACTTAGCCACTTCTTTTATCTAAACTAAAATAACCTAAGACGAAGCACCCATCCATTCTTTAAAACGAAATTAAGTGTTAAACTGATTCTCAATATTTCTTAACTAACAAATCTAATTCTCGCTGGCTTGTAGACAAGGAAACAAGTAACAGTAACTTTTGATTAGTTTCCGTAGTCGTTAACTGAGTGGTTAAATGTTAGGCGAGCTGTTTAGTGTTCAATCGAGATAGTTAGTTAATAGTTGATATTAAATTTAATAAGCGGTAAAAACGCCGCGTCCGATCTCATAAATACCGTGTACTAAATTTAGAACACGTCTTAGTAAATATCTATAATTTATTTTATTGAATCAGGCGCTACTTTTCGGAGGTCCACATTAATGTTATTATGTTAGTAACATTTGGTGGCATAGCGTACGGTTATGGTACCAACTCGAAACGCGTCAGTGTAGTTTGGTGGTCGTGATGGTTGGGTTTGTGTGATTTGTGTGTGTTCGTACACTGTGGAGGTGGAGGAACTGCATGAACACGCATTTCTTACATAAACGTAATCATCGTAAGGTCGCGGGTGAGCAAAGTAATTGTTTCAGTTCATTCCTAGACCACCTAAAACTTATTGAGGGCCTTATCAGGTTAAAAAGCTCGAATCTTAAAAACTTTTTCTATCTATTCCAAATATTCCAATATGCATTTTAACTTCAGACACCCAAACCATTGAACGTTTGATATACGAGCAGGGGTCTACGAACTCGCGTAGCGCTACGCGATAAGGTTACGAGTGCGCTACGGAGCTACGCTTCCGACCCGATATTGGGGAGTGTTCGATTGCCAATAACTACGTTCATTTCACATCACAAGGTTAAGGAGTTGCCTTTATCTTTAGGCGAAGGCTAGACGTCCAACAATATGGTAAATCATCATCATCATTTCAGCCGATAGACGTCCACTGTTGAACATAGGCCTCCCCCAAATCTCGCCAATTCGGTCCCGGGCCATCCGCATCCAACGCGTTCCCCGTAACCTACGACGACGTAGACGTTGAGACGTGGCCGTCAACGATGGGCCTCATAAGAAAACTCCAAGTCACTCAGAGGGCGATGGAGGGGGCTATGCTCGGAGTTTCTCTGCGGGATCGCATTAGAAATGATGAAATCCGCGCAAGAACTAAAAGTCACCGACATAGCTCGAAGAATCGCCACCCTCAAGTAGCAGTGGGCAGGCCACATCGCTCGTAGAACTGATATGGTAATAAATTACTATAAATAAATACTTTTGGTCCATCAATATGATAAACATTCTTTTCACGCAATAAATTTAGTACGGATATGATGTGTGATTTTTTTTATTTTATTTCGATCTGACAAAAAAGTTGATTACCTACCAGGTAGTTTCCATTGAAAAAATTAGTCTTTGTCGAAGTAAAAGGATTTCAAAGAAAACGTGGTGTACATCTCACGCATAATTCCAAATTTTCTAGACTAAGCGAGCCCCTATTTCCACCAATCACACACACGCTTGTCAAACTTCCGCCAATGATACGCTTCCATCCGAACTTAGTCCGATGAACGAGGGGCCAAAGGGACAATGAAAGAGATTACATATTCCGGCGATAGGGTGTGTCGATTTTTCCCGTTATCTACCCTCAAACTCGGGCTTCGATTGATGACGTCATTTGTTTCAGACTCGTTCGCACGGATCAAATATCGGGAACAGGTATTTCGGAATACTAGTTGGAAATACTTAGTATTTTTGCGGCGATAGATTACCTAAATACCTATAATATAAAATAATAAGACGGGTATAAATATGAAGTTAAAATATTTATTTATATCTTTATTTAATGCATATCTTTATAATAATGTCGCAAATTGTCTATATGTAGAGACTGGTAACTCTTTAAAAATAGTTGTATTTCCAGAGCTGAAGTATTCAGAAAATAAATAAAGTTTGCGTTTTGGACAGCTGGAACCATCAATAATTCCACTGCACAGTTCTAACCGAAAAACTTCATTTTAACTCTTAAAATCAGGTCAATAGGAGACGGAGGAATTTAAATCATGTGATTCCTGCGCACACAATGTTTCAAATCTGTGAACTGAAACAGTTACTTTGCTCACCCGCGACCATTCATTCAGTGATATGGACCTCCGCTAAGTAACGCCTGATTCAATTAATTGTTTCGAATCTGGCGGGTTACCTCGTCAGCCACGTTGTATACACCGAGTTTTTTTTATTACCGTTAACTTTAAGGGAAGATGATTCAGGACAAATAGAGTTTCGTAGAAACGAGTGTCTTAATAAACTCGGCCATAAAGATTGCACACGGTCTTTGGAAAAAGACTGCAAATGTCCGACATTTAAATTTACTTGCTGAACCAGTGTAAAAGGTCCTTCATTACGTCCTACCTATTATTATATATCTTTTAAATTTCGTCAGTAAAGAGTTTTCCATTCATAGCTATTCGCTACAAGGAAATTATTGAGGCGAGTTCGTTCGACATTACATACTTTTTAACCGACTTCAAAAAAAGGAGGAGGTTCTCAATTCGGTTGTATGTTCTTTTTTTTTTTTTTTTTTTTTTTTTTTTTTTAACGTGTGTTACCTCAGAACTCCGTCATTTATGAACCGATTTAGAAAATTTTTTCGTTGTTTGAAAGCACATGCTTCAAGGTTGGTCCCGTTGTTACCACAATCCAGTTCTGATGATGGGATCCATGCGGAATTGAAGAAACTCTTCAAAAATTCAAGAGAAACTTATAGCGATTTTAGTACTTTCAGTGACAAGTCAAACATTTGCATTCAGAAAGTATCATGGAATTCTGTAATAAACGACATAACCCCGTCGAGCATTAAAAATAGAATTTTCAACATGACCTTATTTCGAAGTCAAACTGATGATTTTATCCTACGCATCTATTTTATACAGAAACAACTAAAAAGCAAAAAATAAAAAATTTTAAATAAAAAATAAAACCTCCTTCAAAAAACATTCAAAAAACCATGAAATAATAATTGAACCGAACCGACTACAATAAGCATGAAAATATCTTTCTTCTAATCTGTTTTAAGTCGGTGCCTCAGCACGAGCTTGCAGGAGTGTAGAAGCCCTATAGATAGTAAGGTATGTAGGTAAGTTAGATTACTAGGTCCACTCCTGCTGGCTCGAGCTGAGGCACCGACTTAAAACAGATTAGAAGAAAGATATTTTCATGCTTATTGTAGTCGGTTCGGTTCAATTATTATTTCATGGTTTTTTGAATGTTTTTTGAAGGAGGTTTTATTTTTTATTTAAAATTTTTTCTTTTATTATGTGTCACATCAAATCATTCTCATAATCGTAAACATTGGTATTGTATAATCGTGTTTATCACAACGGAAAATGCTGTAATATTTTTTTCGATTTTGACTAAAATTAATATGTATACCAGGTAGTTTCTGTTAATGTACCGAGTAACGTGTAGAATTTAACGGATATAAAAAAAAAACAGAGTATTTTTTTATGACAATATAGGCTTGCGTTATATCAAGTATTTTTACATATTCCCGATAGTATGTAAGAAATACATAGCCATGTCATGTCCCACCTCGAGGGTTGCTTGTGACAAATAGATTAGATTGTGTTTCTCAAACGTGACGCTTTCTATATTAAAGATTAATGATGTAGGTATTCATACTGATTAATATATTATGTGCTGGGGGAGAGTTTAAACACGTCGGTAACATAATTCTACGCCTCAATATGCGCATGTATTAGCTGGTAGGTAAGTACTTTAATTTTATGTAAGCCTTTATTTCAGGAAGTAAATGTCACCAATTATTTTGGCTCTGATTATAATAGGTCGGGGCAAAAGTATTTTCGTATTTTTAATGTATTATTAGAAATCAAACCTCTTTGGCTGTGCTGAATATAACTGGCTGGTTTTAATACCTACCATTAAATGTTGACATTCTGAAGATGCAATAAATAAAAAAAAACTAGTTCCCGCCATTTTTCAATCGTTTTTCAAGCAAGCAAAATGAACGTATGTGACTAAGAAATTTGATACATTTAAAAGTTTAAAAAAAAAAATGCGACGAACGCCGCGAATAATATTTGTGCGGTTTATGGACCTAATGCGGTATCAATAAGAGTAGCATAAATGTGGTTCAAGCGTTTCAAGTCTGGAAATTTTAGTGTGAAAGATGAGGTTTTTTGTACTCTGTAAAAGAGTATTATATTATCATTATTTAATTTTGACATCTGAATTTGTATGTATTTTTATTCTTTTTGTTTTTATTGTTATTATTTATTGATTATTTGGTCTTATGACATCTTCACATTATGTGAATTAATATTATTCATTTAATATTTTTATGTTGTAGTTTTTAATTTTTTTTGACATTCACACATTATGTGATTTAATATTTTATTGACATTTTTGTTTTATCTCACTTTTATTGTTTTTAATATTATTATCTTTGTGACATTTTAAATTAATATATTATCCATTTATGTTTTTCAAATTCTGTTGACGATCTTTTTGTGAATTCTTTATATTTGTGACATTTCGAATGCTGGATATAATTGTAATTTTCAATCAGAAATAAATGAATCTATCTATCTATCTATCTTTAGTATGAAACATTTTCCTTTTTATGAAAAATACGAAAATACTTTTGCCCCGCCCCGACCTAATAGAATAGTATTTATTTCATGCAATTTTAAGTACAGTTACGAGCTTTAATTTGGGACCCACTTAAGATTGACAGTCCTAATCAAGATTGGTTTTTGGAGTCTTTTTGTATTTTTTATTTTTTTCAACTCCAAAATTTGTTATTTTTACGGTCATCCCGTGAAATCCATATATTTCACACGAAATATAAAACCAGACCACCAGACCAGACCAGTGGTTGACCAGTGATGGTGTAGGGGTTTAGCACGCAGCACGGAATGCTGAGGACCTGGGTTCGATTCCTAGCGCTGGTCTCTTTTTCTGTGCATTCATGTTTCAGTTTGTATTCGTGTGAAAAATTGACAGTCCTGTCATATTGTAATTCAAAGGATATTTTTTTCGAAATGGGTCCCAAATTAAAGCACGCGACCGTACAATAAGAGTTTCGAACATACCCAGTGGGTTTCACTAAAATCTACCTTGCAAGGCATGTGAAATTGACAGTAAGAAAAACTTAACCTAAAGTGTAATCTAAAAATTCCTGTATACTTACTATAAAACATTTTTCAGAAGCCATTTTTTTAAGTCTTAATTTAAATTTCGCAAATCTGAGATCTGAGATCTTTAATTACATCTGGCAGTTTATTAAATATATTTTTTGTTTGTTTTTATTTATTGAAGAAAAATATATTTTAATGGCGTTACAGACTTATTCACTGATTCGCCATATAAACTACAATAATATTATCTACTTACAAACAAAAATAATAATATAAATAATAAGTAATAACAATAAAAATCCCATCACAAAATAATTTAAGTTACAGAAACAAACAAAAATATTACATTGATTCCTCAAATTTATAATGAATTACTGAGTGAACTCATTAGGGATCTAGAAATAACAAAAAAAAAACATTTCTTTAAGGTAAAATTAAAAAAGGTTCTTTATAGATATTTAAAAAATAAACTGTTTTAAGTGATTTAATTTGTATAAAGTCATAAGTTATAACTTATAACATCACTAACCATTTCAAATCTTAATACTAACTATACCTATGTTTAGCGTTGCTTGTAATTTGTAATTTCATAAACCAAGAGCTAAATAAAGTGCCGACAAACTGCTCTGTAGTTTGGCACAATTAATAATTTTTTTATTGTAAATGTAACTCTAAACAGAAATAAATTATTCTATTTTATTGTATTCTACAAAAAAAACCGGTCAAGTGCGATTCGAGTCATAAGAAATTTGATTTCCAATTTTACTTACACATATTTACTATTTACTTGTATTCTAATTTAAATAATTTATTTTACCCTCAGCTGTCATTTGCCGTTCCTTCCGTGACCACGTGACGTTAACTTCAACTGATACGACTTAACGATCTTCTCCGCTTTTATAGAAGCACACCCTTAAGACAGACTCCTATATTCACTGTTGCTATCTAGTCGTATAAATACAGCCCTACGTAAGATATCAGTGCAATTAGACTCACTTTATGTAGACACTGGAGCACGTCGTAAAGAGTTGTTTAATAGCCACTATCGCGCTAGATAAGACGATATAGCTGTATAATACAATTAGTAAAGAAATATTGAAGAAATATTATGGACAGATAAGGTTAGAATAATTGGAAGATTTGAGGTCAATAGACGAATTAGACTCGGCTGGGCAGCGTTCGGGAAGCTCCGCAATATCTTGTCATTCAATTTACCGCAGTGTCTCAAGTCAAAAGCCTTTGACCAGTGTGTGTTACCAGTGATGACTTATGGCACTGAGACGTGGCCGCTAACGATGGGCCTTGTAAGGAAGCTCAAAGTCACTCAGAGGGCGATGGAGAGGGCTATGATGCTTGGAGTTTCTCTACGGGATCGCATTAGACATGATGAAATTCGCGCAAGAACTAGTCACGGACATAGCTCGAAGAATCGCCAGACTTAAGTGGCAGTAGGCAGGGCACATCGCTCGTAGAATTGACGGCCAATGGGGCCGAAAGGTTCTCGAGTGGCGTCCGCGTACCAGAAGACGCTGTGTAGGTAGGCCTCCCAACAAGATGGAGCGACGACCTGGTTAAGGTTGCTGGAACGCGTTGGATGCGGATGGCGCAGGACCGATCTGTTTGGCGAGCCTTGGGGTAGGTCTATGTACAGCAGTGGACGTCTATCGGCTGAAATGATGATGATGAGTTGGAAGTAATAAAGTATATTACTTAAACCATAAAACATGATAAAAGTCATAAAACAACACCAAGACGCGACTCTAATACATAAACACTTTATTTCAGTCATGAAAACCACATTAATTTTCAATTAACTGCGAAATTAGAGTTTTAGTTGCTTTAAAGCCCACAGATAGTTGTTGGCAAAGACATGACGTCATAACTAAGCCTATGTTCAGTTGGAGTAAGTATCGTGCGTGACCACGGCTGCTGCAATGTGGCCGAAGCGTCGGGGTAAATATTGTTTGCGTGATAAGTCCCGTTTAGTATAATAATTATGAGTGAAAATCACGAAAGTTTAAAATAGTAAGTATATCTTAAGATTTGGAAAACTAAAAAATCAAATAAAAATCGGCTTAATACGTAGTTTCAGCGATTCGTTATACATACAAAAAAAATACAAAGCTTATCACTGTTCGTTAAATTAGTTAAGACATGGAGGTAGGGGTCGGTGTAAAGGGTTCCGTTGATTCGGAACATTTTTATAAAAGACAGAAGAACAGTCTGATGGAAATATAGACACACAATTCTGAAGCGATGTTTGAGTTAGGTACGGAAATCCTAATAAACTAAATAAACAGCTGTGTCCAAACTCTTCAAAAGAAAAAGCACTTTTATTTAAAAATAGCAAAATTCGCTTTAAACTTCGTACCGTTGCAAAAGTCCAATAAGCAAAGACTGGATTCATATTCTATTATGCTGGATACACACTAAGAGCCGGAGCAGGAAAACAGAAGGTCGAATTCGGGTAATCAATGGGAACTAGGAATTGTCGAATCGACATGCGAATCGTGCGTAACGAATACTCTACACACGCACAGGGAGGGCCCGCGGCTTTTTCAGGCCATACGGCCATCGAATGCTATTTCATTTAATTCTACGTAGCTCCTTCCTATCCCCATGGAATTTGCAATTGAGCTGGTGCAGCTTCTAAAGCGGCTGAAAAAGAACACATACACAAATGGCCACCACGAGAGATTTCCTCATAGCCACACTATTAGCTTGTTAAAATGCCAGTGGACGGTCATGTAGCACGCAGAATGGATAGCCGTTGGGGCTGGAAAGTTCTCGAATGGAGACCACGGACTAGCAAGCGCAGCGTGGGACATCCACCAATAAGATGGTAGGATGACCTGGTAAAGGTCGTAGGTTCACGGTGGATGCAAACCGCTTCCAATCATAATGATTAGATATCAACGAGGGACGCCTATGTCCAGCAGTGGACGCCCTACGGCAATGATGACGAGAGATTTGGCCTTCAGTCCAAACCTGTAGGGGCTTCTACGTGTATAGCCAACTTAACGGGCCCCTCAACTTGTGAACTTTGCAACTCCTTTGCTCTGAATGTAAAATTAATTATGCATTTAAGCAATTACAGGCCCCTGGGAACGGCGCTTGTCAACAGAACTCGGTATCGCTTTTGAAACAGTATGCCAAGTTGTTTGTGCCACGGAGGACTTATGACAGGAGATACCAGAGTTACCCTCTGTGAAAAATACTCTGTGATTAATGACTTAAAATAATATAATCTTTAACTTCAGCGTTTCGAAGTAGACAGTGTAGGATCGTTTAGCGAGCCCGCATTTGATCTTGATTTTGTATACCAGGATCACACAGATAACTGACAGTACCTATATGACGATTTCTCCGCACGTTCGTCCGTCCCGTCGCATAAATTGATTGATATATGTTGAATAAATTTTTTATAATAATTATTTCTTATTAATTTGTTTTTTTTTTCATTTTGTTGTTTCAATTTTATTACTATTAATTCAATAATCTTAATCTGACATAATCTTATCTATATCATAATTTTATTTTTTTAGTGTAATGTTCAGATGGGAAGCCAAGTTATTGTACGCCGATTGGCAAAACATAGTGCAACACAAAAAATGTAACATCTCTGTATTATGCAGCCATCACATATGTTTCACAAATTAAACACTTTTGACTTTTGTCGCCTGTCACTGGGTTCCTTGAAGACAAAAGCTCACATTCAATGAATGCAGCTTCACAAGCCCTAAGTCTTGTCTGTGGAACGCCATTTCTACTCTAAAATGGAACGTGAAACGGTTGAATTAATAGAACATAAGACTTTTATTGGAGACAAATGAATAAAAGGTTTCATTAATAGTAATTATCAATGAGAAGGCCTGGTAGTCTTGTGGTTTAACTTTTGGCGTCTCTAGCAGAGAGTCGTGTGTTCGAGTCCGGGCTAACACCTCTGAATTTTTCGCGATTTATATGCAACACATTTGGAATTTACCATGATTACGGTGAAGGAAAACATCATGTGGGCCTTCGAGGAAATTCGATGGCGTGAGTGAAGTTCCCAGTCTGCACTAGGCCGGCGTGAGTTTTAAGGAACAGACGGGCTGTATAATAAAAACCACGCTCGCGCGAGGTGACAGAAAAAGTGTAGTGCAATAATAAAATTAAGGTAACTCCCACCGTGAATGCTCCGCGGTAGCGCTTGTATTAGAAAAGAGTTAAGTAATTTTATTTTAGGTTGGGAACTAAGAGTGCTTTTGCTTGAAGTTTCTAAATATTAATTTCTATTAGCGTATGCGCATGATTTCGACCCAGTGTGAGTAGAAAAAAGTTCCCAATAACTTATTAGTTTCGAAAAATACATTCTAACGGTACCTCTATATCCCTTCTTAGTATGACCGAGTCTTGTGCGGTTTTGCGGCACTTTCACACGGGCAACGTCCCGTTTTTTGCAGGATCCCGTTTAGTAGCATACGTGCTACTGTGGTAACATTCACACGAGCATTCGGTTTGCAGGACCGTTAGAGAAGAACGGTCTTCAATTTCCAGACAACAATTTATTCAGAATTTATTAAGTACTAGCTTTTGTCCGCGACTCCGTTCGCGTGGAATTAGTAATTTGGGCAGCTTATTTTTTTTATCCAATTTGCTTTTTCATCAATTATGGCTCTCCTTAGTTCCTCGATATAAAAAAAATTACCCCCCCACCCCCGTCCCAACCTAACCCACCCCCCCCCCTCTGCACACCAGCGTTCACATTCACCACCGTACTCCCAGCGTGATGATATATAGCCTATGGCCTTCCTCGATAAATGGGCTATCTAACACTGAAAGTATTGTATCTTTCTTATTTGTCAACCGATTCAAATGAAACAAACACTAAATGTTAATCCAAAAAAATACCAACATATCAGTGAAAACCGCATCCTACTAGGTTAAGCCGTTTCTGAGATTAGCGCGCACAAACGCACAGACAAACAGACAATAATTCTAAAAATCATTGTTTTGGGTTCTATTGCGCTAATAAATAGCCCTTGTGACAGTTTTTCTCAAATATCTTCAATGTACAGACACTTGTTACAGATTTATTATATGTATAGAAGATATAGATGAACAGACTCATGTTCATGTTCTGTTATAAGTGGTTATCTGGAAGAGATCGTTGCTAAGCGAGCTGTTATACTGTATTCAATCTGTGTTGTCACGAAATAACCTCAAACATCTAAATTGGGGCAATTTGACCTATTAACGGTTTACCTTAAGTTTCGTTTCATCTAAACTTCGGGCACCCACTTTGATACTCGGAATTCATCACAACTTCGCCGCCCACCTTTGGGGAAAGCCCAACTGTATAAACTTACTAAACATTACGTGATAAGCAAATTAATATGTAAATTATAAAATGCAAATATTGTATTTATTGCGAAGTTACTTTTCCGCATAAATTTAGCTTTCTTATCTTTCCTTGTTTTTGAAATCATAATTGTGAAGAATACCGAATTATTGATGTGGGGACAAAGACCGCCAAACTCAAGTGGGACTGGGCAGGTCATGTCTGCCGGATGCATCGGGATCGCTAGGCCAAACTCACTACTGATTGGGTTCCAAGCGACGGGCACCGGAGCAGAGGTAGGCCTAAAAGGAGGTGGCGGGACGATTTGGAGCGATTCCAGCCGGACTGGCAACACTTTGCAAAAGCCAGGGACGAGTGGAAGAAGAAAGGGGAGGCCTTTGCCCAGCAGTGGGACACAGTATAGGCTATGTAAAAAAAAAAAAAGAATGTGATCAATTGCGTTTGTCTGAAATCCATATTGTATTGTTTGTCTGGAATCGCGAATAAGAAGAAAAGCGATAATGTAATAACAATGACAGCGAAGAATTACGAATTTGATCTATTACGGTTGTGAGTAATCCATATTTAATTGTGCAGAATCGCGAATAGAAAAAAAAACAATAATGACATAAACGTACCTCTAGTCTACCTAGAATGGCATAATATCCGTACAATGTTTTAAAAATAGTTGAGTAAAGATCGAGTTGAAACGCTGAAAAGAACACGTTTCTCGTACGACGACCCTCTTTAATTTTAAAAGCTTTTTATTAAATTGCAATCTATGTATGTACGGGTCAAATCTTGGTAGTAGAATTTGAGCCACTTGCAGTGGTCGGATCAACTTGAAATTTGGTATACTTGTGTAGGTTGGATGACAATGCAAGTACAGTCAACAAAAAGTACAGTCAGCTAAAAAGCTTGCATTGAAAAAGAAATTTTAACAAAAAAAATTCTTTCTTTATTATGCACTAGCGACCCGCCCCGGCTTCGCACGGGTGCAATTAAGCATGTATTATACATATAAGGCTTGATTTCCTCCTACGCTGACATCGGTCGCTGGCGTCTGTCGCGCGTACGAATAAACACAATACTCTATGGGCCACCGCACAGCAACGCTGACGTCCGCGGTAGATTTTGCTACGCGCCGCTGATGGCGCGCATCGGTCTCGCTCGTCGGCGCCGCGCGCGTCAGTGCGCTGACGCGCTAAACACCACTATCGCGCGCTCAGTGCGAAGCTGACCGCTGACGTCGGTCGTGCGTACGAATAAACACAATATTACACACATACCGGCCGGGCCGGCCGCGCGTTTGTCATACGCGACCGACGGTAAACTCGACCGACGTCAGCGACCGACGTCAGCGTAGGGGGAAATCAAGCCTAAACCATCCTCTTGTATCACTATCTATTAAAAAAAAACCGCATCAAAATCCGTTGCGTAGTTTTAAAGATCTAAGCATACATAGGGACAGACAGACAGTCAGCAGGAAGCGACTTTGTTTTATACTATGTAGTGAAGCTGAGATGATGATGATAGCTCTGCGCTAAGAACGTTCACCTTTCTAGACTAGTACCTATATTCAGATGCTGTTTAATGCGCCATCAGATAGTCAAGGATTATCCTCGAATTCGCTTAGGATGTCTTTTGATACTAAATCCTTTTAATTGTTAATAGTGTTTAGTCCCAGCTCTAGTGTCTGCGTCAAAGGATTAAAGGGTTGTTTTAGTCTTAATGGCTTTTAAAAAAGAATTTATATTATTTTTAAACTTACTGCTGTAATCTAATGAATCAGCTGCAATCGCACAAAAAAGGTTCTTACAATACAATACAAATTATAAAAATCCCCTTCGGTACACGGGGTACATCCTAAGCCATTCACCATTTTGATCCTGAAACGAAGAAGCAAAGCATGTCCTGGAAACGTCCATCTTCCCCTCCAATAAAGAAATTCCGAGTATTTCCGACGGCGGGTAAAGTAATGGCCTCAGTTTTCTGGGATGCAGATCCTATTTATTCATTATCTGCCAAAAGTTAAAACCATTACTGGTGCCTATTATACTGAATTGATCCCAAAAGTGCGACAAGCAATTAAAGAAAAACGTCGAGGAAAATTGCGTGCTGGAGTGCTTTTCCACCATGATAACGCTCCAGCTCATCGGTCGCAGATGGCCCTCACTGCAATTCGCCAAGCTGGTTTTGAGCTCTTTGATCATCCGCCCTACTCGCCAGACTTAGCTCCGAGTGATTATCACTTATTCCCGAAACTAAATAATAAACTTTGTAATGTAATATTAACTCATGTTTATGCAAATAAATTATCTTATCTTATCTTAAAGGAGCACATTCGCGGAATTAAATTTGACGATGACAACGCGGTTATGGGTGCTGTACAGGAATTTTTCGAGACTCAAGAAAAATCCTTTTTCTATGATGGAATAAAAAAAATTAAAAACGGTTTTAGAAATGTATAGAACAAGAAGGAAATTATGTAGAAAAATAAAATAAAAAAATTATGATTTTAATTTGTTTTAGACCCTATTCTAAGAACTTTTTGATTTCCCTACGTACATACCCCTTACAATTACACAACAAAAAAATTCTAATTTAGATTTTGTCTAAGTTTATTTGAGTGTCATTTGTAATTTAGTAGTATTCATCGAATATTAACTTCAAAGTCGTGCCGAATACAATAGGTTGTTTGTCTAAAAATAATATAATTATTCCAGGTTCTATTGTCGTCTAGTGAATGAATAAAGTATTATCATTCGAATGAGACCGTCGAGCGACGGCGACGAGCCGAAAAGCTATTCATGCCAATTATTCGGCAGTTTTAGACTTAGAATGTTAAACTGAATGTGAACGTATAAGTAAATAATAATAAAGTACGCACGCAAGAACGCACAAATCAATCAATTATGTACCTACTTGCAAAAACCAACAAAATCCAACTTACAAAAGTCGGCCAAAGAATTAGCTTAGCTATTCAGAGGCGGAACGCTACCAGTATTTTTGAAACCTTTTTATTACCTATAATGTTTTAGTTGTTTTATTTTCTTTTTCTTACCTAGCTACCTATTGTACCTATCTACCTACTTTTGTACTTTAACAAAACTCTATCACAAAATCGATAATCTGGTCAAGTGAACTTTCCTAAGTGTGCATCAAGGTTCAGTTTGGTTTACAGATTGATTTGTGATACGAGCTTTTTTTTCAAAATAGTAACTACAGTAAATAAATAGGTAATTGAATCCAAATTTCAAGTCAGTTTGACCACTGGTACTTTCATTTGAGTTACAAGATTTGACCTAAACTAACACGGCAAGTTAAATTCTTATTTATAAAAACTCTTGTTTTTAAAAAAATATCGAAAAGTCGGTTATACGTTGTGCTCTTTGCTCTCGTAATTATCGAAACGAAGCTACTTTAATTAATCAAATAACTAAAGCCATTAAGCCGTGAAACATAATTCCGACAATTTACGAATTTAATCATTTTAATACTATCATAATTAAAATGTAACTGCTCCCAATTAAATTGATGGAGGCAATTTCATTGGTTAGTTACTTTATGCATTTGGTTAAATACGTGAAAATTAAAGTCACACACCCAGTCTTTCGGTTTCCGGTCGCCACTCTGTTATAGCTAAACCGTTTAAATGAGTCTTCTCCTACACTAGGCGCGCTCGCCGCCCGCACCTCTCTCAGCCCCTTTGTCGTCATACCCCTGTACAGCCCCTGTACAGCGCGGGCGAGGACTCAATTACACGTGTAGCTATAGAACCTTACTTCCCCATCCGGGGCGTCGGTTCTACGAGCATTGTGCCTTACCCACTGCCACTTAAAGTCTGGCAACTCTCCAAGCTATCCTCATGAGATCTAGCGTACTTTTTAAAGAACCTATCAATTGTATAAGTTACTGCCGAATGTACAGTCGCGAACCGGGATTGTTGAGCCACTTGCCATAGTTCGCAATTTAGCTGTGTAATCAATGACCGATGTTACGGACTAGCTGACAGCTATTCGATTTGCATTACACGGCTAAGTTACGATCATAGGTAAGTGGCTCAACAAACCCGGTTCGCGACTGTACTATTTATACATACACAGACACAGTTTTTCTTTTGATTTTCGTTAAATTTGACACGTTGCTCGGTACATTAACAAAAACTACCTGGTATATTTATTATTGTTAAAATCGAAAAAAAAGTAATAATTAAATCGCGGCATTTTCCATTGAGATAAACACATAACAGGATTATTGATGCAATACCAAAGTTTACGATTATGACATTGATGTGACACAATAAAAGAAAAAGTATGCCATGTAATGTCGAACGAACTCGCCTCAATAATCTCCTTGTAGCGAATAGCTCCTTGTAACTCTTTACTGACGAAATTTAAAGATAAATAATAATAGGACTTTTACACTGGTTCAGCCATTAAATTTAACTACTTATTGAATATCTCAAAAAAAATAAGAGTTAAGACACTAGTTTCTTCGAGAAATGAACTCTAATTGACCTGAATAATTTTCTCACGTAGTTAACGGAAATAAAAATACACGGTAAGTACTAATTATTCAATGAACCTTAAATCATCAGCCAAAAGACGTTCACTGCTGAAATTAGGCCTCCCCCAAGGCTCACCAATAATACCGATCTTGCGCCATCTGCATCCAACGCGTTCTCCCAACCTTAACCAGGTCGTCTTTCCATCTTGTTAGAGGCCTACCTACACTGCGTCTCGAAGAATCGCCAGACTCAAGTAGCAGTGGGCAGGGCACATCGCTCGTAGAACTGATGGCCTGGGGCTAAAAGTTCTCGAGTGGCATGCACGGTACTTTAAATGAGCTCTATCTATCTATCTACAGCCATTGTACGTCCACTGCTGGACGTAGGGCTCCCTCATATTGCGCCAACACTCACGATCCTGGGCTTCCCTCATCCAGCCGCAGTCAGCTGTCCTCCTAAGGTCATCAATCCAACGTGTCGCAGGGCGTCCCACACTACGCTTTCCCAAACGTGGTCTCCACTCCAGGACACGTCTGCTCCCAACGATTGTCAGTTGTACAGCAAACGTGACCAGCCCATTGCCACTTCAGCGTACTAATCCTTCGGCAAATATGCTCAAATAAATAAATATCAGTCAATAAAAGTCGAGACTCAAGAGGATAATGTGTTAGTAACTAGGTATGTCAAAAACTTGGACGTTCATAATATTAGTAAGACTTACTCCAACGGTCCCCAGTGAAACAAACACAAAGTTAACAAAAAAACTCCAGAAACTCCGAAATTAAAGTATTACGCACTCAATTTCCTATTATATTTGAGTTATATCGGTGTCATTAGTCGTTTTACAACTTTGTCAAAGGCGAAGTTTCCACGAATCTCCAAAGCCCGGAACTTTAAGATACTTATATAAAGGACGATTTATAGAAGTGTATCGACACGTAAAAATTATAACTTGTTCGAAAAGGATTTGCTATTTTATTTTAATTGACAGCGTGAATTATTTGTAATTTATCATTTTTAATGATATATCCTGGGCCCAATTGCATAACAAATTACAGCTACTTATGTAATATTACAAGCGGAACTCTCGCTTCAGTTATATTAACTAGAAAGGGAGTTCCGCTTGTAATACAGGGTTATTTTTAATTCACTGACATCCTCTTAACCCTGAATTCCTATCACTCAAACAAATGTTTTTTGTTTTATGACTTTTTAAAATGAAGCACTTTTTTCCCATACAAATACACAGAGTATCGTAAAAATAAGAGGAAATCTCAAATTTTCAAAACGTTATTACACCAAAAATATTAAGTTAAAACAAAAAACATTTGTTTAAGTGGTGGAAGCTAAGGGTTAAAAGGATGCTAGTGAATTACAAATAACCCTGTATAAGCTGTACTTTGTTATGCAATTGGGCCCCGGATTACTAGCTGTTGGCGGCGACTCTATCTGCGAAGAATTGGTGTATCGATAATCTGCGGGATCTCTGTAATTACACGCTTTATATTAGCTTGGGTTGTAAGTATGTATGTATGTAACGGAATCTTTGAGCATAATTTTCACCCACTTCCCGGTTTCCGATTGAGCTGAAATTTTGCACATATGTGTAAATTGGATGACAATGCAATATTATTGTAACATGGAGCTGATCTGATGATGGAGCTGGATGGTGGCCATAGGAACTATGTAATAAAATAACACAATCCCGTCGAGTTAGGGCTCGTTTGATTCGTCTTGACGAGCACTTTGATCTCAGATGGTAATAACCAGGGTCTGATGATGGAGCTGGAAGATGGCCAAAGGCACTCCACAATAAAACGACACAACCCCATCGAGTTTGGGCTCGTTTGATTTGTCTTGACGAGCACTTTGATCCCATATGGTAACCAGGGTCTGATGATGGAGCTGGAAGATGGCCAAAGGCACTCCACAGTAAAACGACACAACCCCATCGAGTTTGGGCTCGTTTGATTCGTCTTGACGAGCACTTTGATCCCATATGGTAACCAGGGTCTGATGATGGAGCTGGAAGATGGCCAAAGGCACTCCACAATAAAACGACACAACCCCATCGAGTTGGGCTCGTTTGATTCGTCTTGACGAGCACTTTGATCCCAGATCGTAACCAGGGTCTGATGATGGAGCTGGAAGATGGCCAAAGGCACTCCACAATAAAACGACACAACCCCACCGAGTTTGGGCTCGTTTGATTCGTTTTGACGAGTACTTTGGTCCTAGATGGTAACAAGGGTCTGATGATGGAGCTGGAAGGGGGGCAGGTGGCGGGGGGGGGGGGGGGGGGGGAATGGGGTGGGGGTAAGGGGGTCGGGGGTTTAGAGGGTTGAGGGTAAGGGTGTGGCGGTTGGGGTTAGGGGGTGGGGGGGGTTTGGGGAAAATAGGGTGGGGGTGTTTGGGGGTTCGGGGGTTAGGGATTTTGGGGGTTGTGGAAAATGGGGAGGGGGTAAGAGGCCTAGATGGTAACAAGGGTTTGATGATGGAGCTGGAAGGGGGGTAGGTGGAGGGGTGGGGGGTTGAAGGGAAATGGGAGGGGAAGGGGGTTTAAGGGGTTGGGGTTAAGGGTGTGGGGTGTTGGAGGGGTTCGTGGGTTAGGGAGGTTGGGGGGGTTGTGGGAAATGGGGAGGGGGTAAGGGGGGTTCGGGGTTGGGGTTTTAGGGGGTTGGGGTTGGGGGGTAAGGGGGGTTGGGGATAGGGGTTTGGGGGAAGTTTGAGGAAATGGGGTGGGGGTTGGGGTTAGGTGTTTGGGGGGGTTGGGGAAATGGGTTGGGGGATGTTGGGGGGTTGGGTTTAGGGGGTTGGGGGGTCTCTTTTTAGCACATGGAAACTGTCACTGTAAAAAAAATGCAACTAAAAAATAGAAAATAAATAATAGTTTAAAAAAACTAAAAAACACGCTTTAAAAAAATAAAAATAAAAAGTAAAAATAAATTAATAAATTTCAATTCACTATTCTTATAGTGCAGTAAAAAATCTTAATAAGCAATTATTATATTGTTATAACCAGATCAAAATTTGTAAACAATTCTAAATATTGATAAAATAAATAATAATAGTTTAAAATATTTTATTGTAAAAAAAGCGTGGGGTGCATGGTGTCAATTGTCAAGGATTATCATTTTGATAACATCTTAAAAAGCACCCCACGCTTTTTTTACAATAAAATATTTTAAACTATTATTATTTATTTTATCAATATTTAGAATTGTTTACAAATTTTGATCTGGTTATAACAATATAATAATTGCTTATTAAGATTTTTTACTGCACTATAAGAATAGTGAATTGAAATTTATTAATTTATTTTTACTTTTTATTTTTATTTTTTTAAAGCGTGTTTTTTAGTTTTTTTAAACTATTATTTTTTTCCTGGATTAAAACTATTTTGAGTGACTAGATCAATTTAGCAACATTTTATTTCCTTGTAGCATAATTTCCATTCGCATTTTTCCCAAATGCTTTTTTTCTCACTATGGTTTTTTACTGAAGCTTATTTTCACAATCGCGTTTTTTCCCAACATAAATCGACACAGAAACATAGGTAGGTTTAGGTTATGTCACGCGGCGGACACGACGTAAAAATACGCGTTCTTGAATCTACATAAGCACGACGACGTCTGTACACGCGTACGCCTACATACATCGCGCGCGCACTCTTCTGGATTCCGGCGGGGTCCGGCAATCTGCGCCTTGAGGGGTGGGGTAACTCGAATCGGTGCGGGGTGGAGCGTGTCCATTCTGTACGTTAGTACTATTATATATTCTGTGGTTATGTTAAGCCAAAAGAACACAGAAGAAGGAGCTCCGCTTGAGCGGAGCCCCGTCGACACTATTTCTGTGTTAATTCAAATTGGGACAAAAATGCTAATGTGAAAATAAGCTTCAGTAAAAAACTATAGTGAATGAATGTTGAATTATATGTTGTAAGTCACTGATTACCATAGGTCAAATCACGCTACCACGGCTGTTTACAGCAATATTTTCCTTAAATTTAACCACATCCATATCAATCGCCTAACCATTACTTATACCACATAAACTCCGTTTTATTACTAGAAAATCACGCGTGGACTAACGCTTAAGATCATTATCAAAGAAAATGCTTTCCTTATATCGACTTAAAGGCCTTGACTTAAGGTCGAACTGCTGAACAGGCATGTTTAATGGATCACATAATTGGGCATGACATGTGCGTGTGTAACTTGAGCAGAAATTAAGTTTAGTTGAAATTTATTGAATTTGTTAATGCTTTTGTAAATGGGTTTTACTCGAAAATTAGGTGGAGGCCTTGGAGATGTCTCAAGGTTGTCTTGGGAGATATAGCACGTGGCTGTGTGAATGTATTGTGTGCCTTTTGAGGGCAAGTAGAAACGTGTCTCATTTTCAGCCTCATCATCATCATCTTCCCATAGTGAAAATAAACGGATCACTCAAGTCTCAAAACGAGTTTAACTCGACACGTTTCGGGCTAATCCGTAGCCCTTCCTCTCGGAGTCGCACGTCACGGCGGCTGCCAAACGTGCACGTGCACTCCGAGAGGAAGGGCTACGGATTAGCCCGAAACATGTCGAGTTAAACTCGTTTTGAGACGTGAGTGATCCGTTTATTTTCACTATGAGTGAGTCTCACGGTAGTTTCATGTTTAAAATCATCTTCCCAGTATATTCGGTCCACTGTAGGGCACAGGCCTCCTCTCAGAGTGAGAGGGCTTGGGCCGTAGTCCCCACCCGGGCTCAGAGCGGATTGGGAACTTAGCACACACCAGTGGTAGTGGTAGTGGGTTGTAGTGGTAGAGCCATGTTGTAGCTAGCCGCTGCATCACGAATGGGCCGGCTCGTCCGGGGCAGTGCCACCCTCTCACAGAACACCGGCGTGAAGCAGCAGTAATCCTGCTTGCGTTTCGTACGGTCAGTGAGAGTGCCGGGGGCCCAATACCTCACCCCTTCCCTCTCCCCCATCCCCTATTCCCTCTCCTTTCCTTGATTTTCCTATTGATTTGTACTCCTAATTATCACTGTTCCTAAAATTTTATTTCCTAAAGTTTTCGTTCCTACAATTTATTTTACTATTAACGTAGTCCATAATACTCAGTTTTCCGAAAATTTTAAGTAATAACTTCACTGTTGAAATTTATCAAACAAATTAGATTATCCGGGTGGTCATAAAAAAAATAACTAACACCAAAGGCTAATGCGGGAGCTGCGCTGCGCTACGCTCCCGCATTAGCCTTTGAACCTAACCATACCAAGTCGCTTCCACTCCGCAAGGTCTTGCTCGCTCGCTTCGCTCGCTCGCTGGCTTCAATCTCTATCATTGGAGTCAGCGAGCGAGCGAGCAAGACCTATCAGGGCGGAAGCAACTCGGTTTATTGCAACGGACATTATGAAGTTTAATGTATAATAATGTTCAATTTTATGAATAAAAACAAATCTACATAAAAAAGATATGATGATGAATAATAGTGTAAAAGATGGTTATGTTGAGAAAATATAGGAAAACAAATAGTAGTATGATAGATGTTTATTGGTCGATATGTCTTCTACCTATACTATCACTATCTTGAAATTGGACCAAAAACATTCTATTTCCTATCTTATTAATTATTTTCGCTTTGGACCAATTTCCTTTCCTTCCACTAAACCATTTAGCCCAAACTGTTTCACCTATAGTAAAACATCTACTCGGCTTTAAATCATGTCCGATTTGAGCGTGGCTAGTGTCTATACGTTTTGAGTGGACTAAATCTAATCTGCATCGCAGGTTACGTCCCAACATGAGCATTGCTGGAGTTTTACCAGTTGAACAATGTATAGTGTTCCGATATTCGAAAAGAAAACCTAATAATTTTTCATTTAATTTTTGTTGTGATAAATTTATTTGAGACAATAAAATACTTTTGATCATTTTCTTGCAAGTTTTAACAGAATTCTCAGCTTGGCCATTACTGGCTGGATGGTAGATAGGAGATGTTAAATAATTAATACCGTTATTGGTACAGAATGTGTTAAATTCAGATGAACAAATTTTAATATCATTATCCGATACAAGAGTGTTCGGAACACCATACCTAGAAAATATCTCTTTTAATTTGGAGATAAACGCACTCGTTGAGGTACCGCAATTCATATAAACGCATTCGAGCCACTTGCTGTACGAGTCAATGATTACAAGATATACCCTTTGCGATACTGATAAGTAATCAACATGGACGCGTTCCCACGGGGTGGTCGGTCGCGGCCATGGCGCCGGAGGCGCGCGCGGCGGCGCGGGGCACATGGCAGCGCAGACGCCACAGCCACCGATCCACCGTTCTATGTCGCTGTCAATACCGGGCCACCAAAATCTACTACGTGCTGCATTTTTGGTCTTAACGACCCCGAAATGTGCTGAATGCAGTTCCTCTAACATGCGTTGTCTAAAAACTAGAGGAATAACTATCCTATGGCCTCTAAACAGACAGTCATTGTTCAATTCTAAATCGGCTTTGCAAAGAAAATAAGGCATTAGTGCACTACAATTAACTTTCCGCGGCCACCCGCTACTCATATACTTGATAACCCTTACGAGTACCTTGTCGTTTATAGTAGCCTGCCTAATATCTTCGAGCGAAACCGGTTTTACGTTTGCATCTAAAAAATTAAGAAAAGACGCACTGTTGTCTTGTTCCTTACTAACGTTCTGTTCTGTTGCTACAGACAGCGAAGCGCGAGAAAAATAATCAGCTACTTGATTATCTTTTGCTTTGACATACTGCACCTTGTAATTGTACGCCGAAAGAATAACCGCATACCTTTGTAAACGCGAAGCCGAAGTCACTGAGATTCCATTTTTGTTTCCAAAAATAGAAATTAAAGGGCGATGGTCGGTTTTCAACACGAATGGTTCTTGACGGCCATATAAATATTGGTGAAAATGTTTAACGCCAAATATTATTGCTGTTGCTTCTTTGTGAAAAAACAACCGTTCATTAAGGAAGCTAGTTTATTACTAAAGAACTGGGTGGGTGGACATACATATCATTCCTCCAACATTACTTTTGATACCTATAACAATCAGAAACATAAATGAAATAACAAATAAAAAAAAACAGAAATTCTTAACTAACATAATTTTAGGGTTACATGCTTTCTTTAGGTGACCCTTCTCACCACAGCTTTGACACCGATAACTCTTGAAACGGCACTTTACTGCGTCATGGTTCCCACGGCCGCACACAGAGCAGCGCGGAGCGACGTCCGCGCCGCTTCCTGCGCCTGCGCGGCTGGCGCGGCCGGCGCGGCTGGTGCACGCGCGGAACACTGGTTCCTCTTTGATGGGCCGTTGCTCCGCCTGCGCCATGGTGGCGCGCGCCGCCCGGGCACACGCCGCCTGCTGCGCCACCTCCAATGCTTTCGCCAGTGTTAGCGTTTTCGAATCTTGTTCAAAAAGTCGATCACGTTCGGGGCCTGCTCCCAAACCCAACACAAAACGATCTCGCAGTATAGTGTCCAGCGCCGATTCGAACTCACAATATACCGCGAGTCCCCTCAAACGCGCCGCCCATTCTTCGACACTTTCGCCGTCCATTATAGTCGCCTCATAGAATTTCGCCCTGTCAGCGAACGTCGACCTTCTCGGTGAAAAGTGCTCATTGAGTATTTTCACTAACTCCACAAAAGTTACGGTGTCCAACTCGCGCGGATGTACCAAATTGCGAGCCAACCTGTACGACTCGTCGGACAGATGAGTTAATAACACTGCACACTTCTTTTTTTCATCACTTATACTGTTCAATAACACGAACTGATTTAGTCGACCGTAGAATATTTGCCATTCCTGCGATTTATGATCAAATATTCCTAAATTCCCGATAAACGACATTTTAACACTCGAGTTGTTCTTTTTTTTTTTATTAGTGGGTAGACTCGTCGCCAATGAGCTTTATCGAGAGATGCGAGGTGCGTTATATAGAAAAAACAACCGTTCATTAAGGAAGCTAGTTTATTACTAAAGAACTGGGTGGGTGGACATACATATCAAACGGACATTATGAAGTTGAATGATTAGGAATTCAGAACGTTAGGAACAGAGTAGTTATGAGTAGTGATTATTATGATGTAAATTTTTAGGAACAACATTTTCGGACTTCCGATAATCGACATTGAAAAATTAGTTCAACTTTGGCGCACCCCTTAAGATCTCTCTTTTTTTTTATACAATATAGGCTTGCGTTTGGCCACAATCACGCCTGATGGAAAGCGAAGATGAGGCCTACGATGGAGCACGCTTGCCTAGTAAATGATCATTCACCCTAGACTTGAAAGCGGCCAAATTGTAGTGTTCAGGGAACACTCTCGCAGGCAGGGAATTCCACTCCATAGCTGTGCGATTGATGAAGGAAGAGCGAAAACGCTTTGTGCGGAATTTGGGAATACTGACAACGTAAGGGTGGAGACCCCGCCTTCTTCTGGTCGAAGATCTCTTCCGCAGCTAACAAAAGAGCTGATAACTTTGAAACGGCTGCACCGATTTTGATGAAACATATCTATGAACCATCGCCAAGAAACCTGCTTTCTATTAAAAAAAACCGCATCCAAATCGGTGCACCCGCTTTAGAGCTATGATGCCACAGACAGACACACAGACAGACAGACACACACACACACATAGCGGTCAAACTTATAACACCCCTCTTTTTGTGTCGGGGGTTAAAAATATTTGAACGTGTGATGCGTCTCTGTTTCCGCTTGGTCAAAAATGAGAGTACGCCATCCGCATCCCACGCATTCCCGCAACCTTAACCATATGTCGTCGCTCCATCTTGTTGGAGACCTATTACACTGCGTCTTCCGGCGGTGGCATCAGTTCTTGTCATGCTCTGCCCACTGCTACTTGATTTTCTTGCGCGGATTTCGTCATTTCAAACTTAAGCTCGCTATTAAGTAATACAATGTCTATTTGGTCACACATTAAGCTAAAATGGCCGCTATAAAGCAACCTCGATTTAACTGAAGGATTAGTTTATGGCTCAAATGTGGTTTTATTGGTGAGACGGTTTACTTTAACTGTTATAGCGAAATCATGGAGATCTTAGGCCTTTAATGGTTGAAATGAAATGGATATGCGTATTACCATCTGTTGGCAATCTTAGTGTTACTGGTCGACAAACGCTGTGCAAAATGTAGGTCAATCTGTAGCTCCATTTTCAAGTAAAGAACAAACAGGGTAAGACCCAGAATACACATGCCTGTAGCTTGCACATTTTTGTGCAAGTAGCTCGCACGCTTGTGTCATATTTTTGTATGAAGTTTGACGTACGCAAGCTAGCTACTGGCACCAAAATGTGCAAGCTACAGTCATGTGTACTCTAGGCCTAAATGTCACGGGACACTTCACACCAATTGACTTAGTCCCAAAGCAGTGCTTGTGTTATGGGTAGGTACTAGACAACGTACAACACTGATAAGTAGATAGATACATACTTAAATACGTAGTCATAGTCGTTCATTGCAACCGTAGTGTTGTACAGCTCTTAATAACTAAGGAGGTACAGTAAAATTACATAAAGTTTACCACTGACAGATGGTTTGCCTTCATTTCATATTCAACTTTAACGACCTACAAATAAAGCCAATTTTAGAATACTGTTACCCACGTTTGCAGATTTTGTAATAGCTACTTTATTTGCATGGTGTTAAAGTTGGAAACGAAATGAAGGCAAGCCATCTGTCAGTGGTAAACTAAAAGTAAACGTATTGTATGTACATTTAGTTTCATATGGGCCCTGGCCGGGCACGGCAATGTTACATTAATTAATCTCAACTTAAATAATTTTTAACATTTCATATTACTTAATTTCAAAAACATTTACTATTTATTATACTTAGTTATTTTTACAAGTTGTCAATACACACAAAATACAATACTTATAATAAAAATAAAATTAAATAGTCAGTCAAATACCCCGCCCCGTATCGCACCAGGCGCAAAATGTGCCCAACATACTAGCCGCATTACCCAATTTACCCCGCTGAACCGCGATGGACAACCTTTGCACCAGAAGCGACCCAGAGCAATGGTCAAGACCTCATCTATCATTAATTATCATTAAATAATTCGACTACAATACGTTTTTTTTAATACACAGTTTATTTAACTTATTTGTATAAACGATGGTTTTCGTCAGCTTTTATATACTCTGGAATTTTATTGTAAATTGTTATTAATCTAATGAACTAAAACAATTACTTTGCTCACCCGCAACCTTACAATAGTTACAACCATATGCTATGCCAACCATATAGCATATGGTTTTTTTAACTCCGAAGATGAGCTCTGGTTGAGTTCGAAACGCGTCAGTGTAGCTTGGTGGTGGTGATGGTTGTGTTTATGTGATTTGTGTGTGTTTGTACAGTGTGGAGGTGGAGGAACTGCATGAACACACATTTCTTGCATAAACGTAACTATTGTAAGGTCGCGGGTGAGCAAAGTAATTGTTTTAGTTCATTAATATGGACCTCCGCAAAGTAACGCCTGATTCAATAAATTATGTTATTAATCTAACATATGGACTGTTTATGTGCTTAATTTGACGTACAAGACTCGAGAGCCAACTTCTCACACTCTCTCTCTCACACACACACAGTCTCTTTCATACGTAATATCTAAAATTTAAATTTAACTTCTCATACCATTTCTACATCGAATCGGCAGTCCGTAAGAAAAATAAAGTTAACGTTAGCGTTCCTTCGTAACTTCGCTGTTAAAATGTTACCACAGATAGACTTAAACATTGGCACACAACTCGTACGTCTATAGCCGACGATTCGCTGACGTGCGGGGTTGTCAGCACTCGCGTCATCCGTGAAATATGAGACAGGGATAGTGTAGGGTTGCCACAAATAGAGACACAATGTCGTCACAAAATAAGCACAACGAAGATTGTAAAAACTGTTCTAGGGCGAATACTCAGCATTGTTGCGGTGTTTACTTTTCGTCGTTATCGTTTCTTCTTTCGTTTTATTCATCATCATCATCATCATCAGCCTATGTTCGTCCACTGCTGGACATAGGCCTCTCCCATGGCACGCCACTGAGCACGATCCTCATCCAGCTCTTGCCAGCCGCAATACATATTATGCAGCAGTAGGTACACAACACCCTGTTAGGGTAAAAAAATGAGATTTCACAGACTGTGTTAATTCTAATTACATATTAACTACATTTAATTTATTATATGGGTTTGGTTTGGTATGGTTTTGGTTTATTGCGCGCGCGGGGCCCTGTGGCGATGCGGGGCCTCGAATGGCTGATCCGGCCCTGGTAGTACGTAGTACCTAAACAAGTATGGGTATATGGAATATGAAATCTGTGCCTCTCTTTCACGTCGGTTAGGAAACTACGACGGAAGATATGGCGGTTGAATTTCCTTGTGGCCCAAACATATGAAATGAAAAAATAAATCTCACGATTTTCCAGCAACAAATAAAAACTAATTCCTTTCTCAATATCGACAGTAAGCAAAGAATACCTCACCGACAAGGGTATCCTATAAAGTATCCTGTAAAATACGCGATCTTTTATTTATTGCGTGACAACCCTAGACATGGGTGGCCGCTTATTGAAGATTCCAGTCTTGTATGAGAAGGTTTAAGGGCGAATAGGGTTACCAGTTCAGTGAAGCTATGTAAATGGAAGACCTAGTACAGGGTTAAACAAATTTGTCCAATCAGATTGTAAAGTGAATCTTGAGTTTCAGCTTTTAGAGTTCAGTCTCAGGCGACATACTTAATATTGCATTGTCATCCAATTTACACATGCGTGCAAAATTTCAGCTCAATTAGAAACCGGGAAGTGGTTCAAATTTAATTTGCAAGATTTGACCCGTTGAGGAGTTCCATTGGCCATGAGCGGTCTTCTTTATCAGGTCCAGTATTCCAAATGATACTTTCTGAATGCAAATACTTCATTTGATACTAAAAATGCTAAAATTACCATAGGTTTGCCTATAAAATTTGAAGGTTGGCCTCGATTTCTCTAGGATCCCATGATCAGATCTTCACTGAGATCCCATGAGCATAGGTGCTCTAATCTAAACTGTATATTATGTGTTTTAAAGATTTTTTTTTATTTCAGGTCAGTTCGCTCAACTACACACACAAAAAAGGTACCTACTAGTTTATTCTAAGTGTATACACACCAGGCTTCAGAAAGCCAGTTAACCGAATGATACCAACTTTTTGTGGTCAATTTAGTGGACGCTATCGGCACAATGTTGAGAGAAAAGTGGCGTCCATCGGACACTCCACGGGGTAAGGTCGATTCATAGTGATGTTCCGTTTATCCGTATCCGTATCCGCGGATATCCGAGGGAAAAGATAAATCCGTATCCGTATCCGTGTCCGTTACGGATCTTTTACTTAGATTGTAATTAGGTAGAATTAAAATAACTATAAAATTCCATTCAGATTAGACATTATTTTAAGTTTGTATCAAAACCATACACAAACGTTATGTATGCGGCCCAGTGTCACACTAAACCATAACAAAAACAATAGTACATTTCTGCAAAGGCCGGGACTATAGGGGTTGCCGGCCGAGTATCTAAGTTGATACGAGGCCAGCAACCCCTGTTCCGGCCGAGGCTTGTATAGTGCTTTTCTCAAACATGCACCATCACCATCATCATCATCATCATCGTCGTCTTCATCATGATGGTGATGGTGATGATGATGATGATGGTGGTGATTGATGATGATTATGGTGATGATGGTGATGACGATGGTGATGATGATGATGATGACGATGGTGATGAATGATGATGATGATGATGGTGGTGGTGATGATGATGGTGGTGATGGTGATGGTCATGAATGCTGATGATGATGATGTTGATGGTGGTGGTGATGATGATGATGATGATGGTGATGAATGATGATGATGATGATGATGACTGTGATGATGATGATGGTCATGAATGATGATGATGATGATGGTGATGATGATGATGATGATGATGATGGTGGTGATGATGGTGATGAATGATGATGATGATGGTGGTGGTAATGATGATGATTGTGATGATGATGATTGTGATGATGATGATGGTGATGATGGCGATGAATGATGATGATGATGTTATGGTGAAATATTTCTCTAGGCAGATCACCATTACCATCACCATCTTACCTTACCTTAAATAAGCGTAGTGGTAGAATGTCATAATGAACCAAAACGCAAATATTGCTTATAGTTTTTTTTTAGATGGCTGAATGCTATGATGCCATAGACCTATAAACATCATGGTGCTGTGTGACATGAAACAATAGACGATCGCATTGCCGGCCTAGGCCTGCAACGGTGTATTTTGAAGCCTGTTTTAAGGAACACAACGTAAACATTACATAGCATGTTTGAGAAAAATTACTACCCGCGCAATGCAAGTCGAAACATGTCCTGCCTGACGTTGCGGCGAGCGTGACGTCAACTATCGCTTCAAGGTCGCGGGCGCCGACACCAATCGAATAAAAAAAAAAAGATCCGTATCCGTATCCGTATCCGCGGATCTTGACACTAAATATCCGTAATCAGATCCGTATCCGCGGATATACATTTTTAACGATCCGGTACATCACTAATATGTACACCATGCATTAGGTACATTGCCCTGGAGTGTGGTCCCCAAACAAAATCCTGTCATCAAAAATCGCAAAAGCGTAACACATGCAAAGTAGTACCCATTTCCGCGTCCTATTCACGCACGTAACGCACTTTAGAACCATTTTCAAACGGAACAGCCAGTAATGTTTTCTAATGGCTATCGAATGGCGCAATCAGCAAACTGCCAGTACTGCCAACCAAATGGCGCGAACAATCGTGCCAATCCCCACTGCCGTGTCAGCGGCACTTTGACATGAATGTGGTAACACTAGATGCGCAACCCGCTTTCGAAATTCAAAGTTCGTATCGTGTTATCCCTCTCACTCTTCTATTTAATACTATTGGCGTAGATGTAACGGCACGATACGAGATTCGATAGTCTAAGGCCTGTGCAGAAAAGCGCGCGGAGTTGAAGCCGATTGAGAACAACTTTGTCTGACGACAACGTTATTGTAAAATATTGTCACTAATATACTGTAGCCTTAATTTCTTATAATTTCACACGTCTTTCGTGAAGAATACGATATGAGAATGTGTTAGATAGACAGAGAACGAAAAAAGAGAAATGCGGCGATCAGATAGACGAAAATCGGGATGGATACAGGATACTTAATATCCCGGTAAAACGTTCCCGTTGATGATATTTTAACTTTAAACATGAACATGTTTTGCTTTCAAGATGACGTACTTTGTCTGCAATCTATACTGACATATAAAAAGAAAAGTACAGAATGATTGGCTGTCCGATTCATCAACGCTCAGCTCAAACCCTTAGCCATAGAAGGCTGAAATTTTGCTTAAATTAAGCACGAATTTGTTGAAATTCCCACGGGACAGGGAATAAACGGGATTTATAGTATATTCACTAACTGATACCGATGATGACTGATGACGATGAAATTATATAATTATGGATGTTTGGATGTTGTCGTTGCCGGACTTTTGTTTTATTCCATGAAAGAGATGAAGAAGCTTTACCACAAATTTGAATACTGCGCGGACGAAGTCGCTGGCAAAAGCTAGTCAATAATAAGTTAATAACATTGTCTGAGCCGTTGTGCTTTAAAAATGTTAAAGATCGGCTCTGTAACAACTGAGATGAGACCAAAATAAAAAATAGGTTTTATTCATCTATGAAGAATGTCATTAGAACCAAAAAGGTCCATACGCGTTTAAATAAATGCTCTCGGCTGCCTATCTCGCCCTAACGTATATACGCGTATTGTATCGCACTCTCTCTCCCATTGCCGATCTATTACTATAGATATTCTAAATCTGTGGTCACAACGAATTGTTTCCACGACTTTACCAAATATTGCTACACAGAATCAAACCATTCCAAACTCTATTTACAAACGTATAGCGCTTCAACAAACGCAGATAATGCTTTGGCTCGCACTCACTTTTTTCGAACGTTGTTTTGTTCCAAAAAAAAGTTTTCGAATTTGAATTCGCGGCTTTTATAACCCGTCCGCGGTCATGGAAACAAAATGGCGGTCGTTAAAAAACGACGGGTTTTCTGGATTGTTTTCAGTTAGCGTTTTTTAAATGGACGTGTATTGATTCAACGCTGGGATTTTAGTCGTCACGTTAAACTGTACTTCTGTAGCTCTGAAAATAAAGTTGGTACGTCATGTTGTTTTGGTCGGTAAAAGGAAAGTTAGGTGGAAGTTTGCAAAATCTCTTTGACGTAGCTTACTCAAGTTGGCTCCATTGTTTTGTTCAAAGGTCTTAAACTGGATTAATTGTTTATGTAGATTCTGGTTTTATGTTTAAGTAAGTCAGTTATCGGTTTATCAACGGTTTTATTCTTAATTTGGCTTTGAGAGTTTACGATTTACTGTTTTTTTTTTAAATAGTATTCCACTGCTGGGCAAAGGCCTCCCTTGCTTTGAGACAGTCATCCTGGTTTAAGCATTTATTTGTCTTACCACTGGGAAGAGGTCTCCTCTTAGAATGAAATGGTTTATGCCGGAGCTTCTCACGAGATATAACAACGAAATAGGTGTATAATTTCATGTTAATTAAGTTCATAAGCTATAATTGCGTCATACCTTACAAAATCAGATATTATGAAATTATTGCGTTCATTATATTCAGTGAACGTTAATACTAAACGAATGGTATACAAAGTGAACGTACGTATATATTACTAGCTTTTGCCCGCGGCTTCGCTCGCGTGTACCATGAGTATTCCAAAGAACTAAGATATCAAGCAAGCAAGCATGCACGCAAGCAAGCAAGCGTGCAAGAAAGCGTGCAAGCAAGCGTGCAAGCAAGCCCGACTAAACTTCAGGTAGATACGGTCCTTTACAGTATTTCTTTATATACAATGTTTTTCACTAATTCGGAAGCGTGCACTCAATTAACCAGGCTTGTTAATAGCATAAAACCTATTATTACTTTCCCCTGTCCTGCATTAGGTATAATTCAATGTTTTCTTACCTTCTACGGAAACTTGAGTAACTGGAAGCGCTGTGTACCTACTTAGCATTGATATTATACATATTATAGTATTTTGTAAAGGTGTTGTGTGACCTATCCGCTAAGGAGTTATACCCTCCATCATCAGCTCATCTGAATAACCAGAAAGAATACAACTAAAGTTCTATATGTGCATATGATATTTAAAGAAACTTCCTAAAACTCCTAACCGTTAAGGAGTTTAACCTTCCATCATCAGCTCACCCGGATAACCTGAAAGAATACAACAATCGGTCTATACGTACCTATAATATTTGAAAAAATATCCTCAACTCCTAACCGTTAAGGAGATTTACCTTCCATCATCAGCTCATCAACATGAGATGATGTCTACCAGACGTAAACACTTAAATAGCTTGAGAAAATATATGAAAAACGTAATGCTTGCCTACAAAATTTGAGGGTTGCCCTCGATTTCCTTGAGATCCCGTCATCAGATCCTGATTTGGTGACAATGGGACCATCTCAGGAGTATATTGTATTCTTTCGAATAAAAAAATAATTTTTATAATCGGTCCACAATTGACCGAGAAATCGGTGAACATACCTACATAAAAAAATACATAAAGTGGAATGCATGACCTCCTTTTTTTTTTAAGTCGGTTAAAGAACCATTTGCGGCCTACTTACAATATAAACTTATGAATTTTGAAATTTTAGCTTACAACCAGTAAAACGCAAAATCCCGTTTTTTCCCGTTCCCGTTAGAATTCCGGGAAATGCTTTCTTAATGCTCCTCTACACTCCCCAAGGAACCCACTTGCCAAATTTCAGCTTTCTATGACCAGTAAAACGAAAAATCCCGTTTTTCCCGTTCCCGTGGGAATTTTGGAAAGTCCTCTCTCAATGCTCCTCTACACTCCCCAAACAACCTACATGCCGAATTTCAGTTTTCTACGACCAGTAAAACGAAAAATCCCGTTTTTTCCCGTTCCCGTAGGAATTTTGGAAAGTCCTCTATCAATGCTCCTCTACACTCCCCAAGCAACCTAAATGCCGAAATTCAGCTTTCTACGACCAGTAAAACGAAAAATCCCGTTTTTTCCCGTTCCCATGGGAATTTTGAAAAGTCCCCTCCTAATCCTACTATACACTCTCCAAGCAACCTAGACGCCGAATTTCAGTTTTCTACGACCAGTAAAACGAAAAATCCTGTTTTTTCCTTATCCCGTGGGAATTTCCAAAAATCCTTAAAACTGTTTTTTATTATTATAATTACCTACTTCTATGCCAAATTTCAAGATTCTAGTAATTATAGTTCATAGGATCCCGTTGAACTGAATATATAAAACCCGTTTTTTCCTTATCCCGTGGGAATTTTGAAAAATCCTGAAATATTTGTTTTAAATAATGTAATACCTACTTGTGTATCAAGTTTGAAGAGTCTAGTTATTATAGTTACTGAGATAGGGTCACTCGGAATCGAACATATAAATCCCGTTTTTCCCGTCCCCGTGGGAATTCCCAAAAATCCTTCCTTAGTGGATGCCTACATTGTATAAGGTATCTATGTGCAAAATTTCAAGTCTCTAGGTCCAGTGGTTTGGGCTGTGCGTTGATAATATCAACAGTCATTTAGTTTATTTAGACATTTCAACCCCATCGCACTCCATCCAGGGAGATGGTATTTTACGTCCGCCACGTCGGATTTTAAAACCGTTGTTGTTTTCATAACCAGCAACCCGATAAACCATAGAAACAACACCCATGTTGATTTTCAGACTTTGTTACCCCTTTTCCCCCTTTTAGGAGTTGAATTCTCAAAAAACCTGAAACACGTGTTTACTCATTTATCATTAGAAGTACTTGTGTGAAGTTTCGAATAAAATAGTCGAACGAATCTTGTTTCCCCATACAAACTTTGGACCCCCGTTTCACCCCCTTAGGGAGTGAATTTTGAAAAATCCTTTCTTAGTGCACCCCTAGACCTTATAAGGAACCTACATGCCAAATTTGGAATCTCTAGGCCCAGTGGTTTGGGCTGTGCGTTGATATGTCAGTCAGTCAGTCAGTCAGTCAGTCAGTCAGTTTCTTCTTTTATATATATAGATATCATACATTCTTATATCTCTTATTACTTGCCCAAATATCAACTTTTCTTGATTGATAACAAGTTACAAATTGCGAAATTTGATGTGGGCTTTCAATGTTTTCATCATCCCAGCCTATATACGTCCCACTGCTGGGCATAGAATAAGAAAGTACGGCCATAGTTCCCACGTGGGCCCAGTGCGGATTGGGAACTTCAGACACACCATTGAACTTCTTCGCAACTTAAAAGCTTGTAAAGCCACAAGCCACTTTAACCCAGATTCTATTCCAAGGTTGTACCTATTAATATTAACAATGAGATTAATTACATCCCTTTCGAAGGTTCCCCTGCTTAATGCGATCAAGTGCAATCTAATTAAGATAATATCTCGGTGCCCTCGTTCAGGCTGAAAATTGTCTCTGATGTAATTACGATTTTATCCAAACTTAACCGTTTTTAGGCTGCGTTTCTCCAACAGAGATGTGCGAGGATGCGTTGCGAGGGATGTGATAGTCATGAACCATTAGAAACACTTCATTCACTTAGGACCTTTTAAATGAAGTGTTTCTATTGGTTCACGACAAACACATCCCTCGCAACGCATCCTCGCACAGCTCCGGTGGATACGCAGCCTTATTCGGGGATATCCCACGAGTCCCATATTTTTCAGTTCCATAAGGAACTAATGAGATCCAATACAAAACAATACAATACAAATATTCTTTATTGATCAACATAAACAGTACAGTGACATTACAAAAATAAAAATTCAGGTAGACAATAGGCGGTCTTATAGCTAATAAGCGATCTCTTCCAGAAAACCAATTACTCGGAAATTAATAAATATGTATAGACTAATGTAGGTGGCAGAAATAACAGACAAGAGAAACGTAGTATTAATAGACAATAAATATTAAAAAGAAGAATACGCCGCAAGAAACTTGGCAGAAAGTCATCTTTTCAGACCGAAATAAAATAAAAAATTACAAACAAAATAAACATATAAACAACAATATAAAATTAAAAAGAAATTACATATAAAAAAAAAAGAAATACCGGAATGTAGTTAAGAAACTAAAACTAAACATCTCAACTATATCTACGTTCAGTGGAAGTGTAGAATACTTCACCCGTCACAAAAAAAAAAGAAAAAAAACTTGGGGATAGTCTTCCAATGTCAAAATTATTAAAATTATTCTGAAAATATACTTATATTCCAGGTCAAGTAACCATTACGCTTTTGGATTCCGAAGGCAAGCTTACGCCTGGCGCCCGCCCCCTAAGTTAGCTCTCACGCACGCAAGGGTAAAAACGGGACCCTATTACTGAGGCTCCGCTGTCCGTCCGTCTGTCCGTCTGTCACCAGGCTGTATCTCATGGACCGTGATAGCTAATAGACAGTTGAAATTTTCACAGATTATGTATTTCGGTTGCCGCTATAACAACAAATACTAAAAAACAGGATAAAATAAATATTTAAGGTGGGCTCCCATACAACAAACGTGATTTTTTTGGCTCGATATTGATAACGGCAACAGGTAGACGCTTGAAATAATCTCATAATTATGTAGTTATATATTCACTTTAAAAATAAATAATTAAATTAAAATAAAACAAATATTTAAGGCGGGCTCCCATACAACAGACAATGATTTTTTTGCCGTTTTTATAGATAATGGTACGGAACCCTTCGTGCGCGAGTCCGACTTGCACTTGGCCGGTTTTCAATACATATATTTGTTGATCGAAGCATGTATGCAACAAGAAACTGATACCAGGTGAAACGCTCGTAGAACTACCCATTTGGTACCCTCGTCTTGACATAGAAGTCAATAAATAATAAATAATGACAAGACAGGGACTCTTTTAAGTGCAATACATTACGTATCTTTTCTATTGTCCGTTAATAAAACCTCTTTATTCTGGTAGGTACATAAAATATTCACAATTTTCTCGATCTGATGCCCCTGAATTATAAATAAGGCTTCAATCCCTCATGAAGGCTCGTTTTTGTCAATAGTGACCCAGGGAATTGGTTGTTTGCTATTATAGCCGATAAAAGGGAGGAAGACTTAGGAGTACGTACAGTGCGGTTAAACGTAATATCATGCGGAAAATATTGTACACTAGTAGTTGCCCGCGACGCCGTCTGCGAAGAATTCGTTAGTAGCCGGGGGGTCTCCACTGAGCGAGCTCCGCTGACGCTTGCGACCATCCATAGCACGCATCCATAGCAAGCATCCATAGCACGCATCCAGGGCACGCATCTTAGCTAAAAATCATAGCTTAGCTGTGGCTCTAGTAAAAAAGGGGTTAATTCTTCAGAAGTTGAACAGCTGATTTCGACTTAGCCCCCTTTACACATAAAATAGAAAATAGCTGTTTAATTTCTGCAGACTTAACCCCTTTTTCACTAGAGCCACAGAGTTAAACCGTTTCTACCAGTGCTATGCTAAGTGGACCAATGAACATGATTGGTGGATATCAGACACATCCATAGCAACGTAGCGTAGCACATCTCTGGCGGGTAGGCACCCTTAGACAATAAGAGTACAGGTTGTTGCTCCATCTTGTTGGAGGTCTACCGACACTGCGTCTTCCGGACGTATAGCTCAAGCCCCCTTCGGGGTCAACTGGGCTTACAGAGCACTAAGCCCACGAGTTCAGTTGACCAATTTGTCGCACATATTGTAATAGGTACTCTTTGGTTATGTTTATGTACTAGCTTAAAATTGCTGTGCGACGTTCGTTTGTAAAAAAGAATATATATTGACTTTTATGAAAAATGGTAAAAGACTAATACACAATTCCAAAACCTTAATCTGTTTTGGCCATTTTTTCACATGGCGACCGTGACAGGACACGAACCTGCAATCTTCGGATTGATGATTGTAGGTGATGTTGTTCTCGTGGAGGTACAAAATGATCACAGAAGAGTGTATTGGCCGATCGGCCTTTTGACAGAGGTGTTTGAAGGACAAGATAAGGTAAAACGAGTTGCGAGGATCCGCACGGCTAAGGGAGAGCTAGTTAGGCCCGCACAGCGTCTCTATCCACTCGAAATTTCGTCTACAGACAGGTTTGAACTACTTGACCGATCATCGACTATGACAAGACGTGACGAAAAAATAATTGGCGAGTCTTCTGTTTCTGACAATGGTCAGGAAAAATTGACTACTACACGGTCTGGATGAATCGTAAGACCGCCAAGTAGATTCAAGGACTACAGGGATTGATAATTCAATCATTTGATTGGACGTTGAATTATTTCATTTTGGTTTTTGTTCTTACGTATAATATAATCAATAATAATAACTTAACACAATTGTTATCTTAGTTTCTGTTTAAGTTATTGTTATGTGATATTAGTGTCACTTATGTATGTATGTTCTCAACCTTCCGGTTACTTTTGCCGGGGACTGTCGCACATATTGTAATAGGTACTCTTTGGTTATGTTTATGTACTAGCTTAAAATTGCTGTGCGACGTTCGTTTGTAAAAAAGAATATATATTGACTTTTATGAAAAATGGTAAAAGACTAATACACAATTCCAAAACCTTAATCTGTTTTGGCCATTTTTTCACACAATTATTATTTTTTGTGGGTGACTCGACCCCACTGATCGGACAACCCAGCCCGCGGGCTCAATCCACCACTAGCGGTATATAGTGTTGGACTGAGCCAACGGGCTGTTTTGCTCAATTAAGTGGGTCGAGTTGGATTCGGTTAGGGAAAACTCCCTACCAATAGGTTTACGGCGTGCTAAATCTTTGCCCATCTTTAAATCTATGCTTAAGCAACACTATCTATTATCCTGTGCTTGAGAATTGTATTATAGTCCATTTATTTACTAGTATATTGTGTAGTATTATTGGATGTTTAAGTCGTTTTAATAAAATGTCTGTTTTTTATTATTATTTAATAAATTTTATATTACACCACCTGCTGAAATGCATTCCTTGCTCTCTATCTTTTTTTAAAGGTTGCCTGGAAGAGATCGCTTCGAAGCGATAAGGCCGCCCATTGCTTACCTTATTTCTTTTTTTCATGTACTTGTTTTTCTGTGTTATATTATTTGTGGTGTACAATAAAGAGTCATTCATTGTATTGCATTGTTGCCCGCAAAAAAATCAAATTGGTCAACTGAGGCCGTGGGCTCAGTTGAACCCGAAGGGCTCATTTTTTGCGAGGGCATGTGCCTAGCAGTGAGACTCAATTACTCAACTCACAGACTCATTTACTCAAACTGTTGAGTGAACCATTTTGAGAACACGAATCCCCTGTCTTAGAATTAGCAATCATATCAATTGCCGACGTTGCGTGCCAATCAATCGGATAGTTCACCGCAGAATTAATTATGCAGATTGAACAGATGTTTCCGTTAAGCGAACTTAGAGTTATTGATTTAACAAAGACATTTCAAATCCAACAAAGGAGAACTGATATGGTAACAGTCTGCAAAAAGACAACTTAATTTTGTATCTACAGAACATCTCACCGTCAGTATCGTTGACATCGTTATCCAAGTCTATATACTAAAAAATTCCACTACAGAATGAGAGTGCTTGGGCCATAGTTCCCACGCGAGCCCATTGCAGATTTGGAACTTCACACACACCATTTAATTTCTTCTTTTTACAAAAGTTTTCTTTTTAAAAGTCATCATATCGACAAGAAGTCGTCCACTGCTAGACATAGGCAAGCCTCTCAAGCAGAGGGTCGTGGGTTCAAATCCGAGCTCGCACCCCTAAGTTTTTCGAAATTTTACCATGAGCTTTACGGTGAATGAAAACATCATAGTGAGGAAACCTGCATACACCTGCGAAGAAATCCAATGGTGTGTGTGAATCTGCAATGGGCCCGCGTCGGAACTACGGCACAAGCCTTCTCATTCTGAGAGGATGCCTGTGCCCTGGAGTGGGACGTATATAGGCTGGGATGATGATGATGATGAACTATAAGACATAAGACTGTATTAAAGTTTGAATCGTAATTTCGGCTACCATCGGCTAGTTCGCTCGCGGCCGGAAATGAACGACGCGCTAAATATAAAGTGTGCACTACTATACTGTAGCTTGGATATAGGATAACGCTGCTGGAATGATCCCACGCTGATTGCGATTTCAAGGCTGCCAACAAACGTCATACCTCATTTACACTCTCGCCTCGTACCTCGCCTCGTGCTTCGTCTCGTGTCTCGGCTCGGCGTCTCGCTCCGGACGCGAGCGTTACGAATCACGAGACGAGCCGCGAGCGTCTATTCGCACTCCCGTCTCGTTGCTCGGCTCGCAGTTCGTCTCGCCACTCGTACGCGAGTGTAAATGAACTGCCAAAAACAGGACTTAAATCATCGCATCGTCTACAAATATAAATAAGATTTTATCCATAAAATGTACTGTATTTACAAAATATACTTAAAACACTCTCTCGTATTGAACTTTCAAAGCGACAAACCAACTGTTATCGGAACCTTTCATCACTAAACAGCAATTTATCTAATTCAAGCCCTTTCTTACGTAGCTTTTGAGCTTTTGACAAGCTGAGGGTCCTCCAAAAGCACTCGTTCAATAAGCAAAGAGGCTAATTCATATAAAAAAGCTTGGGTAAATAAAATGTGGATTAACTTTGATACTTCGTGGTATCGAGTAAATGTGGTTATTAAGATTTTTTCGTCCGTTGGGCCTTTTGTAGGTGGATTCTTGATGTTTTTTTCTGTAAGAGCCGTATACGTAAAACTCTGGAGATCGTCTGTTTGCTTTGGTTTAACGAGGTTCGCTTTTAAGATGATTCAACGCAGATATCTATACATATAATAAATCTGTAACAAGTCGGTGTCTGTACATTGAAGATATTTGAGAAAAACTGTCACTAGGGCTATTTACTAGCGCAATAGAACCCAAAACAATGTTTTTTAGAATTATTGTCTGTTTGTCTGTGCGTTTGTGCGCGCTAATCTCAGAAACGGCTTAACCTAGAAGAATGCGGTTTTCACTGATATGTTGGTATTTTCTTGGATTAACATTTAGTGTTTGTTTCATTTGAATCGGTTCACAAATAAGAAAGATACGTCTATTTTAAGAATTTATAGAACAGTTTTTAGAAGTAGTGACTTGGGAGTAGGTACGGTGGTGAATGTGAACGCGGGTGTGTGGGGGGAGGGGGTTCGGTGAGGGGGGGTGGTGCGGGGGGAGGGTAATTTCTTTTTATATCGAGGAACTAAGGAGAGTCATAATTGATGAAAAAGAAATTGGATAAAAAACAAAAGCTGCCCAAATTACTAACTCCACGCGGACGGAGTCGCGGGCAAAAGCTAGTCATAAATAAGGATTTTAAATAACATGGTAAACGTAAAACATTAATACTCTAAAAAGCTGCTAAAATGTTATCTACGTTCAACGGTTTTTAATGATTCATATTAGACGTAATTTTCGTGGTTGCCTGGTGGTTTGACATAATAATATGGCCTCTCAAATAGACGGTCGTGGGTTAAAATCCGGGGTCGCACCTCTTGAGTTTTTCGGAATTTATGGGCGAAATTACATTTCATATTTACCATGAGCTTTACGGTGAAGGAAAATATCGTATGGAAACCTGTATACATCTGCAATTCAATCGTGTTTGTGAAGTTCCCAATCCGCACTAGGCCCACATGGGAACTACGGCCCAAGCCCTCTCATTCTTAGAGGATGCCTGTGCCTTGCAGTGGGACGTATACGGACCAAAATGATGAGACATATTTTTTATGAGATGGTATTTCGCCGCAGCTATCATCATCATGATCATCGGTGGACTAAAGGTAATCAAATCACGGAACCCGAGTTTGAACCCACGATCATTCCCTTTAGAGACCCGTGAGTCAAACCACTGGGTTACCACAACTTTTCAACAATTTGAAAATTAAACTACCGTAAAAATATATGGATCACTCACGTCTTAAAACGAGTTTAACTCGACTTGTTTCGGACTAATCCGAAGCCCTACGTCTCGGAGCACATGCCGCGGCGGCTTCTGCAAAACGCGCGCTACGCGCCACCGCTCTGCTCGCGCGGGTGCTCGACGAAACTGATACTGGAGCACAACTACCCACGTTTTCATAATTATTTTTAGTGTCAAATGCTTCCCACAACACTAACCCGAACATGCATCATACATGATTCATCATCATCATCATCATCTCAGCCTATACCTATACGTCCCACTGCAGGGCACAGGCCTCCTCTCAGAATGACATACATGATTGGTGAGCCCGAAACATGCCGTGCTAAACTCGTTTTAAGATTTCAGTGGTATGTATATTTTTCGGGTCTATAATGACTCCCATAAAATTTTTGTTCCGAATTTTCAAGACCATAACGTTTTCTGTCATAATTTTTCTTTGTCATATTATCGGAAGTCATAATATTAAACAACATAAATTGGAGCTACGATTTTCTTCAGTCATAATTATTGTAAGGACTAATAAGTAAACTCATATCATTCAGTGTCAAGAAGCATCACACTTCATAATATTAAAGGTAATAAAGTCACTCATAATAATTACTGCAAGGTCTTTTTTCGCAGGTCATAATTATTTTAAGGCACAATATTACTTTGTAATAACATTCAATGTCATGGTTGTATGACATTTCATAATATTAAAGGTAATAATCCTTTTCTGTGCTGTCATAAAAAAAATACCTAACATCGAAGGCTAAGGCGGGAGCTACGCTTACGCTTCGCTCCCGCCTTAGCCTTCTGAACCTAACCTGTCCGAGTCGCTTCTGCCCTGAAAGTCTTGCTCGCTCGCTTCGCTCGCTCGCTGCCAGCGATATGTCTTACAATGTTTCTGAATAATTATCAATGTTCCTTTGGATGTTATAGAATTCAATGTAGATGGTTAGTGCATTTTAGGTTATGAAAAATTATGACTAAAAACAATTATTACTTTAAGATATATGCCCTATAACGTTTCTGAATAATCAACGATATTCCCTTAAATATTATTGATATCAATATTATGACTTTTTAAAGTTATGATCAATGGGATTCTGGCTCATTGCAGTTAGAACTATTAAGCGATATGCTTTACAAAAATTATGACCATCGATATTTATGAGCAAGAATATTATGGACATCAATTTATGACTTTCAAAATTCGGATAAAAAAGATTATGGGAGAAAAGGGGCACCCATATTTTTCACTTTTCAACCCTTTCATTATTTCATTTTTTAAATCTTCCTGCATTATTCTGGGCCAACATGTAAGTAAAAGAGTGTGGTCGCTCGCGCGTAAAAACGTATATATGTTTATCCCTTTCTGCCTCATTTAACGCTTTTATTTCGTCGCCCACTCGTAGGGTTCCGTGGGAAGATGGTTATTTTGATGGGATTTATTCAAACGTTCACCCCATATGAACCCTTCAGGAATTATTTTGCTTTTATTACTTACTAGAGGTTTCGCGCGACTCCGTCTGCAAAGAATTCATTTATCGCTATCCCGCGGGAACTATGCAAATTCCGATATAAAAATTATCCTATGTCCTTCCTAGGATCTCAAACTACCTCCACACCAAATTTCATATTCATATTTATATTCATTTATTCATTGTCAAGTCATGCACATTGTAATAAAGATGTTGTCATTAGTTTAAGTAAGTTCATGACGCCCTGTAAGGGCACACAATAGTAATTAACAACTAAAATATAATCTAGGACCACATAATGTAAAAAAATATTGATATAAATAAGTAACAATCATAGCAAAAACAAGCAAAATAACATAAAAACAGCAAAAAAAATCAAACAAAGATATCAACAAATAAGATTCGAAATTTAAAAATAAAGACAAGTATTAAACGCATAAATAAATCAGTTCATCGCTTTAAGCGTGAAGAGATAACAGACAGACAGACAGACTCACTTTCTTATAAATATTGGTATTAATAATATTATTATGGATTAAATAAAACATTAAATAAAACTACAGGAAACGATTAAAAAAGCATTCATCTCGAAATGTTTTTTGTTTTACTGAACAGTCGAGAAACTGAATCACGTGCCAGGGTGGAACCTTTTCACAACCAATTTCACGAGGATTTCTTTGGCAGATGTATGAAATGTCAACATGACATTTACAATTAAAATGGTTCACCTTGGTACGTGATTCAGTTTCTTCGATTGTATATAGGTAAATAATCATCATCATCCCAGCCTATATACGTCCCACTGCAGGGCACAGGCCTCCTCTCAGAATGAGAAGGGTTGGGCCGTAGTTCCCACGCGGGCCCAGTGCGGATTCAGAACTTCACACACACCATTGAATTTCTTCGCAGGTGTATGCAGGTTTAGGTTATGCACCGTGCTAATAGTAAATTTCAAATGTTAAAAAAATATGTATATTGCAAAAATAATAGAAAACCTAGAGAATTACAGTTGTCGCACAGACACTATCCTTTATTGCCTTCGCCGAGGTGACGTCTAGAGTCAATAAATATTAAATACAAACATGGCTTATGCAAATATAAAAGTACTGAACCCCCAGGGAAATTCCCGACTGCGCGGGCCTTATCCCGGCTTTACCCGCCGACTGATTTATTCGAGGCATGCTGCTATTTAAATTAAAGAATGTTCGCTCTTTAACACCCAATTCTCGCGTTTCCGTAACGTAACCTCCGTTTATTTTGTTTTGGTAACGCTTGAGGGACGACAATTGATGTCGGGGCGACCTGGGTTTTGCGATATGCATTAAGATATTAGTCATAGTGGAAATATACGGATCACTCACGCCGTGACGTGTGGCTCCGGGAAGAAGGGCTACGGATTAGCCCGAAACATGTCAAGTTAAACTCGTTTTAAGACGTGAGTCATCCGTGTATTTTCACTATGAGTGAGTCCCGCAGTAGTTTCATGTGTAAAGGAGTGAATCAACGTTTTAGTGCCACCCGTTGCTATGGTTACACAAATTTTGTCCCTTGGACAACCTAAGCCTTTTTTAACTCCCGACACAAAAAGAGGGGTGATATAAGTTTGACCGCTATGTGTGTGTGTGTGTGTGTTTGTGTGTATCATAGCTCTTAAACGGGTGAACCGATTTGGATGCGTTTTTTTTATTAGAAAGCAGGTTTCTTGGCGATGGTTCTTAAATATGTTTTATCAAAATCGGCTCAGCCGTTTCAAAGTTATCAGCTCTTTTGTCAGCAGCGGAAGGGACCTTAGACGCATAATGGGCATTTACTTTATCTTCAAACATAATATGGTCGCAACCAAATTGCGTTGGGGGTTTTACCCTTTGGGTACGGGTTATTTTCGATTCTTCCATTCTGTTACGGTCATATAAAGTCTATGAAAAATGGTAACAGAACGGAAAAAAACTTGGGACACTTTTTTCTCCTAGTAGGATCGAAAGAGCTCGTAATTCTGAGCAAAAATCACATAAAATTTTCCGAATAAAAAACAAGTCAAAGGGTACAACAAAATAGGAAATGGCCCGAGTACCTACGTGTGCTATTAAACTAGGGATTCGTTTTTTGCTGCGAATCCTTGCTAGATATAATAAAATTCATCTTTCAATAAAGTTTATTATTATTGTAACTATTCAATAATAATAAACTTCACAGACAGTCATTGTCTACCCACCGCGCAACCGAGCGAACGTTATATTATCTGATCCTGCGAAATTTAATTTAATTTTTAAAAATGTATAACAGCAACGAATACTCACATGAGGAGAAGTAAACAGCCGGCATTGAGGTTCGGAAAACATTGAACACAAAATAATCATTGTGGTGAGTAGTTGTTGACGATAATTAACAAAAACAAGAAGTTACTAATCAGTTCAAATTTCAAATCGCATTAACATCCAAAGGGATTTCAAATTAACAGAAACTCACCCAAAAATAACCACAAATAACGGGTAAAGAATCAGCTGTTAGTCACAGTCTGTCTGTCTGACAAGACGCACAAATGTCAATGTGACGTTGAAATTGCGATTGCGCATGCGCAAGAAAGTGTTGGAGCGCGTTTACAAAGGTTGATTGCTCGTAAATGTCATCGGAACAATTAGGAATAGAAATTTGTTTTTTGCTCGTGCCTTTCCGCTAGATACGAGAGCGTTTGCGAGGATAGCTAAATCAAAAAATTTATATGATGTCCGAGTTACAGAAAGGAAAGGCCAAGAAAGGATTTAGAGATATAAAAGAACTGCCAAGTGTATCAACAACTTCACAACCCATGGTTCAAACAAGTTTTGCCACTGAAATAATTTCTGACAATATTACTATGCGCAAAACTAAAAGACTGTGCCTATCCGATGTTAATATTTCTAACATCTCGGGGGCTGATATTTTAAACAGTACTCTCTGGGAACATAATAGCCCCCAATCATCAAATAGCCTGCCTAACGGGTCTATTTTGGATCGTTCGGAAACGATATATCTAAAAAATGAAAACAGTCAATTAAAATCTGAATTGTCCAGCGCACATGAGGAAATAATAAAATTAAATACGGAAATCTCTCGATTGAGACAGACGGTGATGGACTTCCAGGGAAAAATAGATTCATATAAGAAAATACTAGTCGAGGATACACCGTCTAGAAGGAAGCGAAGAAAAAGACAAAACGTAAATTATGGAAAACAGAATCTACTAAATACTCCTGAGCGAAATGATAATTTGATTGTGGGCAGAACACGTCTCTCAGCTTCAAATCCTGAAACGAAGGAACTTGCGACTAAGAAGAATACCGGTGAAAACGGGGAATCCACTATTATCCTAGAAACAATGCATGGGTCGGGTCATGAAAAATCAATGGGAAATGCCCATGGCACTTCTGATTTGGAGCATTTCGAGTCACCTACTGTGCCTATAAAACCCAAGGAACAAGTAAATGAGGTGGAATCGAGGGGCTCGGATTCCGACGTTGATGTCTTGAAGAAACAAGGGAACCGGCGAGGAAACCCGAAACAGAAAGTCATGATACTTGCAGATGAAGATGGCAAATTCTTGGGTAACATTCTACAAAATCAACTGGGAAATGGATTTCAAGTCACTTCATTTGTAAAACCTTTCGCAAGTCTTGAAAAAGTTTTAGAATCGTGCACTTTGTTATGTAAAAATTTCAGCAGGTCAGACTTTGTAATAATATTGACTGGATCACATGACAAAAATCCGTTTAAACTGCAATCTTTTCTATATTACTACTTTAGCCAGCTTTCTAATACGAATATCTTATTTGGTGAGATCTACAAAAATCCCTATTTAAATGTAGGATTATTAAATTTTGTGGTTAAAGGATTATGTTCACAATTTCAACACACTAGAACTGTCACAGTGTATATGAGCGAAAGAAACTCATCAAAACTAAATAAATTGGAAACATGTAGATCATTACTTAGAGACATTTTAAACATCAGTAACAAGTATAAATATTTTAATTATATAAGCCATAGGAATATTCAAGAACTAAATGGGACTTCACACAGACCTCGCAATTCAATGGATCCTCTGGGAGACAGAAGGATCAGCGCGGGGACGCAAACAGATACAATTGAGTTGGATGGCTGTTTTTTTCGTGACTAAAAAGGAAGTTAATAATACTAGTAGTTCCCATAACGATAGCAAACAACACTCAGTAGGTAAAAAAAACTCTACACTATCAATTTTTCACCAAAATGTTTGCGGTATTAGCACAAAAAAAGATGAAATGGAGATATTCCTTGAAAAATTGGAAAATAGGCCAAACATTTTATGCATTACTGAACATTTTCTAAACACTATCAATATTTTAAACTTTAATTTAACTAATTATTGCACAGCGTCCTTCAATACTCGAATAAATATGAAAAGAGGAGGTTCTATGATACTAGTTGATAAGGATGAGAAGGAAAATTTTGAGGATATTTCGGAGTGTAAAAAAATGTACAAAAGGGAATATTTCGAAATCTGTGCGATAAAACATAACATAACTAATTTGAATATTTGTTGCTTGTATCGTAACAATCCTAGTGCTAAACCCAATTTTGATATGTTTCTTGTTAGTCTAGAGAGATGTCTAGAATACTTTTTTAACAAAAAATGCATAATATGTGGCGACTTTAATGTTGACTTGTTGAGTGACAGTAAATTTAAGACAGACTTTCTGTCCTTGCTTAGTTGTTACAATTTCAAACCTCTTTTTGATTCTGTAACCTATTCTTGTGGTGGCTCTGAGTCTTGCCTAGATAATATGCTCACAAACATATCGGACGATTATATCACTCGTTTAGAAATTGATCATAATGGATTGTCCGACGGCCACGCGGGGCTTTTTAATGACATAGTTTTACCAAGTGACAAGATTGTTAAAGGTAAGGAGGAGTTTGTTTTTATGGAGAAACGATTATACAATGTTCATAATAACAATATTTTCAGGCAGTATATAATAAAAAATGATTGGAAAAGGGAGGGAATAAACAGCTTCCTGAAGAAATTTCAGGAAATTTTCAAAGTAAGCTTCAAAAAGAAGATGAAAAGATTCAATCAGAGAGCCAAAAATAAATTAAATTGGATTACACAAGGTATTAAAACATCTAGCAAAATGAAACGATTTCTAATCTCAGTTCACAAAAAGACTGATGAAATCTCAGTTATAAATTACCGTTCTAGATATATAACACTCTTTAGAAGAGTCATCAAGAAAGCGAAACAAATAGCAGTACAGTCTGAAATAGCTGCAGCAAAAAATTGTGCAAAGAGAATTTGGGAGGTAGTAAATAGGCACAGAAGCAAAAAATCTAATAAATTAAAGGAAAACATAACTCTCAAGACAAGTAATAAAGTTATAAGTGATCCTCAAGAGATAGTAGACATTTTCTCTGAAAAATTTGACTATGGTAGATCAAAATCAGTAAATAGCTATGAAGTTGCTTTGAATATATTGACAGCGTGCACAAAAAAAACCTGATAAAGACATGTCTTGGGACCCTGTTACGCCAAATGAAATCGAGAAACTTGTCAAAGGTATGGTGCGTAAAAATTCTTGTGGGTATGATGAAATACCAATCACTATAATTAAGGACAATTTAGATCTACTCGCGGTGCCACTTGCAGATTTTTTTTAACAATTGCTTCGAGACGGGTGTATTCCCTGAACAGCTTAAAATTGCCCGAATATTGCCAATACATAAAAAGGGCTCAAAAACTGACCCTAACACTTATAGAGGTATATCATTGCTGCCTTCCTTGTCTAAAATTTTCGAAAAAATTATTAAGGTAAGATTGGTAAGTCATTTAAATAGGAACCGGATACTAAATCTGAGACAGTTCGGATATCAAAGGGGAGTTGGAACGGCGGATGCTATAGATTCTTTAATCGGAGATGTCATAACGAAGCTCAATGACAAAAAGAAAGTGGCAGGTCTGTTTTTGGACCTTAGCTCAGCTTTTGATATGGTTAACCATAAACTACTTATCGAAAAGCTAAATTTCTATGGCGTGAAGGGAAAAATACTACAGTTGTTTCAATCATATTTAAGAAACAGGTATCAGTTTGTGGAAGTGAGGAGAATCGAGGATAGATATGAAAAAACATACAAATCCAAAATGATTAGAATAACAAGAGGTGTTCCACAAGGTTCAATACTGGGCCCGATTTTCTTTATTGTATTTGTTAATGATATGATTAACTCAATAACTAACTCGCTGCGAGATACGACTTTGGTCGTATTTGCCGACGACACAAATGCGATAGTATGGGCCGACAATGCAGAACAGCTCAGTATCAAAGTGAATGATGCCTTGAAAGAGTTTCACACTTGGTTTGAAGCAAACAATTTAAAACTCAATACAAGTAAAACAGGAGCTATAATGTTCAAAACAACCGCACGAAATACCGAGCGTATTTATCCGAACTTAAATAATGAGAATATTGCCCTGGTTGACGTGGTTAAGTTCCTTGGAGTGCATATTGACTGTCATTTGAATTGGAGGCATGAATTAAACTCAATTGAAGCCTCTCTAAGCTCTGCATGCTATGCCATTAAGAGCCTAAGGGATGAGTTAACATTAAATCAACTCAAATCGGTTTATTTCGCTTTAGTAGAATCGAAATTGAGGTACAGCATAAAGTTGTGGGGTAACAGTTATGACTATAATGTCAAAAAGGCCTTTATTATACAAAAAAGAGCAATAAGAACAATGGTGCGCATTCCACAATGGGAATCTTGTAGAAATCATTTTGCTAACCTAGGAATATTGACCGTACCATCCCTATATATAATGGTGTTGCTCGCGGATTTCAAAAAAAACCTAAATGATACAGAAACCGACAGTGAGAGGTTGATACGGGAAAGCACCAGACGCATGGCATTACCATCAACAATTCGACCTAGCTTAAGAGTTGTTCGGCACAGTGCAAAATACCAGGCGACGAGGTTATTCAATAAATTACCCACTGAGTTAAAAACTATAACTAGCTGTCATAAATTTAAACATGCATTGAAGCATTTTTTGTTAAAAAAGTGTTTTTACAGTGTTGACGAGTACATAGCTTAGGTATATTTGTATTGGACATTGTTTGATTTTATTTTTTTAATTCTTTTTCTATTTTGTCGTGTAAATATTTTTTTTTTTTGTAGATAATTAATATACATTTTAACCAATATTAATAAGAAAATTTATTCAATTTATTTTTAAGTTATTAATCTGTTTGTTTTTATTTGTGTTTGTGATTTTAAATATTATTGACATTTTTTTTTTTGTACTATTGACATAATAATTATTATATACTGTAATTAATTTCATACACAATGTAAATTGTTTTTGATTAAATAAACTGAAAACTGAAACTATTGGTCAACGAGATTAAAGAGCTAGAATTTCAAATAGACATAATATTCTTTAGCTGTTTCTTAGCCAATACCCCGTGGTCCCGAATTGAATGGAAATTGACTATTTTCGTTGAGAAAAGGACTTGAGTGAAATTCAATTTTACCTTTGAAAAGAGTAACTGTGTGTCTGAAAGTCAATACCTATCTTAGTGTATGCCTGTATGTCTTAATTTTATGTCGTTCTAAATATATTACGGTGATTTTTAGGGTTCTTTGCCGGACGCTATTACGGAGACTCTGCTGTCTGTCTCTCTGTTTGTCTGTCCGTTCGTCAAAGGGCCCTTGAATAGTAATAGATAACGTTATATAGGTTAGCGTTAGATAAGTTTGAAAATATGTAAGTTAAATGCCCATTATGTGTCTAAGATCCCTACCGCAGCTAACAAAAGAGCTGATAACTTTCAAACGGCTGAGCCAATTTTGATGAAACATATATAAGAACCATTGCCAAGAAACCCGCTCTCAAATAAAAAAAACACACATAGCGGTACACATAGCATAAACACATAGCGGTCAACCTTATAACACACTTTTTGTGTTTGGGGTTAAAAAGGTTATAAATTATCTGCGTTCAGTGGAGGTGTAATGCTCCCACTATCAGCGATGTATGAAGTGTCCCAATTCTACGTTCTACATATTATATGCGAGTTCTTTATTGTTTTCGTCAATTTGTGAATTTTGGACCGCTGCCAATATGGCTGGTTGATGTTTTCGTTTTAATACAATGTAGCGTTTTTTACGTCGTGTGAACTAGCTACCTTTAAAGCGGGGTTTACACGGGTGATTAAAGCCGCACGATTTTTGCCGCGCGGCAAAAATAATGCGGCTTTAGTCACCCGTGTAAACCCCGCTTTATGCGAAAAAATACTTTTAATCAGTACTTTATAAAGAACAAACAACTCAATGAATGAAGAACGTTAATTACCTTACTATAATTTTATAATTATATTTTTCAATTTTTAACATAGGTACAAGAAGTAGTTAGGTACAATCACAAAATACAATTCAAAAAATGCTGTTAGTCAAACAAACCGCCCCGGATCGTACCCGGCTTAAAGGTGCACAATACACTAGCGGCATTGCCACGTTGAACCGCGATGGACAACCTTTGTACCAGAAACGACCCAGAGCGAGGGTCAAGCAAGACATCTCTCACGAAGACGGCGCCCACTTTAAAAAAAGCTTTGCCTCGGAACCACATGAATAAAAAACGAACAGAATAAAAGCTACCGAAGAGAGCTCGAAATTCTTACCTACTATCATAGGGTTGTCACTCGGTAAAAAAAAAATAATTAAAAATCAAAATATTTTATTCAAACAAGTACTTAAGTATCTAATATCTGTATATTTACAAACACTACAACAGGTAGGCATCTTTAAAACAACCGAACACCCGAACTATGTAGCTAAACGCTAAATGGTCGCGTCGTCGCTGGCGGCACACCTGAACTTTGTCTACTCACTGAGCTAGTTCAAACCGGTTTGTCTCCGAGCGGGCGCCGGTGCACGCCCCCCCCGTCCTGTCTGTGACAGGTCACGCACACATACGTTGTGCGTGTAGTAGTGTAATGCGTGCGCGGCGTTGTTTGAAGCGTTTATTCTGTTCGTTTTTTATTCATGTGCTCGGAACCCCAACAACCAGTCGCCACCACCGCAAGTGGAACAAACAAATAATTTGCGAGAGCCGAGTACTTCTCGCGCTGTTTTATAATTAATAATTATAATTATAAACGCGGAAGTTTGGGTATTTAAAGATTATCAAACCAAACAAACCAAACTTCCGCGTTTATAATGATAGACATAACAACATTTGATATAACTGTAACATTTGGTATAATTCTATACTTGATATACTATGCTTTACTTGAGAAGTAAACATTCTACCATTGTTTTATAAATAAACAATCCTCTAAAGTTTACTTTTTTAGTAAATCATCGTCATCATTTCAGCCGAAAAACGTCCACTCCTGAACATAGGCCTCCCCCAAGGCTCGCCAAACAGATCGGCCCCGTGCCATCCGCATCCAACGTGATCCCACAATCTTAACCAGGTCGTCACTCCATCTTGTTGGAGGCCTACCTACAACTACACTGCGTCTTCCGGTCCGTGGACGCCACTCGAGAACCTTTTTGTCCCATTTTTAGTGAATCGCATTATATCAAATGAAGCATTGTAGTAAATTTTACAGGCATACCTAATGTTGTTATGTATATCTATCGAGCCGCACCCAACATTTAGTTTACAACCTGAATTTAACATAGGCACCGGATACTTTTAATCCCGAAAAATGCATAGTTCCCGCGGATTCGCGGGCAATATATTTTCCAAAATTACTTTCAAAACTTATGACCATACGTCGCACTCCAGCGGGCATTTTGGGGGCACGTCATTTGGTATGGTTTATAAAAAATATTTTAATTAACGAGTATATGTACTTAGTATTTGCAACATACTCGTTATCAATCTTAAATTGTCTACGTAATACTCTTTGAAGTGATAACTGATAGCCCATTTAACTGGTGGCATGTCAGAATGCTATAGATAAGGTTCACAAATCAATCAATTCATTTTCGAGTAGTCAGAATAAGGTATTTGTACTTAGTATTTGGTACCTAGTATTTGTATTGTGCAATTCCAAATATCTTAGCAACTAAGGCTGTACGTTAGTTAGGTGTTTATTTTTTTATATCCATTAAATTTTAAATAAAAATAAGATTGAATAGTATGTGGTATGTTTATTGTCGCCACTTAAATGGGCTATCAGTTATCACTTCAAAGAGTATCTATACATTAAAGACTAATAAATGATAACGGGTAACTAATTAACTATCTTACAAATACTAAGTACATTATAATTATAATACTCGTTAGTTAAGATTTTTTTTGTAAACCTTACCTTGCCCCCAAAATGCCCGCTGGAGTGCGACGTATGCTTATGACTCTTTCTGAGTCCTAAGCATTATTAGGAAAAGACGAAGGAGGGTATTAACCAGCCGAATGATTACGCGATATTTATGTTTGATGTTGAAATCTCTTCATTTACTCTTAGACGATGGCAAGAGACCAGATGGTATGAGTTTGATTCCATGGAAGTCGGGTGCGGGTATGGGATGCAACCAGTTCAGACACGCTGGCCCCTTCCCATCTACATGGAACCAACAACAAAGCTGGTGCTGCTTGTGAAGCGGCTGAAAAAGCTAAAGCGTGCAAATACAGGGGTCTAGGCTCCGAATATGATTTTGTCCCATTCGATGTTGAGACCCTTGGTCTTAGCGCTATGAGGCTTTTTAAGGAAATAGCAAAAAGGTTAGTCGACATCACAGGAGACCGAAGAGCTACCTTGGACAAAGAATTAGTTTAGCTATTCAAAGGGTGAACGCTGCCAGTACGTACATCAGGAACCTTGCCTAAAGGGACTCCCTTTAATAATATATGTTAGTTGTTATAAATATATAATAAAATATAAATATATTAGGGGGACAATCTTACACAAATCGACCTAGTCCCAAACTAAGCAAAGCTTGTACTATGGGTACTAGACGACGATAAACTTTTTTTATATCGAGGAACTAAGGAGAGCCATAATTGATGAAAAAGCAAATTGGATCTGCCCAAATTACTAATTCCACGCGGACGGAGTCGCGGGCAAAAGCTAGTAGATAAATAAATACTTAAATACATAGAAAACATCCATAACTCAGGAACAAATATTCGTGCTCATCACACAAATAAATGCCCTTACCAGGATTTGAACCCAGGACCTCTTGCTTCGTAGGCAGGGTCACTACCAACTAGGCTAAAGCGGTCGTTATTATTATATTTTTTAAGGTTTTTAGTTTTAGGTTAAAGGTTAGGTTAGGTTTTAGGTTTAGGTTAAATTCTTGTATATAAAATGTTTATTTACTATGCGAGTATTATATTTTGTTGTTTAATATGTTGTTGTTTTGTTGTTAAATCTCATTAAATAAAATACATACTCTGAGATTATAAAATTCAACATTACACTACCCGCCTTGATTTGATACCTCTACTATTCAAATTTTCCATTTAAATTTGAAATTTGAACGAACGCCACGTGAATCCAATTGTTTTTCGATGAGTCTGTATAAATTTCTTGCAGAGCCCGATTATTTGCAGAAATTTTCTGACAATTCAATTTCTGTGTTGGCAAACGAGGGGTATAGAATCAAAGTCCGCTAAATCCATTTGGTTTGGTATAGATTTAGCGGACTTTGTCAATTAGTGAATGCATTAGAGAACATTGAGTTAATTTAGAAAATAAATCTTTAAGGCAATGTCGGTCTGATTTGTCACCCGAGACCTTGTCTAACGTTTGGTAGCATAGCGTTCGTTTGTGGTACCTGGTTACTCTGAAGATGAGCTCTGGTTGAGTTCAAAACGCGTCAGTGTAGTTTGTTGGTGGTGATAGTTGGGTTTGTGTGATTTGTGTGTTCGTACAGTGTGAAGGCGGAGGAACTGCATGAACACGCATTTCATACATAAACGTAACTATCGTAAGGTCGCGGGTGAGCAAAGTAATTGTTTCAGTTCGTTAATGAATACTTACCTAGTTATTAGTCACCCTATGTTATCTCTGATACACAAAGAGATATAGTAACATGCATTGTGCTGTAGACAAACTATCGTATTTGGACTTTAATGCAAGGATAGAAAGATCATTCTCTATTGGAGATGATGGTATGCAGAATTAGTTAAAGATGGGGGAGCTACTAGGGGTGTTTGAGGTAGATTAAGGAATGTATGCTGAATGTATAGAGACAGCGAAGCAAATATGGTGTCTAGATTATGGGTCATACCGTAAGAAACAAAAGTTGTCTCTCCTGTGGTCATGAAATTAGTGTTTCCGAGTCAGCAACTGAGTGGGTTCAAATCCCGGCTCACCGCTCTGAATTTTTCGGAATTTGTGTGCGAAATTACAGTTGTAATTTACCATAAGCTTTACGGTAACATAGTGAGGAAATCTGCACACACCTGCGAAGAAATTCAACGGCGTGTGTGAAGTTCCCAATCCGCACTGGGCCCGCGTGGGAACTACGGCCCAAGCCCTCTCATTCTGAGAGGAGGCCTGTGCCCTGCAGTGGGTCTTATATAGGCTGGGATGATGATGATGACCGCGTCTTTAATCGTTCGTATTGGGATCAAATGATGTGATGATAATGTTAATAAATAAATATTCAAATGTATACTTCATTTAATTTAGAATTGAAAACCACAACATCATTATATTGCGGCTCGTCAACTATTTCTTACCTAGCATATAGTACAGTACAATAATAGTCTGGGAGCCGCAAAATAAAATTGTTTTAATGTCACTTTATTTGCGTGTCGTCAATTGTTACTCTAGTACAAATTGTAAAGAGATTACAGGTCACGAGCCGCAATATAATGTTGTTGTGGTTTATAATTCTAAATTAAATGGAGTATAGAGGTGACCATCGTTTCTATATTGATTGTATTCGCAATATCGAGTTGCATATAAAATAGTACACATTGATATATACGTACTAATTTTGGAAATCTTGTGTCCCTTCGCTCGAAAAACCTTCAATACTTCCTTGAGGGGCAAACTACACTTTGCCGTATTACACGCCTCGCATGTTTTTATGGGGCACTTCGGGATGTACAGTGGCGATGGGGTAAAATGGTACAGCGAATAAGTTGGGCAGAAATTTAGACAACGGAAAAAAGCGACATTTTCACTTCTCATGCTCGTAAAGTTGTTCTTTATTTCGAGAGTATTCTTCATAAAACGGATTTTTATGCTCTAGTCACTAGACTAGACTAGAGTCTAGTGCATAAAGTAAAATCTTTGTCTAAGACCAAGGCAATCAGGTGCAAACAGCTACAAACAGAAATTTATAAAATTAAAGTTTCTCGTTTTTCTTTTATAACTGGTGTTTTATGTTGTGAAATTAATAAAACTAGAAAAATCTAGTACATTGTTATATAGAAGTTGCTACGCATGAAAAATAAGAGCTTTTAAATTTTATTTCCAATGTTGCTAACTTGGCAGATATTCAAAATACGACTAACAATAAAAATAAAAACTGTACCTAAAACTAAAAATTTATAAATAAAGAATATCTTTTATGGTATCACCCGACGGCATAGTTCCCAGGAGGCAGGCAGCGTTCCCGCGTTGAATGGCCAGGCTCAATCGTTGGCGGAAATAGCCGCCTGCCTTGGTCACCAATCGTTTTTACCAGGCGCGAAGAAATCTCTTTTGTGAGTATCTTCGCGTCTGGATCCCATGCGCCTAGAGTTTTTACCCCAAACGCTGCAAATAAACAGGCATATTTGTGCCGTTTTAACTTGGATTAAAATCATTAAAGCAAATCTCTATTAAAAACAAGATTGGGATACTAGTTTCTGTAAAGAAGTTTTTCAATCGTCATTTGAAGCCTAATTATAAAAGTTTCGAACAATCAGCCAATCCCTTTTGTTGGTGACAAATTTTGTGCGAATCTCTAACTAAATTAGGCGATTACTTTGCCAAAGTCCTAACCAATTAACTAAAACCGAGCCTTTCTATTCCGCTAGCACGTGCAAGATAGTTACGTCAGCTCTCGTAGAAGAAATAACTTATTCAGTAGTTTTGCGAGTTATCCAATTCTGCATCACATTGGTGACTTATTTAATCAATCAAAAATCAAACTTACATTCGCTCACGAATTCTGAAAAACTCAAAGGTAAGAGAATCCATCCATCCATCCGTTCAAATAAAAAAAAAATATCACGGGACAATTCACACCAATTGACCTAGTCCCAAAGTAAGCTAAGCATAGCTTGTGTTATGGGTACAAGGCAACGGATAAACAAGATACATACTTAAATACATATTAAACACCCAAGACCCGAGAACAAATTTTCGTATTATTCATACAAATATCTGCCCCGACACGGGAATCGAACCCGGGTCCTCAAGCTTCGTAGTCAGGTTCTCTACCTACTAAGCCATCTGGTCGTCTAAAAATTGACATATTTACAATATTAGTCTTTGATATGTCCTCAAGTGTACGGTATAAATACACATTTGGACATGGACATTGTTGCGGAGTTTTCCCGTTTTTGCCTCTATGTGTAAAACTTTCGCAGTTATGCCCTAAAGGTCTTGCCTCACTAAGTTTGTTCTAGTTTGGATAGTCTTGAGTAGTGATGTGCCTGTATTAAAAATCTACGACCGCCTTATTAGTTCATTCTGTACGGAAGATGAGCTATTACTGATAATCGCTCATTACTCAAAATTATTATGGAAAGAGAAATATATCGGTTGAATGGAGAAATTATCTAAGCGACATTTTGGTCTAAATGGAGTTCGATCTCAAAATGTATTTTACATAGTGTAATTGCTCTATTTAGCGCAAATTGTCGCTTAGATAATTTCTCCTTTCAAGTATGGCCGCATCACGGAATGACGTGGAACCGGGTCAGATTCCAAACCCCTGATATTTTTTTGTTTTTCATTGTGTTTTACTCTCAGCATAATTTAGAAAACGCCTTCAGATTGTCTGGAAAAAGCTTGGATTCAATTTTTCCGCCGGTAACTTCCCTGTGGATACGGATTCGTATATCCGGTACATCTCTGCGCTCTAGAGTTTAGCGGTGTTTGGATTAGATCAGTTTACCCTTGTTTACTTTTAGTGTAGTTATACCCTGGAACAATCTTTGTTTAAGGTAAAAGCATCAATATCAATGACAATACATCAGGATCAATGGGAATACATTCTTAACATTTTTCCTGTATTGTCATTTCTACCCGTTGATGTACCCCACATTGTTTGTGCTGGTGGAGTTAATAAACTGAAAGTAAGAGACATGGCACTCGCTAGTTATTTGGTTAAAGTAGGTACTACGGGACAGAAGAGATTTATTTATTTATTCATCAATAAAAATTACAGCATCACAGTCACACACACGGCGGCCACGACGTACTAAATACGCGTTCTTGAATCTACATAAGCACGACGACGTCTGTACGCGCGTCAATGTGTGCGTAAGATGCACAGGGCTGACTATCGCAAAAAAAGATAGAAAGAGATAGCTGCGGAAAGTGAATGCCGCGCCGTTCGTTGAGCGCGAGCAACGTTGTAATGTAAAATAAAATGAGTAGGTAATCTAATTATCGTAGTTCTTATAATTAATTAAACTTATCGTTTGTCTAAATTAAGTGTTTAAAAATAAGTGAATGAGTGTATACCTAATTCATTTTGTAAAGACAATTAGAGAATTATTACAGTGATTGTAGATATTGATCTATTGATAGGAAATAATTAACAAATTAATTTTACAAATACCTGCTAATATAAGACGTCTATTTATTATACATTATAGGTAACAAACTTTTAAACCTATTGGTTCTTTCCCTAGATACCTACACTGTACATGTTGCTAATTAAAGTTGGTTATCTACCTTCTTTCGTCCTTCGGAAAGCGGAAAAAACTCCTTTCCTTATCTTTGGCCGTTGCCAAACACCCATACAATGCATAATATATTACCATTTCGCAAAAGTTAAGTGCCGTGCGGCCTACATAGATCGCGTCGCGCACCCGATTGGTTTCCGGCGGTTCCGGCAATCTGCGCCTGGAGGGGTGGGGTAACTCGAATCGGTGCGGGGCGGAGCGTGGCCGTTCTGTGCGTTAGTACTGTTATATATTCTGTGTCACAGTATAACACCAGTGTGCTGTAAAATTCAAAAATACAAATAAAAAGAGAAGAAAACTTATTATACCTACCAGGCGCGAACCCAAGTTATAACATTTCTGGGAATAATACAAAAAAAAATATCGATATCACTATAAGGTGCATAGACGGACTGCGGTAGGGCCTTAATAATTCAGTAAAACTACTAAACCATTACCAGAAATATTTTCATTTTGAGATACCTTGTAACTCCGTTGTTTATTTCGACCAGTCAAACTTAAACCGCCAGAACAGTTTCGTCTGACATCAAATATGTTCCGTCCTAAGTCCTCCTGGCTTAAAATAAACAGAAAAGGTCATCCCGAAATCTAATAAAGTTCCCTATCCCAAGAACAAGGTTTCACTGTACCCTTTCCGAGGTCTTGAATAATTTCATTCGTCTCTGATACATGATATTTTGTATTTCAGGTACGTACACTTTTGAGGATTAATGTTGAAAAAGGTAAACGTCTGAGGTTACAGGGATGATATCGCGTTTTGACGTGTGATATTATGATACGTTAGCTGGGGATCAGACCTTATAAAAACAGGCCAAGTACGTGTAGTCATAAAAGGAAGAGAAATATTCAATATAACACTTTGAAGGACACTAAGCCTCCATCCAACCATCTATCCCAGCCTATGTACGTCCCACTGCAGGGCACAGGCCAATTTGTTAAGTTGTAAGTTGACTTGATTACCTACTTACCTGGCTACGAAGCTTGAAGTCCCGGGTTCGATCCCCGGTCGGAAAAAATATTTGTATGGATAATACGGATGTTTGTGTTCGAGTCTGGCATTTGTAATATGAATTTAAGTATGTATTCATTAGAAATGATGAATTCCGCGCAAGAACTAAATTCACCGACATAGCTCGAAGATGAAGAATCGCCAGACTCAAGTGGCAGTGGGCAGGGCATATTGCTCGTAGAACTGATGGCCTATGGGGCCGAAAGGTTCTCGAGTGGCGTTCACGGACTGAAAGACGCCTACCTAGGCCTTCAATTAGATGGAGCGATGACCTGGTTGGATTAGGTTAGGTTTTATAGGCCTCCCTCATTGACGCCCAATCATTACGGTTGGAAGCGACTTGCATCCACCCTGAACCTGCGGCCTTCACCAAATCGTCCGTCCATCCCGTTGGTGGACGTCCCACGCTGCGCTTGCCAGTCCGTAGTCTTCATTTCGAGGATGAAAACTGTTGTTCTCATAGAAGTGATCTAATGTCTTATATGAGAATAAATGTCTTAAACCTAAACATAAATTTAACCCTAAACACAAGGTGCGCGCCCTGGTTCGAACGCACCACCCTCTGTTCAATAGGACTTATGTCCAACCACCAAGCTCCCACAGCTGCAAAATTTTCCTTTTGTTAGTTTATTTTAATATCGTTACGCAAAACAAATTGTCGCGACAAGAAACTTTTTCATAAGAAAAAAAGAATTTCCTTCCATCCGTCCCAGTTATTTGCGCTTTGAAAAAGTGGCTCGAACGTAACGACGACATTTCTCATGGATACTGTTATGAAACATTGTTATCAATTTACATCGGAACATTTCCTTTTTTTACTGACATTTAATTTTCTCTTCCTAAAAGGGAACGTTAATCTTGGCGCAGATAACTTTGGATTATCCAGAGGGAATAAAAGTTGCCGTAGTAGCTTAGTTTGAGCTATGGCCTCTCAAGGATGTCGTGGGTTCGGACCCGGATTAACACCTCTTGACTTTTGGAAAATGTGCGAAATCATTTTTGTAATTTATGACCTTTAAGATGAAGGAAAACATCGATATTTGCGAAGAAATTGAATGGTGTGTGTGAAGTTCCAGTGCCCACTGGGCCCACGTGGGAACAATGGTCCAAGCCCTCTCATTTTGAGAGGAGGCTTGTGCCCTGCAGTGGGACGTGCATAGGCTGGCATGATAATAAATAATAATAAATAAATAAATAAATATCACGGGACAATTCACACCAACTGACCTAGTCCCAAAGTAAGCTTAGCAAAGCTTGTGTTATGGGTACTAGGCAACGGATAAACATACTTATAGATACATACTTAAATACATATTACACACCCAAGACCCGAGAACAAACATTCGTATTTTTCATACAAATATCTGCCCCGACACGGGAATCGAACCCGGGACCTCAAGCTTCATAGTCAGGGTCTCTAACCACTAGGCCATCTGGTCGTCAATGATGATGATGAACAAAGGTTTTGAAGGATTTCGTCAAACGCGAGGCTATAATTTATAAATTTTGATCATTATTGTTGACATTATCATTATTTTCTGACATAGCTGCAGTGAATAGTTATAGTGGTGACAAATTTGTTTGTTTTATTATTGTCGTTGGTGTTATTTTGGTTTTGATAATGAATGATTACGAGTATTCATTGTTCTTTGTCTTTTCTATAATTTTACTGTTTTTAATATTTACACGCTGCAATAGCCGCAGAACATGTGATACCTCTTGCTGTTATAATATACCTTGTTACCTACCGTGTTCTTCGTGAATCAAAATTTTGATTCATTGAATCACTTGTTACTAGGTTTCAATCACGCGCACGTAAATATATCAATTTGTACGAAGCGACGGGAAATACTTAAGGCCCTACCGAGCTTTTGGCGCATTTATTGCATTCATTTAATCTTCTGTATCATTACTAGCAGTGCTTTAGTTCTGAAATTCATGCGTAAGATGTTTGAGGATTCACTCTAGTGACCTGTGTTTTTCGAAACACGATTACTTGTAATTTGTTCCATAGAAAAAAATATCCAAAGTCGTCTCTAAAAAATAAAATAAATCCTTAGTTCGGCGTAAACACTGCACGGCAGGTCATGACTTTTTGAATTTTAATGAAACAAGATGTTTTCTAGGGCCTAGTGTTGCTACATTTTTAAAATATGTATTTGTTGTGCTTCTCCCTTGTCCGTATAGTTAGTAGCGTTAGTTCTCCTTCAGCCATCGGACGAGGAACTTGTGTCGCTCGCGCTGACGCACGGCTTTGATTCTAGCCGCTCTCACGCACACTTATCTACACCAGTGCATAGAATACCTAAAATCGATTAGCGCAAGAAGCTCGATAGGGCCTTAAGTGTGAGCGACAGAAAGGTACTAAAGGTCATTGTACGCAATTCCCCGCGCTCCGCAACCGCACTTTAGCTCTAAACCCCTTCTTCCCATTTCGCAGTATCCGTTTTCAAATGAAACATCTGTATTATTTATTCTTTATCCCGCTGCTTACCAACGATTTAAGCTTTATGATATTTTAGCCTGATTGCTGACAATTTGGCCTCAAATGCGGATTGCTACTTTTTGCTATTCCACGAACAATGTTCGTTTTCCCTCAGTAAATATAACGAGGCGTGCGAAATAACAGTAATAAATTGACGCTTTTAGTAATTCTTGTCTGTGTAAAGTGTATTTTATTTAATAAACGAACTTGTGTGTGGTTTGTGGATGAAAGTCGTATATATTTGTACTGCAGTGATGAGGAAAAATATCATCATCATCATCATCATTTCAGTTGAAAGACGTCTACTGCTGAACTTCAGTCGGGACCCAAGGCTCGGTCCTGCGTCATCCGCATCCAACGCGTTCCCGCAACCTTAACCAGGTCGTCGCTACATCTTGTTGGATTTTAGGGTACCGTAGTGAAAATGGCAAAAAAAAACTTTTATAGTTTCACGATGTCCTTTAGTCTGTCCTTAGCTTAAATCAAAGACACTTTGTATAATAAAAAAGTAATTAAAAAAACTAAAAACCCGCCTGCGGTGTAAATAAAATAATAAACTAACTAACTTCTGTTCGATGCTCTCAGAACTTTCTCCTTACCGTGCCTCTCTCTAACTCCAAATTCTATGTCTATTCTTATACTGTCCAGGCTATTCGGTTGTGGAATGCCTTACCGATTGACTTACGACGGGCAAAATCTCTGTCAATCTTTAAATCTATGCTTAAGGTGTACTATCTGTCATCTTGTAATAATTAGCTTTGTTATAGTTTATTTATTTATTTATATGTGGCTGTTTATCCCACTGCTTATATTTGTTTTAGACGTGTACCTATAATAATTTAAGTAATATATATGCAATGAGTAGATGTACTATTTTTGTTGCGTTTTAATTTTCTGATCCACTGTTGATGCACCACCTGCTGTAAACTAGTCCTTCCTTCTTTCTGTTAAAAGGTTGTCTGGTCGCTCTTAAGCGATAAGGCCGCCTATTGCTCACCTTGTAACTTTCTCTCTGTGTACCTGTTTTCTGTATTGCTTACTATTCCTGGAGTACAATAAAGAGTCATTGTATTGTATTGTAAATTAAAAAATCAAAAACCCGTCTGCAGAAATACTGAAAAGGTGGAAACAAGATAAAATGATCAATAACAATAAAACGAATTTAAAACACGTCGATGGCAGTCTTTCAAAATTTAATGCAACGATAAAATGCAGTCGGAGGCATGCATGAAGTGACATTTAATCCCATGCAGCCACTGACTCCCATGCCTCCGACTGCATTTTATCTTTGCATTAAATTTTGAAAGACTGCCATCGACGTGTTTTAAATTATTTTTAGTGTTATTGATCATTTTATCTTGTTTCCACCTTTTCAGTATTTCTGCAGACGGGTTTTGGATTTTTTAATTTATTATTTTATTTACACCGCAGGCGGGTTTTTAGTTTTTTTAATTGCTTTTTTATTTCTTGCTTTTTAGTGTACCTAACCTCCTGAGACCCAAATAAATTATTGACTATTTTAATTAGGAATCCGTTGCTATTTAGTTAAAGTTCAAAACCAATTTTGAAATATGTAGGTACTTAATTTTCCACATGGGCTTCATAGAGAAAATTATTGCTCAAAGATATCTTAGTAAGTAGGTTTGTCGTCGTTTTAATGCATTGATTGCCAATTTACTATTTCAAACTAAATTTCAACACATAATTTGTATATATTTTTGTAATCTGTTTTAAAATCCCTTTATTTTGATACCCTACTCGATAGGTTTGAATAAAAAAATTTTTTGGAGACTCACAATTATGACGCCAAAAATCCGCCATTTTGATTTTTCAATAATTTCATGTATCCAGTATTACTCGCGTTATTAAGACGAATCCAATGACGTATCATTTAGCAAAATCCGTTCAGCCGTTGTGTAGTTAGGAGAGGACATAGGAATGGATATACATACATACATACATACATACATACATACAGGTCAAACACATAACCCTTCCTTTTTCGCAGTCGGGTAAAAAGCTGTCATTTGACATGCGTGTACGTAATAAAGCCGATAAGGTGGTAGAATAAAATACAAACATCCACATCACACCATCATCATCATCATTTCAGCTGCAGGACGTCCACTGCTGGACATAGGCCTCTCGCATTGATACCGATCCCAAGAGGCTTGCATCCACCTAGAACCTGCGGCCTATAGAATATAGCCTTCATCTTACAGACTGGTAAGTTGCATACGTTTTTATAATAAAATTCTGAAAATAATAACCGACCAAACGGATACAAAATTCAAATCCATTGGTGAAGAAAACATGTGCAATAAAATTAATGACTATATCTTGGACAGGGTTGTTTCGAAATAATCCCGATCCGCATTGGCGATCTCTAGTCTCAAATAGTGAATATACTGTGTTAAAAAATTTAACTGTAAATACTTTAGATTTATGTAATCTGTTTGAAAAAAAATACCTTGTTGAGTTTCTTGCCGGATTCTTCTCAGGGTTTTTCCGAATCTGTGGTAGATTCTTCGACGTTCATAGGAGCATCAATTGATGCCTAAATTGAATAAAGAATTTTCATCACTTAGGGGCTGTTTCACCACTTTTTTTAAAGTTCGGATTAGCTAAATCATAACCTTATTTGTCAAATGGAATAAAAATTTCTGTTTCACCAGTCTTGATTAGCGCTAAGTGACGGACAAACTATTTCTTAATTTGACCATCAGATCAGGTGGCATTTAGCATTATTATCCGTCACATAACTTTTTAATTAGTTAGTTTATTTTTTGTGGCCATGGTTGGAGAGCCCTTCAGCCGGTTTCAGAAAAATAAATCAAAGTTTTTTTTATTTTTTAAAGAAAGAAGTCATGCTAAATTGCAAACGAGAAAATAAATATCAAGATATGACTAAAAAATATAGGTACGCTTTTAGTATTTAAAAATAAATCCAAAATTTCGTAATATTTTTTAATTACAGACTTTTTTTCAGTGGCACAATCGTTTGTTCTACCTGAACTTGTACATCGCCATTAAAAAAAAAGTTAATCTGTCAAATGGTGTGGCGCCACTTTTCGATTCGTTTTACGTGATTTTATTTTTCTTTGTTATTGTTAACAAATTATCGTAAATAAATACCATTTTTGGATTAATTATAATGCTACACATTTGTTTATGCAAATAAATAGATGTATTTAAAAATTACATTTCATTTCACTTAATTTACACAGTTTACGATTTCTTTTGCTTTAATAATTAGCAACTCTTTGAACGAAAGTGTGCGAACAGGAACGCGTGGTCGTGAAATGCGACGTTGCCATTCCGACTTTTTGTTAAACCGACGATTAGTTAAGTGGTACTTAGTATGCACAGGACCGGAGTGGTGAAACTGAAAAAACACTAGCCGACAGATTTGTTCAGTACTTAGTTTATTCATTGGTTACGTAACCAGTAGTTTGACAATAAGGTGGTGAAACACCCCCTTAAGCTCTGAAAGTAGGTTGCATTTAACTTGAAATCTGTGTTGTAAATTCGATTTACATCTTAAGGGATGTAAGTAAATTTAAAAATCGAATGGTGCTCCTTTGTATTCACGAACTGGTAAACAATGAGATTGTAATGCGTAATACTTACCTCCAAACCTCCATGCTGGCATAATGCTGCTGGCCAGTACTGGCTGAATATGCCAAAGCAAAAGAGCGCGAGGCCATTAAAAAAAACAAAAGACTGTTTGGCGCGATAATTTCTTTTTCCGCTCTGTTACAAATTGCGTATACATTTACTAGCCCTTGCCCGCGGCTTCGCTCGCGTGTACCATGAGTATTCCAAAGAACATGCACGCAAGCAAGCATGCATTCAATGTTTTCTTACCTTCTACAGAAACTTGAGTAACTGGAAGCGCTGTGTACCTACTTAGCATTGATATTATACATATTATAGTATTACTGGTAATAGTAGTACTGGTAATGACTCTGAGATTGTTTAGAAGAAAAAGTTAAGGTGTTGTGTGACCTCACCGCTAAGGAGTTATACCTTCCATCATCAGCTCATCTGAATAACCAGAAACAATACAACTAAAGATCTATACGTGCATATGATATTTAAAGAAACTTCCTATAACTCCTAACCGTTAAGGAGTTTAACCTTCCATCATCAGCTCACCCGGATAACCTGAAAGAATACAACAATCGGTCTATACGTACCTATAATATTTGAAAAAATATCCTCAACTCCTAACCGTTAAGGAGATTTACCTTCCACCATCAGACCCTCCTTCTTCCATCATCATTTTCATGTCTAAAGCAGAATAAATAATTTCAAATAATTTCATTTTCATTTTCATTTCATTTCATTTCAGCTCATAAACATAAGATGATGTCTACCAGACGCAAACACTTAAATAGCTTGAGAAAATATAATATGAAAAACGTAATGCGTGCCTACAAAATTTGAGGGTTGCCCTCGATTTCCTTGAGATCCCGACATCAGATCCTGATTTGGTGACAATGGGACCATCTCAGGAGTATATTGTATTCTTTCGAATAAAAAAATAATTTTTATAATCGGTCCACAATTGACCGAGAAATTGGTGAACATACCTACATAAAAAAATACATAAAGTGGAATGCATAACCTCCTTTTTTTAAGTCGGTTAAAGAGCCCTTTGCGGCCTACTTACAGTATAAACTTATGAATTTTGAAATTTTAGCTTTCTACAACCAGTAAAACGCAAAATCTCGTTTTTTCCCGTTCCCGTAAGAATTTCGGGAAATGCTTTCTTAATGCTCCCCTACACTCCCCAAGGAACCCACTTGCCAAATTTCAGCTTTCTATGACCAGTAAAACGAAAAATCCCGTTTTTCCCGTTCCCGTGGGAATTTTGGAAAGTCCTCTCTCAATGCTCCTTTACATTCCCCAAACAACCTACATGCCGAATTTCAGCTTTCTACGACCAGTAAAACGATAAAATCCCGTTTTTTCCCGTTCCCGTAGGAATTTTGGAAAGTCCTCTCTCAATGCTCCTCTACACTCCCCATGCAACCTACATACCGAATTTCAGCTTTCTACGACCAGTAAAACGAAAAATCCCGTTTTTTCCCGTTCCCGTGAGAATTTTGGAAAGTCCTCTCTTAATCCTCCTCTACACTCTCCAAGCAACCTAGATGCCGAATTTCAGCTTTCTACGACCAGTAAAACGAAAAGTCCCGTTTTTTCCTTATATCGTGGGAATTTCCGAAAATCCTTAAAACCGTTTTTTACTATAATAATTACCTACTTCTATGCCAAATTTCAAGAGTCTAGTAATTATAGTTCATAGGATACCGTTGAACTGAATATATAAATCCCGTTTATTTCCTTATCCCGTGGGAATTTAAAAAAAACCTGAAATTAATGTTTAAACTAATGTAATACCTACTTGTGTATCAAGTTTGAAGAGTCTAGTTATTATAGTTACTGAGATAGGGTCACTCGGAATCGAATATATACATCCCGTTTTTTCTCGTCCCCGTGGGAATTCCCAAAAATCCTTCCTTAGTGGATGCCTACATTGTATAAGGTTAAGGTATCTATCTATGTGCAAAATTTGAAGTCTCTAGGTTCAGTGGTTTGGGCTGTGCGTTGATATATCAACAGTCATTTAGTTTATTTAGACATTACAACCCCATCGCACCCCATCCAGGGAGATGGTATTTTACGTCTGCCACGTCGGATTTTAAAACCGTTGTTGTTTTCATAACCAGCGACCCGATAAACCATAGAAACAACACCCATGTTGATTTTCAGACTTTGTTACCCCTTTTCCCCTTTTAGGGGTTGAATTCACAAAAAATCTGAAACACGTGTTTATTCATTTATCATTAGGAGTACTTCTGTGAAGTTTCGAATAAAATAGTCGAACGAATCTTGTTTCCCCATACAAACTTTGGACCCCCGTTTCACCCCTTTAGGGAGTGAATTTTGAAAAATCCTTTCTTAGTGCACCCCTAGACCTTATAAGGAACCTACGTGCCAAATTTGGAATCTCTAGGCCCAGCGGTTTGGGCTGTGCGTTGATATGTCAGTCAGTCAGTCAGTCAGTCAGTCAGTTTAGAATTTTATATATATAGATAACATAACGGTTTTTCTTTATTTCCTCGCATTTGTGATGAAAAGTAGATGTTCAACTTGAGTGTAAATGATCAATTACACCCGCGAACTATAAGCACCCTCGCTCGCTTTGTTCGCTCGTACGCCTAAATATCTTGGGTGTAACTGATCACTTACAACCCTTGTATATCAATCTACTCTTGGTGGTCGACTATCTATATACCTATATAAAAGAAGAAACTGACTGACTGACTGACTGACTGACTGACTGACTGACATATCAACGCACAGCCCAAACTACTGGGCCTAGAGATTCCAAATTTGGCATGTAGGTTCCTTATAAGGTCTAGGGGTGCACTAAGAAAGGATTTTTCAAAATTCACTCCCTAAGGGGGTGAAAAGGGGGTCCAAAGTTTGTATGGGGAAACAAGATTAGCTCGACTATTTTATTCGAAACTTCACAAAAGTACTCCTAATGGTAAATGAGTAAACACGTGTTTCAGGTTTTTTGAGAATTCAACCCCTAAAAGGGGGGAAAGGGGTAACAAAGTCTGAAAATCAACATGGGTGTTGTTTCTATGGTTTATCGGGTCGCTGGTTATGAAAACAACAACGGTTTTAAAATCCGATGTGGCGGACGTAAAATACCATCTCCCTGGATGGGGTTGAAATATCTAATTAAACTAAATGACTGTTGATATATCAACGCACAGCCCAAACCACTGGACCTAGAGACTTGAAATTTTGCACATAGATACCTTATACAATGTAGGCATCCACTAAGGAAGGATTTTTGGGAATTCCCACGGGGACGGGAAAAAACGGGATTTATATATTCGATTCCGAGTGACCCTATCTCATTAACTATAATAACTAGACTCTTCAAACTTGATACACAAGTAGGTATTACATTAGTTAAAACATTAATTTCAGGATTTTTCAAAATTCCCACGGGATAAGGAAAAAACGGGATTTATATATTCAGTTCAACGGGATCCTATGAACTATAATTACTAGACTCTTGAAATTTGGCATAGAAGTAGGTAATTATAATAGTAAAAAACAGTTTGAAGGATTTTCGGAAATTCCCACGGGATAAGGAAAACACGGGATTTTTCGCTTTACTGGTCGTAGAAATCTGAAATTCGGCATCTAGGTTGCTTGGAGAGTGTAGAGGAGGATTAATAGAGGACTTTCCAAAATTCCTACGGGAACGGGAAAAAACGGGATTTTTCGTTTTACTGGTCGTAGAAAGCTGAAATTCGGCATCTAGGTTGCTTGGAGAGTGTAAAGGAGGATTAAGAGAGGACTTTCCAAAATTCTCACGGGAACGGGAAAAAAACGGGATTTTTCGTTTTACTGGTCGTAGAAAGCTTAAATTTGGCATGAAGGTTACTTGGGAAGTGTAGAAGAGCATTAAGGGAGGACTATACAAAATTCCCACGGGAACGAGAAAAACGGGATTTTTCATTTTACTGGTCGTAGAAAGCTAAAATTCGGCATGAGGTTGCTTGGGGAGTGTAGAGGAGCATTGAGAAAGGACTTTCCAAAATTCCTACGGGAACGGGAAAAAACGGGATTTTTCGTTTTACTGGCCGTAGAAAGCTGAAATTTGGCAAGTGGGTTTCTTGGGGAGTGTAGGGGAGTATTAAGAAAGAATTTCGGGAAATTCTTTCAGGAACGGGAAAATACGGGATTTTGCGTTTTACTGATTGTAAGCTAAAATTTCAAAATTCATAAGTTTATACTGTAAGTAGGCCGCAAAGAGCTCTTTAACCGACTTCAAAAAAAGGAGGAGGTTATGCATTCCACTTTATGTATTTTTTTTATGTAAGTATGTTCACGGATTTCTCGGTCAATTGTGGACCGATTTTAAAAATTATTTTTTTATTCGAAAGAATATAATATACTACTGATATGGTCCCATTGTCACGCAAGCAAGCAAGCGTGCATGCATGCTTGCATCTTGCTTGCATGCTTGCTTGCTTGCCTGTATGCTTGCTTGCTTGATATCGTGGTGCTTTGGAATTCTCATGGTACACTACACGCGAGCGAAGCCGCGGGCAAAAGCTAGTACTTATATACTATTATAATCTGGCCCTCTAGATTTCAGTACCTCCGGCAACTAAAGCTTATTTTTTGCTGGCATCAGTCCTAACTTAATTCCCCGACCGACCTTAAGAAAGCCCAGCTCACCTTAGCTTACAAAAAGCTCCAAAGCCACCCTCAAAGCTCCCGAGGTCAGGCCAGATCAAGTGTCACTTGACATGTTTCGTTCACCTTTACATGTACATGCAGCTGCGTTTGAGTTGAGGTCGAGGGTTAGGGTGTGAGATGTAAAAGGGGTGATTAGGGACGTGTTGCTAACCGACTGCGGGAAAATGAAAAGGGAGGGTTATGGTTTTAGAAATCTGCCTTTTCGCCGAAAATTATTTCCCAAATGATTCATGTGCCAACTGCTTAGATTATTATACACTAGATAGAGCTTAGGCGGCATGAAAACGTCCCGAAAAATATAAGCCAACAATTGGCTTATATGTCATTTGTCCCTTCAGTCTGAATGACGTAACGCGATCGTAAGATGAAGCTGTCAAATGGGTTTTTGGACGTTTTGTATCGCAGTGTTTGCTACTGACACTCTATCTAGTGTATAAATAATCTAAGGCCAGCTATTTATTTTTTCTGAAACTGTAAACTATTCAGGATATGTTTCAGGAATATCCTGTAGGTTAGGTTTGTTTTAGGTTTATTTCAATTTAGAAGATATATTAACGACCGCTTTAGCCTAGTTGGTAGTGACCCTGCCTACGAAGCAAGAGGTCCTGGGTTCGAATCCCGGTAAGGGCATTTATTTGTGTGATGAGCACGAATATTTGTTACTGAGTTATGGATGTTTTCTATGTATTTAAGTATTTATTTATCTATATAAGTATGTTTATCGTCGTCTAGTACCCATAGTACAAGCTTTGCTTAGTTTGGGACTAGGTCGATTTGTGTAAGATTGTCCCCTAATATCGCGGTATATATATGCTACTAACTTGAGACCACGAGTTCATCCGCGCTATCGACTCACGAATAGGAATGTGCCTTAAGTGGTCTAAAACTATCATCGCATTATTGCCTTTGGTGTGGGAAAAACCATGATACCATAGTATAGGCCTATGACCTCTCAAGCAGAGGGTCGTGGGTTCGAATCCGGGCTCACACTTCTGAGTTTTTAGTAATTTATGTGCGAAATTATATTTGAAATTTACCATACTTTACGGTAAAGGATAACATCGTAAGGAAACCGGCACACACCTGCGAAAAATTCAATGGTGATTGTGAAGTTCCCAATCCGCACTCGGCCGTCGTGGGAATGACAACCTAAGCCCTCTCATTCTGAAAGGAGAGACGATGATGATAACCTAGTAAGCCCGATCAAAAAGTAAGGAATAAAAAATAGTAATTCTCCGTACCCACTACAAGGATCAAGGTTGTCTTGCAAAAACGAAAGTTTTCCAAGGCATTAGCGAAATGAAAACTCATGTAAGTAGGGATGTCACGAGAACAGTGCGAAGTAGGAAACGGGCTGACCGGGGTGATGCCAGCTATTCAGAATGCTGCCGACTCAGCCCTAGCTCTGGGACATACGGGATAGTGGCACGGACGAAAACGCGCGGTCGTAGTTATATCTTATATATAAAATTCTCGTGTCGCGGTGTTTGTTACCAAACTCCTTCGAAATGGCTCCTCCGAAATTTTGTGTGCATATCGGGTAGGTCTGAGAATCGGCCAACATCCATTTTTCATACCCCTAAATGTCAAGGGTGGTTCAGCCCTTAATTTTTGACGTGACAACGTCTAATAAATCGATGAACGCCGGCTGCACACACGAAAAAGGATGACGCAATGTAAGTACATGAGCCGCGCAGGTCAGTTTCAAGAGAGCGGCGAACGTTATTTTTCACTCTGATACCTGGTTTACACTCGCGTACGAGTGGCGAGACGAACTGCGGGACGAGCCACGAGACGAGAGTGTGAACAGGCGCGCCTCGCGCCTCGTCTCGTGATTTGCCTTAATTTTAACGCTCGCGTCCGGAGCGAGACGACGAGGCGAGGCGCGAGGCGAGGTGACGAGGCGACAGTGTAAACCAGGTATGAGTGAGTCTCACGGTTACGGTAGTGGTAGGTGCTGCTAGAGAACCTGACTTCAAAGCTTGATGTCCCGGGGTCGATTTCCGGTCGGGGCAGATATTTTTGTGAAACGAATGTTTGTGCTCGAGCCTTGGATGTCTAATATGTATTTAAGTATGCATTTATCTATATAAGTATGTTTATCCGTTGTCTAGTACCATAGTACAAGCTTTGCTTAGTTTAGGACTAGGTCAATTGTCCCATGATTTTATTATTTATTTATTAAGTTGATAAAATTCCTGTGTGTTTCGCTGTGCAAGATCAAAATACAGTCAGTAATTACGTCAATAAATGTATTAAGTCAATTGGAAATTTGGCGTACGGCATCCAATGCTGTGCAAAGCGATTTAATCCAGCGAAATGAAAGCTCACGTTAGTAACGACGTCAGGAACCCCGCTGTGAAGTGGCAATCAGGTTGACCGGGTTGAAACCAGCTATTCAGACTGCTGCCGAGTCAGCCATTGGGCTGTGGGATATACGGGATAGTGTCACGGACAGAAACGCGCAGTCGTAACATGTGCTTGGCTAAAAATGATCGATAAAGTTCATACGTGTCACAGTCCGAGTTTAAAATACAGTTCATATAGTCGCTTGTAAGGCAGGCGATGATGTTTTTGTACTCAATTCGTGGACCCAAATAGTACATAGTGCTTAAAATACAGCTAATTCTCGCCTAGGATACGGCAGAAGGAGATACTGACGGGGGGCGGATAGTGCCAATTCTGCATGAGCTATTAAATATGAAAATATAGTTAGATTCACAACTGATCCATTTTTAAATTTATTTTTATTTTATTTGATTTACGTTTATTGTACAAGAATATTGTAACACCTCTCGAGAGGTATGTATGTATTCTATTCAGATGCACCTATTACCATCTGACGTACTTCATGTAAGCATTTCAATATAAATAAAGGCACCCGTCCTTATGGACCGAAGATCTAATCAGGCGAAATGAAAATTCAGTCACTAAATTGGGAATAGAGCTGACCTGCGTGAAGCTACTCAAAATGCTGCCGAGTCAGCCCTAGGGATGTGGGGCATACGGGATAGTATCACACACGGAAACGCGCGGTCGCGCATGTTTGGATACACGCCAATGTACACATGTATGTATGTGTGCCTTACGAGTATCACAGGTAAACTGAACATGAAACTACTCCAAATAAAAGGTTAACATGTTTCAAACTTTCTTGTACCAAACTATCAAATCTAGGAAAACATGTATAAATTTTTAAGCAATTTGACTAACGAGCCAATAAATAGGTTAATGAATGAACAAAAAACTATAAATATTACTTTTAAGTTTGCTATTGGTTTTTGAAATTCCAGTTATTTTCTATTGACGAATTGGTGTTTTCCTAAATTTTATCCTTAACCACGTAGCTTTTAAATGAGCTACATTTTCGACCTCATCTGCTGAACCATTCGCTTGTCAGTGAAAAAAATCTGCTCTCCAATTTTAACGGACACGCACAGACTAAGTCTCCGTGTGTCACGTCCCACAAGATAAGGTCTTTGCGGCAAAAGCCGCATTTTATTGAATCTGTACGTGTCTACTTCGGGGACGGATAAAATTGTTATTGCGATTGCGCCGACTCTGTCTTTATGTCTTTTTGATCTAATGTCAGGTGTTCAGGTGGGCCCTTACATTGTTATTTTTCTAAAAGTGCTTCGTCTAGTTGTAAAATAATTTCGTTTAAGATCAGTTATTTTGTAAAGCGCGTGCTCCTTTACTTGAGCATTTGAATTTTAGAATAAAACTAAAGAAATTGTGTTGAACTAAAATCTCGAACATAGTTCGAAGAATCTCTAGACTCATGAAATACAGCCTGGTGACAGACGGACAGACGGACGGACGGACTGCGGAGCCTCAGTAATAGGGTCCCGTTTTTACCCTTTGGGTACGGAACCCTAATAAAATACCTATAAAATGTGTAATATAAACACGACAATACCATTTTCATCCAACAATTTTCTTCTATATAGAACGGTATTCATTTCTTAGTATTGAACTACTCTCAAGCTTTCATGCTCCAGATACCTGATGACCCAGCTTAGTGCTTCGACCTAGAGTGGAGGGAAGCTTGAATTGACATAGTTTTTATGGTGAAAAGAAAACCTGACAATGGTCCTTATTTTACAATAAGGAATATCTTTTTCAATAGTAACAGTGTCGACGGATTTCACTTAGCGTAAGTCTTAAAGTACCATTTGTGGTGTTTTTTATCATCACCATTTCAGCCGAAAGACGTCCACTGCTGGACATAGGCCTCCCTCATTGACGCACAATCATTACGATTGGAAGCGACTTACAACCACCCTGGACCTGCGGCCTTCACCAAATTGTCATTGGTGGACGTCCTACGCTGCGCTTGCCAGTCCATGGTCTCCATTCCAGAACTTTTGGGCCTCAACGGTTCTGCGTGCTATATGGCCTTCCCATTACCATTTCAACGAGATACTACTAATATTTCCATAAATTTCATTATTTTTAGAGAATGTTGCAGCATTAGATATTTTGTCTCCCGTGACAGATGAGACGGTAACATGACGCATGTCAATGTAGGTACGAAGGTCCGTCTCAGAATGTCGCTAAAAGTCCCCCGAGGCTGGGTACGGCCACCGATCCCAAATCAGAGAGCACAGGGGATCCAATACAGCAGACCTTTTTAAAATGGTAGTTATATGAAATATTACCTGTCTCAAGGGCTCCTAATCTTTGAGAGTCATGTCCTAGTTCTGCTGTAGCCTGAGGTCAGAAAACTCGGATCTTTTCTTTCATTTGCCACAATTTCACTTGCCATAACAACATTTGCCATAAAATATATAGAAGCGTGCATTTTTAAGGATTTTTGATTTGGCTAAACGATTTTTGGCTAATTATTCAAGCGTTTTTATCGCTATCATTACCGGGACCCATATATCAAAGAAATGAGCTATTGTTTGCATGGGATTTCAATGAATATTTATTTTACAGCGAGCGCACTTTATCGTTTTACAAAAACCTTCCGTTCGGTGCGACTTATTTCTTCACTATAATTATGAGACCGGAAACGATGGCGGTTGAGACGCTCATATAGTTAGCCTTTTACAGGAATTATGTCAAATGAGAATTATGGAAAACGATAGAGAACCCAGAAAACAACCTTTCTTATTTTTCTCAGCATCATCATCATTTCAGTCGTAGGACTTTCACTGGTGGACCTAGGCCTCCCACATTGATATCCAATAATTACGTCATCAATCAGCAGCATTTTTCTCAGGACTGTTTTCTATACTTTTATTTGATCTGTGGAAGTGGAGGTGGCTTCATAATTATTAATACATGGAACCAATAACAGAGCTGGTGCGGCTTGTGAAGCGGCTGAAAAAGCTAAAGCATGCAAATATAGGGGTCTAGGCTCCGAATATGATTTTGTCCCATTCGGTGTCGAGACCCTTGGTCCGTGGGGTCCTAGCGCCATAAGGCTTTTTAAGGAAATTACAAAAAGGTTAGTCGACATCACAGGAGACCGAAGAGCTGGCAGCTACCTCGGACAAAGAATTAGTCTAGCTGTTCAAAGGGGGAACGCTGCCAGTATCTTCGGAACCTTGCCTAAAGGGACTCCTTTTAATAATGTATTTTAGTTATTTACTATATTATATTTTTTAAGGTTTTTAGTTTTAGGTTAATTGTTCTAGTATATATATATTTTTTTTTATTTCTGTATAATTAGTTAATTACTTTAATGTTATGTTATTAATAAATACTATATTATGCATTATTAAAGTAATTCTTGACGAAGATATAAGTTTTATTTTTATTTTGTAGAGGGCCATCCGATTTCTTTTAAACGAAATAACGTTCACAGGGGCTAAATTCAGGAACGGCCCAAAACGGTTTGCGAGCGATAATTCAATCGTTTGGGAGAGGATAGGAATGGGTTGAGCTTGGGATGAGCCTTATTTTACTGTTAATTCGCTTTGTAAATAAATAAATAAATAAGGCTCATCCCAAACTCAGCCCAAACCTCTCGCAAACCAGTGATTTTTGGCGTTCCTGAATAGCAGTTCAAACCAGGGGGGGCACACTTACATATATCATCACTTTTCATGCGACTACAGCGATCTCTGGTGTTTGCCGAAGATCTAAATTAGCGGCCATCTTCGTTGACTTGTCAAACTTGTCAGTTGTCATTCATCGGCCATCGACTTTAATTGATAGGCCACTTGCCAATGTTCGTATTTTAGCCGTATAATGCAAATCAGGTTTAGCCGCTTATACTTCGTATATGCTGATTTGAATTAGACGGCTAAAATACGAATAGTGGCAATTAGCCTATCAATTAAAATCCTTGACTGCACATTGCTATAGGTACGCGTATCTATAGCTGTACATCACTACCAACATATAAATATAGATAGGTATATATCTATAGATACGTCACATTGGTTCTTGAGCTGCCGTGGGGCGGCAGCACCTTCCATACATGCATTTTTGACCATAGAGTTGCCACTCTTGTTCATATAATATTACAATACTCTTTGGTTCAAACCAAACCCAACCCAAACGATTGAATTACCGCTACCAAACCAGTGAAGGCCCGTTCCCGAATTTAGCCCCAGGGCACAGCTAGTTCATATCCGTGTAGTGGAGGCGTCTGCTATAATTTTCTCCATCGAATTAGGACTCTGTTTCCCGCGTCCCTTTTTTACGAGGCCCGTTTGGCGTTCCTCCACGCCCGCCTTTTTGCAACGTAATTCGTTTGTCACGGTATAGTGGTGGGACACGTCTCGATAATTACTAGTAATTAGTGTCGATAGAATTCCCAGCCTATATCACAATGTCCCAGAATGAGAGGGCTACTATTTGTGTCTTGCAAGCTTCAGGACAGGTAGGACTCTTCAATGAGTTGATTTTATTTATTTTGTACTACATTAAGTGAATAAATGTCTTCTTTCTTTCTTTCTTTCTTACAGGATTTTATACAACATACTTTTTATACAATTAAAAATTATGTATGGGATTAGTACACTGCTTGAAAAATTAGCTCGTTCGTTGTGTGCAGCAGTAAAGTAAAGTTAAATGAAGCCCGAAGTCGTTAGTGCAGTAAAATCGTTAGCAGCGCCCCCTCGCGGCGCGCGCCGTCAAACCTTCATCTTCTCAAGCGGTCGTTTACCGTAGTAACCCACGCGGGCTCAGTGCGGATCGGGAACTTCACACATAGCATTGACTTCCATCTCAGATGCAGGTTACACGATGTTTTCCTTCACCGTAAAGCTCATGGTTTTTCAAATGTAATTTCGCACATAAATTCCGAAAAACTCAAAGGTGCGAGCCCGGGTTCGAAATCACTACCATCTGCTTGATAGGCCATAGGTCACCAATAGATTGAGAGAGAGAGAGAGATGTTTATTTACACAGGAAATACATTTGACAGGAAAAGATACAAATAAAAATCATCAAATAGTATAAATATGCCACGGCTTTTTAGGAAATATCATTACCGTTTCATCAATCAGCTGAAAGACTTCCAATGCTGAACATAGGCCTCCCCCAAGGTTTTTCAAAGAGACTCCTGCGCCGTCCGTAGTCAACGCGTTCCCGGATGCCCAGGTCTTCCGGTCCATGGAAGCCATTCCACCACTTTACAACTTTTAAACGAACCATATAATGTTAAATAAACGATTTAAATACAGCGACAAAACTTATATTTCTAGTTTTTCCATATAACTTCAATTAATATGTCATGTCAAGAAACTATTCTGTAAAAAAATACGAGTCCCGAAATTCCGGATCTTATCCATATTTAGCTTTAAACTCCCGCCGGCTACCGGGGGAGTCAGCAAAAAAAGTACTGTCAAGCCAGATGGAGCCAAACGCAAATATTCATAAAGTTCTTGGGTTTACTTTTGTTGGTAAATAGTGCTCGGGTTTTGAAAGGTTAAGTATAATTTTTAAGGTCATTCACCCTAAATTGTTCTACCTATTCCGATCACTTATGGTAATGGTTCGCACGAGCGAACCCACGAATATACGTAGTAAAAACCTAAGAAACTAATAAAAATATAAACTCTTCATGACTCAAGTTTGTACGACCCCCACCGAATTCACTCTTCAAAGTTGCCCCGGCATTTCGAGTCTCATAAACACAGATTTTCTCGACGTTATTAAAAATTCAAACATCTCAAAGGTAGATTCGTGACGTGGAGCTTGATGTGGTTTGCCGCGGCAGGAATAGTACAACGTGTATAATTATGCAGGTTGACTCCTAAATCGTGAACAATTATAAATTGTTTCTAACGCAGCGCAATAATGTTAATTTATTTATTATTTAAGACTAATTTTGTTTGATGAATGAATGAAATGAATGAAATTTATTTATTCACAATGAACATATGGTTACATAAGGTCTTAAATTGTATAGTATTGCTTCCCATGACATGTTCAGCCAAGTAAGGCATGTGAAAATTTGAGCTCAGTGAATCAATCACTTGGTCAATAATAATTAGATAGTAGTTTTAAACTATGTTAATTTTCTTCTTCTTCTCTTCTGTATATATATATATATATAAAAGGCATCCGTTACTGACTGACCTATCAACGCACAGCTTAAACCACAGAACGGATTGTGCTGATATTTTGCACATAGATAACAATTATGACGGAGGTATCCGCTAAGGAGAAAACACTGAAAACCACAACTGCGGCTCCCCACATCATCATGCCAAATGTAGCCCGCGTTTGCCCTGTTAGGCACTTCCAAAATGCTCTTTTAATTAAGTATACTATAATCTAAACTAGCTGTTAACCCGTCGCACGATTAACGACTTTTTTGGGTAATATTGTGTATGTTCCCTGTGCTAAAAAGTGTTCGAAAAATTGGCAAACCACGAACCGTTAGTGAAGTTACGCGCCACTGAGATGTGCGGGACGTCACACGGGAAAAAAATGTTACCCTGGAAACCATGCAATTCTCCGTGATGAAAACTACCTTACGTCCTTCTTAGGGTTTCAAACTATCGCCTTACTAAATTTTACTTGAACATATTTTTAACAGGGGGTTAAGATAGTTGGGGCTGGGCTTAGGGATATCTTGTCAAGTTTCCGTTGTAATTCTCTTCAAAGAAAAGTAAGAAAAAATAAAATACATTTTTCTACTTCTGTACTCTTATTTGTTTTTACATGGTCACGAACAATTAAATAAGAACAGATATTTCAGAAAAGTGTATACTCTATTTCCCATGACAGCACTTGTGTCGTAATGTCGTTATAACGATACGCCTAGCTGCCACAGATTATTTAATGTATGTTACACTCAACAATAAAGCCCAGATTAAATTCGATTACTGTTTGCTTTTGCCATAGTTTGTCATAGTTAAAATTAATATAAGAAAACATGGATGAAGTAGAAAAAATATTGTATGCAACGGTATATAAGGGCCGGCGCTCACTGACGGCATGGCACGGCATAGCATTTTATTACTATCAAGTTATTTTGAATCTTATTTCAAAGAGTTTAGAATTCATGTTACTTTATTGGTTATGCGTTGCGTCATCCCTCGGCACGTCGCGGCGTCGTGGTATCGAAATAAAGTAACATGAATTCTAAACTCATTGAAATAAGATTCAAAATAACTTGATAGTTATAAAATGCCACGCCGTGCCATGCCGTCAGTGAGCGCCGGCCCTTATTTGGTCTAAAAACGGCTCGTGCCGTCTTTCACTGCGACATTCACTTCGTTTTCGTCAATCGTCTTTTAAGACCTTGACCTCACTTATACAAGCGATGCATAAAATACTATTATTTACATCAACACGACACATCAATATTATTACAAAAATAGCAATACGAACGCTAAAGACAGATTGTCTCATTCCGTTTGCAAAGTGGACACTGACTCAGCATAGTGCTGAAGCGTTTATAGCACCCCAGCGCTGATTTTCAGCCAGCACCGTCGTCTCCACATATCTAGGTCATAGTTAGTCAAACATAATCCGGCATTTGTGACCCTAGCTTCCCAGGAGGGTTATTAGCGAACATTCCCAAAGCTAGGATAGTTTCAATTGACAGATCAAAGCCTATTCTGTGGACCTCAAGATATCTAATATACAGCATAACATGTTAATGTTTGCATGGTATATCGAATAATTAATAGGATCGGGAGTTACTTTACGAAAGGATTTTTTGAAAGTTTTAGGGGATTTTCAATTCGCAATTTTTAGACATAGCTATAGCTAAACCGTTTAAATGAGTCGTCGCCCCCGTAGTACAGGGGCTGGGGGGAATGACGACAAAAGGGGCCGGGAGAGGTGCGGGCGGCTGGCACACGAGGCGCGCTCGCCGCCCGCACCTCTCTCGCCCCTTTGTCGTCTTACACCCAGCCCCTGTACCGCGCGGGCGAGGACTCATGTAAACGGTCTTGCTATACATACATAAAATCACACGCTGTATTCCCAAAGGGCGTAGGCAGAGCACACTAAATGTTATGTGTCGAGCCCACTTTTAGTAATTTTAGGTTTAAAGGTAAAAGTAGTATAATAGTGTCAGGTTGCTAGCCTATCCCTTACAATATACCTTAACCTATTTCCGTAGTCGCTTCTTATGACATCCACAGGAGAAATGGAGAGGAGTAAGTCTATACATACCCGACACCTCACGGGGATTCGCAATTTTCAATGTAAATATTATATAGTAGCGGCGGGTGAAGGCTACTATAGCTAAACCGTTTAAATAAGTCCTCGCCCGCGCGGTAGCGCGGCTGGGGGGGTATGACGACAGAGGGGCCGAGAGAGTAGTGGGCGGCGAGCGCGCCTCGTGCGCCTGCCGCCCGCACCTCTCCCGGCTTCCTTCATTCATTCATCTCATCATATAGGGCCGGCGCTCACTGACGGCATGGCACGGCAGGTTACATACGAATTTTACCCCAGCATCCCTCGGCACGGTCGCGACATCGTGGTATCGAAATAAAGTAACATGAATTCTAAACTCATTGGAAATAAGATTCAAAATAACTTGATAGTAATAAAATTCTTTGCCGTGCCATGCCGTGCCATGCCGTCAGTGAGCGCCGGCCCTTAAACGAACTAGCTATAAATAAAATGTGATGGCTTACAAAAATATATTCAATGACGTATTTATGGAAAGAATTTAATTTAAAGTATCTTTATCATCATTTTATCATAGCCACATATTTCTCACCCCTATCTCGTACATAAATATTAAACATCCCTACTACACAAAAACCTGGGAACTGCATAATTTTCCGGTCTTATCGAGCCTTAAGTCATGGCAGTCGTAAAATTATATTGCCCCATCGATATCGATAATGTACGAGGCACAACACTAGGGCTCTATGCGTGCTATAGGGCGTCACATTTCTATGCAAATGTGGGTAGTATGCGAATGACAACACTAGGGAAAACGAGTGGAAAAACATACTATTAAGTTTATGGTAAAAGACTTATTGTGATATTGATATACGGGATGAATTAAGTTAGGGAAACGTTAACATTTTGATGAACTAAAACAATTACTTTGCTCACCCGCGACCTTACAATAGTTACGTTTATGCAAGAAATGCGTGTTCATGCAGTTCCTCCACCTCCACACTGTACGAACACACACAAATCACATAAACACAACTATCACCACCACCAAGCTACACTGACGCGTTTCGAACTCAACCAGAGCTCATCCTCGGAGTTACCACAACCGTATGCTATGCTACCAAATGTTAAACTAACAAACCAAAACAAATGTTTTAACTTGTCACTGTAACTTCACAAGTACCCACTTTATTTTTCTTATTCTCAAACTACCCCACAAAAATTAACTTCAATAAAGATAACATTTTGTGTATTCCTGATTCAATAAAGTTAACATTTTGTGTATTCGGAATATGCAACGTGTTTTTTTGATTTCCGTTAACTTTAAGGGAAGATTATTTTGGTCAAATAGAGTTAATTTCTCGAAGAAACAGTGTCTTAACACTTACTATACGTCGATAATTAGTTATACTGACGTCGATAGTTAGACGATAATTATTATGCGACTAAACACTTTAGTTTATTCGCATAATAATTTATCATGCGATTAACCTAAAGAGTACGCTGATAATGCGACGCGTGAAAGTCAGTTACAAATGTTGCAATTTGCTGGTTAACCCGACGCCATAACTGTTGGTTGTTCATGTTTGTTTACATTTGTTTGTGCCCAAATAAACATTAAAACATTAAAACAATTAAGTTAAGTACCTAAAAATTTCTAGAATAACCACTAGGCTATATGTCGGTGGTGGTCTACTCGTCAAGATGTCTGTAAGATGTGAACTAAGCATGTTAACATCACGCTAATTAAGTTTCTGTTAACATATCAAGTTCAGTTATGAGATACAAACGGAGTCAGCTGGATTATCCCTAACAATGATACTCGGGAATCAAAATCTTAAACAACAAGAATTTAGACTAATATATTAGTCTAAATACGTATACGTATTGCAAATGCAAAAGCGTAAAAACTAGCGACGAGATTTATTGCCGTCTCGTTTGAGAGAGAGGTACCGGTGAATAACTCAAGTTTATAACCTTTTGTATGTTTAGTATTAACGTGTCCGTATAAACAAATTGTCATTCCGAATTTGAAACAGTTGAACCTCCTCATTTTTTTGAAGTCGGTTAAAAATGACTTAAGCTCAATTTGCGGTAAAGGTACTTCATCTCTTTCATTAAAATAAGCCAGCCAAGAGCGTGTCGGACACGCGCAGTACAGGGTTAGCAGCCATTACGAAAAAATCCTTGCATATCTTATTAAATCAGCATCGTTATCGGTGAATGTACTTAATAAATCCAGATATCTTTATAAAAGTATAAATACAAATTAAAAACTACATAAAATAAAACTAAAACTATAAACTAAAACTACATACAAACTAAACTTATAAATAAAAAAGTTGCCCAAAATCACTGCCAGGTGGTAAGGTGCCCAGAAGGCTGGCAGCATTGCCACGCTGTATGGCAATGCTTATTCTTTGTGCTAAGAAAAAGCCAGCCCTCTGGTCGCCTGAAGCTGTAATTAATTTTGACGACAGTGATTTAAAGATATTTGAAGCACTCAAACCCCAAGGACCCATGGTTTCAACCCCAAACGGCTCAAAAATGTAGGCACTACTAATGCCTGCATATTTGCGCTTCTTGAGGCATTCCGCAGAGTCAGCAGCGGCACCGGCCCTGATGGCTGTAGATGGAAGGTGGGACGGCGCGAGTGTGTCGACGCAAGTGGCGTCCCAAACCAACGGCCGTCCCATTTTCCATGGCATGAGTGTCATGCCGTCGGGCCTTTTGCCGTCGTCGCGAACCAAGCCCGAAGGTTCCAAAACGGCTGGTGCACCGGCACTGATCAAGGCCCGGCGGATGACGTCGTTAAGGGCTGCATGCCGCGGGATGCATAATAAATCTATTTATTTATCCCATATCCTGACTGATTGCGATATTTATTTTTACTGGCTTAAAAAAAAGGAGTTTGTCAATTCGTTTGTTTTTTTTTTATGTCTGATTTTATTTATAGTACCTGGGCGACCGAGCTCTGCTCGGGCAGAAACTCGGTACCAAGCGTTTTCCCAGAGATAAGACCAAGCTAGATCAATTTTTCATCCCCGAAAACCCCCAAATACCAAATTTCATCGAAATCGTTGGAGCCGTTTCCGAGATCCTGATTATATACACCGGAGGGGGGGGGGGGGTGATAGGGGGGGGGAGGGGATGCGGGGGAGGGAGCGCGGGGGTATTAAAGGGGGGATGAAAATTTCATTGATTTTGCCGTAGGATGCACCGTTTTCAAGATATTTGACAAAAACACCGGAGAGGGTGGGGGGGGGGGGGGTGAGTCACGTTAAACTATCGTCCGTAAACCGACTTTACAGACAACCGGCTTTTCCTGTTCTGTGCTCCCAATAGGGAACGTGCACATAGACGGTGCTGCCAACTGGTGCCATAAGGGTGCCATCAATTTGAATGTTTTACCTTGATAAGTTTGTTTTACTGTCCGCATAGTGTCTCTTCTGTCGCATTAGTGCTGCCGCCTATAGTTACTGCACGTTCCCTATAATACTTTTTCTAATAAAAAAGTAACTTTTTCTCACAAAAAAGTAACTTTTTCTCACAAAAAAGTAACTTTTTCTCACAAAAGAAGAAACTTGACGTTTTCTCATAAAAAAAAAACTTAAAAATAAAACTAAAAATCTTGAAAAAAAACGTGGACTCGAACCGAGGTCGGCTGGATCCGCGACCACCCGATTCCTAATGTGCCATTATGATCTGCTCTAAGTCGGCGAAATTTAGCTTTATATTCTAATGCAAACAAAAATAGCCGGAAAACACGAGTAAAAGCGATTTTCTGAAAATGAAACATAGCTAGATCAGTTTTTCATCCCCGAAAACCCCCACATACCAAATTTCATCGAAATCGTTGGAGCCGTTTCCGAGATCCTGATTATATATATATATATATATATATATATATATATACATATATACAAGAATTGCTCGTTTAAAGGTATTAGATTTTAAGATGATTTCGGAATACTAGGACGGTCTATTTTAAATGCCGTTAAACTTTTTAAGACTATTGATGCTGTGTTATAATTTTTTGAGAGAAATTTACCGATGTTTCCTGAAATGATAACGCGCTTGTAGAAGCCATACTAATACTAAAGTCCCGATCGCTTCCTTTGCGTAGCGAATGTTAGTCACACAAACTACATGGGTAACTATCGTTACACAAAGGAATCAGTTAAGTTTTTTTTTAATTAAATCCCCTCCCCCTGTCCCGTTTGTGTATTTTTTTTATGAAAACGACTCATATAAGACCCTCGTTCGTAACGTCTTCGCTAGTAGGAAGAGCTGTGACCACACAATCTTCTTGTTCACGTATATGCTGCTCGATAGCAATACAACTTCTACAATGAGGCAATGATTTATATTTGCGTAGTAAATCTTCGCTCACACTCAGACAATACCAAGTGCCACTGACAGCTGTGGAAACATACGTGAGAATAACGGTTAGGTGAAAGTGATCAGTTATTTATTTTATCATCATCTAGGTCCGTGTACTGGAGTCCCAGGCCACGCCCAAGACCCAAGAGTCGCATTCTGAGAGAAGGCCTGTGCCCTGCAGTGGGACGTATATTAGGCTGTGATGATGATGATGATGGAGTCCCAGCCAGAGGGAGTAGTTCCCACGCGACCCAGTGCGGATCAGGAACTTCAGACACCATTGTATTTAGGTTTCTTTCATCGTCAAGCTTATGGTAATTTTTTGCTGTAAATATCCATTTTAACCCACTGAATGATCTTTCTACGTCGGCAGTTTTAATAGGTGCATATTTAAATTTCTTGAAGAAATCAATTGTTGCACGATGTGTTTAACTTGCGATCGCAGTTCTACTTCACCGCCTTCTAACTATTCGTTCATGAGGTGAAGTGTGCTATAGGCAAAATTCTTATTTAAAACCAACTTACTATTAAAATACGTATTTAATCACAGAAAATAATCACGATCAAATTACTCGTTTGGTGTTTAAGTTATTGTGAGTGGCAATTTAACCTTGAAGGATTTAATATTTTCAAACTTAATTTGATTAAGACTGAAATGATTTCATCTTAAGAAAATTTAATATTTTTTGTGTTTTAAATACCTATCATGTATATTTTTTTAATTGATTAATTATTCATTAGTTAGAAACCAGTGCACTCTGATTTTTAACTCGATACCTACTCTTTGGCTAATGTCAATCATCCGTGCCCCGAAAGTCCCGGGGTATGGCTATCACTATTATGCAATACTACTCGCCTGTTTTATAGTCTTTTCGTGTTGCGGGCGTGTACATTCAAAGGTAAATTCGCACATAGGTTCCAAAAAAATCTAAGCCATGACGCGCTTGAGAGGCCGTAAGTCATGCCACTAACGCCACTACTTCCTTGAGGTAAAAGGGCATTCCGAAGGCAACCACAAGCAGTAAACCGCAAACTACAGACACAGAATATATAATAGTACTGACGTACAGAATGGAAACGGTCCGCCCCGCACCGATTCGAATTACCCCACCCCTCAAGGCGCTGATAGCCGGAAACCGCCAGAAACCAGAAGAGTGCGCGCGCGATATATGTAGGCGTACGCGTGTACAGACGTCGTCGTGCTTATGTAGATTCAAGAACGCGTATTTGTACGTCGTGTCCGCCGCGTGCTACAGACCACAAGCGACAACACTAACCCATATTTTATGAACGTAACAGATTACAAGTGACTATTACAATTTGAAGCACACTGACTTGGGTTACCTATGTATCAAACCGGGCTATCATCTTCGAAAAAAGCCGCTACGGCTTTCCAACAGAAGGTCGTGACTTCAAATCCGGGCACTTTCTGAATTTTTCGGAAATTTAAAAATTTAGATTCCTGTACGCGCCAGTGCAGTAGGAAATTCAACGGTGTAATAGGTCGGGGCAAAAGTATTTTCGTATTTTTAATGTATTATTAGAAATCAAACCTCTTTGGCTGTGCTGAATGTAACTGGCTGGTTTTAATACCTACCATTCTGAAGATGCAATAAATAAAAAAAAAAACTAGTTCCCGCCATTTTTCAATTGTTTTTCAAGCAAGCAAAATGAACGTATGTGACGAAGAAATTCGGTACATTTTAAAGTTTAAAAAAAAAGGTAAAAATACGACGAACGCCGCGAATAAAATTTTTGCGGTTTATGGACCTAATGCGGTATCAGTAAGAGTAGCACAAATGTGGTTCAAGTATTTCAAGTCTGGAAATTTTAGTGTGAAAGATGAGGTTTTTAGTATGAAACATTTTCCTTTGTATGAAAAATGCGAAAATACTTTTGCCCCGACCTAATATTATGAAGTTCCCACCTGCTTATGAACTGCAGCCCGAGTCTTCTCATTCTGAGGGGCCTCTGTCCAGCAGTGGGACAAGACTGAGACATTGATACATGGGTCTGAGATATTGCTGCAATTTGTATTTAAGTTTTCAATTTTCAGTGTGGTTGCCATCGGAGTCATATCTTTTGACGAAACGCTGCGTTTCTTCGTGTAGTTACGTCCTGTGTGTTTCCATGTTAAATTGCAGCAGCGAACTGGAATAATGAATACAAAGTCAGATGTGCTCGACGGTCACTTACACTATTTTGAATTATTTACTCGTGCAAAGTTAATATTATGCGGAGTGCAGCGTACATTTGTCTCTCGAATTTGGTTGTTTATATAAACTAGCTTTTAACCGCGGCTTTGTTCGTGGTAACGATTAGCCCTGGCAATTAAATTGAAAATAAAAGTTTTACTTGAATTCCCTTGGAAATCCTCAAATTTACAAACGGTTAAACATACCTACTTATATTGATAAATACATCTTAAACATGCAAGACTCAAGCACATATATTCGTATTTTTCACACAAATATCTGCCCCGACCGGTGATCGAACCTGAGACCTTAAGCTTTGTAGTCTTGTTCTCCAACAACTACGCCATCCGATCGTCAAAAAATAGCCTTTTGTTATTCTACACAAAAATTTCATTCAAATCCGTCCAGCCGTTTTAGCGTGATGCAGTAACATTTTACACACGCAAAACACGCACGCACGCTCACACGTCACGCACGCACACACACATTAGAAGGCTTTATGAAAAATATAAATAAAAAAAAAATTTGAACTTGTACAATAGGTACCGGCCATAAAGATTGCACACGGTTTTTGAAAAAAGACTCTGCAAATGTCGGACATTTGTAGTCTTTTTCCAAAGACCGATGTGTTTTTTTTGTGTTACCTACACAAACTGCGAAATGCGTTGCTACACTCTCTGTGCAGCAACACATGCTGAGTGGAGACCCTTTTTCGGTGACAATTGGTGTCACTACCTTAACAAACTTGTGTTATTAGTTGTTAATGTTGTTTTCTACTGTTTGGTGGTGGTACTCTTGAAACCTGAAATAAAATATTTTTCTTTCTTTGAGAGAGAGAGAGAGAGAGAGATGTTTATTTACACATATTCGATACACAGGAAATACAGTTGACAGGAAAAGATACAGATATAAATCATCGAATAGTATAAATTGGGCCCCACTCAGCATAATGTTGCGGCAAGCCGCAACGCTGTTTTTCAGTGGGACCCATTTAAAAACTAAACACAGAAAAAAATAAAAAAAACAACACAACACACTGTGATGACACGAACGCCAGCGGAAAGTAGTTCGCAACAAAACCTAAAAAGGTACAAACCGGAAGTATGTATGGCAACACTTGAACAGTTTAATCGTATCTGAACCATTAAACCGCAACAAATTACGCCAAGGATTATTCTGGCTACTGTAGTGAATTCTTTCTTTCTTTCTTTCAAAATGTCCGACATTTGCCGAGTTATTTTCAAAGACCGTGTGCAATCTTTATGACCGGGTACAGTAAAATATTTCTAAAAAAAAATACCACTGCCGTGTGGTATGTAACTACGATCACAACATTGTGACCCTTTAATAAATAACATCTACTAATAAAAGCATGTCATTCTATTTGTTTAAATTATAAGATAAGCCAGTTTTACAACAACGGTGGGCGTCGGCCTACACTCGGGGTAATTTATTTGCCGCGCAGTATCTAGTCTTGTGGAGATGTCTGTTCATTAAACTATAAAAATAATAGTAAGGCGGAATAAAAATAACCTCAATATTAACACAACAAATCATAATAAAAATGTCCGGTAAATATTCATGTCGACGTGAGAAATAAAACCAAACGAGTGTTTAGTTGGCAGAAGTAGGTATAAAACGGTGTATGAATACGGGTTAAGAAGACACATTTTTTGTGGTTATAAACAAATGTATAATAAACTTAACCAATGCTTTGCTTGTAGGTACTATTTAAATTAGCCTATATCCGTGGCTAGAATACAAATTATCACCCTAGGATAGAATAGGTACAAATGATCATTTAGGAATTTCGAAAAATCTCTATGACACTCAAGCTTCTGCCGATGTAGCTAAACCGTGTAAATGACTTCTCGCCCGTGCGGTACAGGGGCTGGGGGGTATGACGACGAAGGGGCCGAGAGAGCCCCATCATACCCCCCAGTCCCTGTACCGCGTAGGACTCATTTAAACAGCTATTTGTTGTTGTTGCTTTGTATTGTAGTTTAAAACATACGAGATACTTTTGTTGTTTACTTCATATTTACCGATAAATGTATACTTAACAGATCAAAACGCTGCTGTAGATGTGACATTACGTAACAGCAACGTTTAGTTATTCCGTTACGTGTTATTACGTCTAGGTTATAGGGTCTATGATATATGCAATAAATATTTCAGTAATGTGTTGTCACATCTAGAGCGACGAAAACCATTCCTTACTTACAGCAAGCTTTACGTTGCTTGTCACCGTATTTGCGTAGCCACTCCGTTATTTTACGTACTCCATGGTGACGTCTCAATACAAAAACGATAACTCTAATCTCAATAAGTAGATATTTTATTTAGTGCGGTAAAACGACTTAAGTGACATTTCTGACGTTTTACTGTGACACTATAAATTTTACTAACTCGGCTTTGGGTGGCCTCTATTGAGAGGTTAAAGGAAATTGTTAAATTCCTTTACTTTACTGATAATGTGATTTATTAATGTTTAAGTTATTTTACGGCTCGTTCTTTAAATTAAAAATCTGGATAGCTTCATTTAAGCTTTATCTTTAATAACAAAACATGGGCCGTGTGTGATGTCTGAAATAAATGATATAGGTAATAATATAATAACTTGTCAGATAATAACTTTTCAATGATGTCAAAGAAATGCTTTTCCCAAAGGGAAAAACGGGACCTATTACTAAGACTCCGCTGTCCGTCCGTCTGTCTGTCTGTCCGTCTGTCACCAGGCTGTATCTCATGAACCGTTAGACAGTTGGAATTTTCACAGATCACATCGCTCGTAGAATTGACGGCCAATGGGGCCGAAAGGTTCTCGAGTCGTCCGCGGACCGGAAGACGCAAACAAGATGGAGCGACGACCTGGTTAAGGTGGCGGGAACGCATTGGATGCAGATGCAGGGCCGATCTGTTTGGCGAGCCTTGGGGGAGGCCTATGTTCAGCAGTGGACGTCTTTCGGCTGAAATGATGATGATGAACACAAATTGCCTCCATTCCGGTAGAAAGCAAGTTAATGTTAAATATAGCTTGTTCTGCGAACGTACGTCAGCGAAACATTAATATTCTAACAATGCATGTTTACGAACGCCGGAAATAGAGACGAAGTGTTTAAGGAGAATTCCTGACATAAATTGGTGAGGAAAGCAGTAAAAGCAGAAAGCCGTTTGAAAGAAATGAAAGTTATTTATATTTGTGTACTAATTGGACACTTTTATGCATGTTTAACAATTTTGCGATTTTTATTCGTAGCCATTTCCGTTCCCGGTATTTAAGTCCACCACAAACCGAAGCGCGCGGCGCCGGTGGAGCGTGGCCAGCGCGTTCTATAACACTGAATCTTATATACGGTGACAGACACCGGCAGCGTGGCGCAGCGTCTATGATTAATTGTTATACAACGCGTTGGGCCCGCTCCGTCAGCGTCGCGCGCACGTCCCGCGCTGCAGTCTGTGGTGGCCTTTAATCATGCAAGATATTGTTCAAATTTCCTGGACGTTTCGGTCCGATTCAAATACATACAAAATTCAAATCTATCGTCATCTAATACGTTCGCAAATCGTCAGTCGTCACTATTGGTAGGGGGGCCCAAGAGGGGATTTTTGAAGTTACTCGAGCGCGGCAGATTAATATACGGGAGGATACCTTATACCCTCTAGAGTACCCCCATTGAATATGAGCACTTCATGTGGGGGGGTTTGCCTGGGGCACTCCATCAAAAAACTTAAAAAAAAATAAAAAATCTTTGAAATATTCGATTCAGATTTTGATAATTTGATACTCCAGCGTGCCACTGATAATAAATGTATGATAATCTGCCACTTTGCATGCCATACGGAAGGGCGCGCGTAAGGTTTTCATAGGGGATGTTAATTCCAAAGACTGACGATTTGGAACTGAAATGTGCATTGTTCTGTTAATAATTAACCCACCTTATCTTAATCTGACGCGCTCGAGTATTTTAAAGAATCAATTTTTTTTACTAAATATTTTGACGGGTTGCCCTATGCAAACCCCCCCACATGAAGTGCTCATATTCAATGGGGGTACTCTAGAGGGTATAATAAGGTATCCCCCCGTATATTAATCTGACGCGTTCGAGTAACTTCAAAAATCCCCTCTGGGCTCCCCTACTATAATTATGTACTTTTAAAAAACCTCGTATCTCAAAAATGATAATCTGGCCCAGTGAACTTTACTAAGTGTGCATCAAGGTTCAATTTGGTTTACCAAATGATTTGAGATACGAGCTTTTTTCAAACTCACTGAGCGAGAAACTACGAGCGGTACTTCTAATTTTAGCTCCAGTAAAAATGTCGCTACGCAACATAGTCACTGTATGGAATTCGTGACCAGTTTCCTGATGTATCAGTAGAGAAAAATGTTTAATTTTAGAGTGGCGAGAGCGGACCGGAAGACTTGGCGTGGGGAGGCAAACAAGATGATCGCCGACCTCCGGTAGGAGAGGGCACTACAAGAAGAAGATTAGTAGTTACAAAGATCTGTGCTAAAAAAAAGTAAACTATACACTTGAGTAGTCACACCACTTGAAAAGTGACAAGTAAACAGGACCGGCTTCTGATCACTTACATTTGCAGTTGCAATAATACTAACCACTTGTACATACAATATGTTTTCAACAAGTGTATCTGACAACAGGGTATGTCCGAACCGGTGGTAGATTCTTCGACATCCATAAGAGCTTTAATTGAAACCTAAATTGAATAATACATCTTGACTTTGACATTGTAAGTGACAAGTACTAATTGTAAGTGTAAGCTAATGCGACTAAGCTCGTGTAAATTCAGCATTAATGGGATTAGATCGATCACTGAACGGTTCACGACCCGACGACTCGCCTGGTATTTGTTGCTATGTCAAAATAAAACTTAAAGAGTACGTGAGTACGTAAGCATTTTGCCGGCGCTTGCCAAACAAGTTGACCTCGCATAAGTAACTAATTTATGAGTTCACCTCTTTGATCAATTATAACTGTAGAACCACAGTCGCGCGCCCGAATATGTCCGAGCCAAATGAGCGCCACTTTGATAAAAGTGGCCTTCTTTTTCTCAGTAACGTTGCGTGAAATTGTCAAGTTTAGCTGTCAAGTGTCAACCGAAATTCGACTGTAATGAAGTAAAGGCTAGGTTCAAATTTCTGTGTAGGTGATGTTTTTAATTATTATGCACACAAATAAAAAAGTTCGGACATTCTTTGAAGGGGATTTTGTTCGGCAATGTGTATCTTCAGTTATAATTGATCAAAGGTTCACCTCATGAAACTTTGGTTTGTAGAAGCATGACCAGTATTTCATTTGAGATTATACCAAAGTTAATTCATATATCTACTAAAATCTACTATTTCTCTTTTTAAACATAAATAAACCAGAACAAGTAAACAAATGACCAACAATAAAATAGATTTTAACTGCAATTAATGTAAGTTTTGAACGTTAGTTATCAGGAACAATTACTATGGTCACCATTCGCCGCTCTCTTGCAATAATTTGCAATAAATAAAAGATTGCGACTATAAATTAAGATATAAGCTATTCTATCTCTCAAGTTGGATCAAACTGCACACGGTGTGCATATTGTATTAAGAGGGTACGATGGCTGAGAGACTTTTGAGAAATAGGTATTTTAATGAAATGTCGCTGTCTCGCCCGAACCCCTCCGTGTCAGTACAGCGAGAGCGAGACAACTGAAGCTCAGACCGTTAATAGGCGCGTAAAATTGATCAAAAAAGCATTTCGTAATCCCCTGTTTTCTTCTCGAAAACTGGACCAATAAGATTTTTTTTTTCAAATATAATTAGAGGATAGATTTAGCTATGCCCCTATGTTTTCCTTTTTTTTTGTTTATATGAGGGATTTTTTTCTGATGAGTGTCTAAAAATGACGTTGAAATTGGGCAATTTTTTCAGTTTTTGAAAGCTCATATTTCTTATGTTAATTGAAATATGGAAAAAAACGAAACCTAGGGGCATAGCTGTGGTAGATACAGATTACACAGTAAAAAAAAATTGGCTCTAAAGCCATTATCCAGGGAGGAAACAGGGGATTACGTTTGTATGGAGAAATGGTGCGCATCGTATCCTCTTAAAATCGGTTAAGTAGTTTAGGAGTCTATGCGGACAAACAACGTGACACGTAATTTATGTATAATTAAGATTTATACTAAAACCAAACGAAATGTTGCTCTTTTTACTAAATTCTACTAGGATATTTCAGCGTACTAAATTGTCATCCTTTTTGATTCAAATCTACTAAAAAGCACAAATCTACTAAAACTGGACTTCACATAAAACGTCGTAAGAACTGAGACGATCCCCGACCATCTGGCAACCTTACTTTTTCGGCATCAAATACTACTAAAAATATTTCGTTCTAAGAAAAATATGTCTACCTTTCATCCTATTGCATATCTTTTTTGTACAATTCCACTGGCAACTGTAACAACCGCAGCCCTTATCACAATAAGTATTTTTCCTCCCCAATTATGCCTAATGTTGTTAACTCAACCCTGTTTTAAAAATAATAAAGCACGGGCGTATAAATCGCGTATTTTACCACCATGATGGAACGAGGCCGTGCCGAAACGCGTTGCGAAGCTTCATTACGCATTCCTCGTGGGGATTCAAAAAATACGGGGAAAATATATTTTAACTTTTATTGTAATCTCTTGCATGCGTTGTTTCTATAGCGGGGAAAATACAGTAGAACTGAGGCCTTATTTTCTAACGCGCGGACGCTTGTCATCGCTTTTACCATCTCTTTCAGTCACCATCTTATACGGCGTGATTGTGAGTGAGTGTGTGTGTCTGTTTGCTGTCTTTGTGCCTTTCTGTGGCATCATAGCTCTTAAACGGGTGAATCGTTTCAGATGCGGTTTTTTTTTTTATTTGAAAGCATGTTTCTTGGCGATGGTTCCTAGATATGTTTCATCAAAATTGGTTCAGCTGTTTCAGAGTTATCAGCTCTTTCTTTAGCTGCAGAAGGGATCTTAGACGCAGAATGGGCAGAAATACTTTATTTAAAAGTATGTGTGACCAAATTGCGTCGGGTTTTTAAATTTTTTTAATAAAATAGCATATTTACTGCGGTAAAAATTTAGTGAACTAAGCATAGTTACGACAATTTCACTGTCAAATTTGAATTTGATAATTCGAGTGGCATCGGTAGTTCTGTTGAATCTAAATGCTTTCTAACAGAGTTCATTTTTAACCCCCGACACAAAAAGAGGGGTGTTATAAGTTTGACCGCTATGTGTGTGTGTCTGTCTGTCTGTCTATCTGTCTGTCTGTCTGTGTGTCTGTCTAGTGGCATCATAGCTCTTAAACGGGTGCACCGATTGGGATGCGGTTTTTTTTAATAGAAAGCAGGTTTCTTGGCGATGGTTCTTAGATATGTTTCATCAAAATCGGTTCAGCCGTTTCAAAGTTATCAGCTCTTTTGTTAGCTGCGGAAGAGATCTTAGACGCATAATGGGCACTGACTTAATATTCAAACGTCATACGAGTGACATAATTGCGTTGGGGGTTTTTAAAATTTTTAATTTATATTTATGTACCTAATACAACATTTTAGCTACATGTATGGTGATAGCTATTTTTAATGTAGCTGTCAATTATTTTTCCGCTATTCCACGTTAGGTGGCAGAAAGTTGTATGTAATTTTAATTTACATAATAAAATAGTACAATAGACTCATCGATATACCGTTGTCTTAAAGTTCTAATTATGCTAACGATTCCGAAGTTATTAAATTACTTCTTTCTATTCGAAAACTACAACCAATAATAACTAAGATTTTAAAGTATGTATGAGCTACTTGACGTTTCATTATATGGATAATTCAAGTTGCAACCCGTTTTCTTTGAAAATAAAAAGCATAGCAAGGATGCATTGTCACGTACATGCAAATTTAACAAGCAAAGGATGTCTGTATGAACAATAAAGATGTCTCGTCTGTCGAAACTGCGTTTTTTTTTATCTTGGTACAATGTGGTCATTATGATTTTAATTAAATTAAATGACGAACGAACAAATACTCGTCATTTCATCATCTCGACCTAAAAAGGTCCATCTGCTGGGCACAGGGTTCTTCTCAGAACGAGAGGGCTCGGACAGTATTTCCCACGTGGGCCCAGTACATTTTGAGAGCTTCACACCCACCATTGAATTTCTTTGTACGTATGCGCAGGAAAACATCGTGAGATGTTTCCTTTCACCGTAAAGCTCGTGGTAAATTTCAAATGTAATTCCGCACATAAATTCCGAAAAACGCAGAGGTGCGAGCCCGGACTCGAACCCACCACCCTCTGCTTGAGAGGCCGTAGCATAATGCATTAGGCACATTCTTATAATTTATTGAATCAGGCGTTACTTTGCGGAGGGTGAGCAAAGTAATTGTTTTAGTTCACATTCTTATCTTATTTATGAGTCGATCGCGCACACGAACTCACGGGCAAAACCTAGTAGTTTATATTGGCCATAGGTCAAACCATTAGACTTCCATTGCACTGTTCTGTTAGATATTCTATGCTATTTTGCTGTACGACAAAAGGCCTTACTATGTGCCGTAGCAAGCCATTACGTGACATAACAAAGATGCCCTTTGTGCTCAGGTTTGTAGTATGAGCCTGATGTCAATCCAGCCCAATACAGTTAGTGACGTCATAAGGGCGTACCGTGTGTATTACGAGGCCCGAATAACGGCTGAACTCGTGACTCGGAAACAGGGGTGTTGCAGATATCCGCATCCGCATCCGTAACAGCGGATTATTATTATAAATTAGCTTGGAGAAGTGTCCCACTGCTGGGCAAAGGCCTTCCCCCATTTTCGCCATTCTTCTCGATATTGAGCGGTGTCCTTCCAGTCTTTGAGGTACACGTCTAGGTCGTCCCGCCAACGCCTCCTGGGCCTACCTCGTCGCCGCCATCCATCCTGTGGTATCCAGTCCGTGGCTAACCTAGCCCACCGATTTGGATCCATGCGGCTGGCGTGGCCTGCCCAGTCCCACTTAAGCTTGGCAGCCTTGGCACCCACATAAGACATAAGTAATGCGTGGATTATCCGCATTAAATTCAACATTTGTATCAGCATCCACATAAAATCAGTATAGTACAGGAATAGCCGAGTCTCCACTAAGCGAGCAGCCTCGCGAGGCAAGCGCATGAGGCATGATTTTGTTATACGCAAAGCTCAAAATTTTAAATTAAAAATAAAACCTTCAAAAAACATCCAAAAAACTATGAAATAATAATTGAACCAAACCAACCACAATAAGCATGAAAATATCTTTCTTCTAATCTGTTTTATGTCGGTGCCTCAGCACGAGCCAGCAGGAGTGTAGAAGCCCTATAGATAGTAGGTATGTAGGTAAGTTAGATTACTAGTTTATGTTGAAAACTCTATTTTTAATGCTCGACGGGGTTATGTCGTTTTATTACAGAGTTCCATGATACTTTCTGAATGCAAATGCTCGACTGGTCACCGAAAATACTAAAATCGCTATACGTTTCTCTTGAATTTTTGAGGAGTTTCTTCAATTCCTCATGGATCCCATCATCAGAACTAGATTCTGGTAACAACGGGACCAACCTTGAAGCATGTGCTTTCAAACAAGGAAAAAATTTTCCAAATCGGTTCATAAATTCATAAATGGGTTCATAATACATAATGGATTCATAATCGGTTCATAAATGAGTTCTGAGGTAACACACATTAAAAAAAAAAAGAACATACAACCGAATTGAGAACCTCCTCCTTTTTTTGAAGTCGGTTAAAAATCGCACCAAAAATGGTTGTTTCGCGAGGCGGCTCGCTCAGTGGAGACCCGGCTAACGACTTAGCGGCGGCGCGTGCGCACGCGCTCAGCATTTACGCCTTTAACCTTTGATAATAGTTCATCGCGAACAATTTTTAGTAGTCCCGGACTAATTTACGACCCTTTTCAAAACAGAGAGCGACTAGAATAGTCGGCTGCCAACAAATTTCTGATCGACTTGACTCCTTGACGCTGCGTAGAGATGTAGCTTCACTGTGCATCCTCTATCGCTTGTACAACGGAGAGTGCTCCGAGGAGTTATTCGGGTTGATCCCTGCCGCATCCTTCCGTCACCGCCCTACACGACAACACTTCCATCCTCACCATCTGGATGGTTGGCAGTCTTCTACTGTGCGTTTTTCCAGAAATTTCATAATTATTGACACATACATTTTTACATAGATTAATTGTACTGCCAAACTGCGCAGCAGTTTGTTGGCAGTTCGAATGCTCTTGATACACCTTGTGTCTTACATCTAATTAGTTATATTCATGTATTATTATCAATGACCTTCAAACTTTCAAAAAACGAGCGTACTCCTACCTAAAAGGCCGGCAGCGCACTTGTGACTCTTCTGGTGTCGCAGGTGTCCGTGGGCGACGGTAATCGTTTACCATCAGGCGATCCGTTTGCTCGATTGCCCCCTATACTATACCATAAAAAAGACCCAGAAAAGGAAGCAAAATTGCTGTTCATTAAATATAACGCACCCAACGCGCAGCGTATTAAATACATATTATTATGTCTATTTACGTTGGGCGTACGCGGCGAATCCGTTGCGTTGCGTCTCCACGGCGAACACGCCGCGCGTACGCTGCACTTCTAATACGTTCTATGGCTCTTACCGCCCAGCCAGGACTTCGCGCGTTTGGCGGCGCCGCAAGCGTTTTCTGTGTTCATTGCGCGGCCGAGACGCTCGCCGTACAGTGGTTACCTGGCGGCACACGCAATGAACTGATAAAACGCTTGCCGCGCCGCCAAACGCGCGAAGTCGTGGCCGGGCGGTTACAGTTTTGTGCCAAAAAAAGTCGCTTTAAGTCTGCCTGCTGTTATTCTGTCCACTGCACCACCATTATGAGTATAATTGTTTTATTTGAACACGTGGTCGCAGTAAAACGTGATTTAGTTGTAAAAATATTTTTATCTTCTTTTGTGTCACAATATGCGTCGCTGAGAATGTGTACTGTAATTATAGTTAATCTTAATGTATGGAAATAAAAATTGTCCCTGACTGGCTCATCAACGCCAAGTGCAATACCTTGTACGGTTAACTATTGAGAAAAGGTACCCCCAGTATAAAAAGAAATGTCGAATGCGATACCAAGTGTCAGCGCGTTAGACAATAAGCGTACTAGATGGCGCTTGAATCAATTCCCCTTGATTTTGTGAAACCATATTTCTTCTTAAATTTTACGATCCTTGCTTTTCTAAAGCTCTGAATGCTAATACGCGGCGTGCTAAAAGCCGCCGGCGCGGGCTTTATAGCTTTATGAGTTACCAAACAGTCTTAAAGTCGAGCCAATTTGGCGCAGTCACGTGAAAAAGGTGAGCTCGAGGGATGCTGCTTAGATGGGTTCCGTCCCATAACTTTTGCTAAGGACGCTTCCTATTTTGTAAGTAAAAACACTAGCAATGTTTAAGTTTTCAAGGCAAATCTAGCAAATCCAATTTTACACTGTTGGTTACATCAATTTACCAGAATCGATATTTCCTAGTGGCAAAATTTCCAATCGCTTCTTTACCAAATGCTTTTCGTTCCTGTAAGGTTTTATTCTGAAGTTTATTATCACAACAGCTTTTTTCCCAATTTTAATCGGCACAGAAACATTGGTAGGCTTAGGTTATGTTAAGTTTGTATCGGGCTGAAGGGACAAAACCACACAGAAGTAGGAGCTCCACGCCAGCGGAACTCCGTTGATACTGTATCTGTGTCGATTCAAATTAGGAAAAAACACTACTGTGAAAATAAGGTTCACTAAAAAAACACAGTTGAAAAGCATTTGGGAAAAATGCGAATGGAAATTTTGCTACTAGGAATTAACGATTCTGGTAAATTGATCTGACCAACCTCATACTTCAAACAAAATTTAGTTTATAGTGAAAATATACAACCGACCAAAAACGAGTTTAACTCGACATGAGACGTGAGTGATCCGTATATTTTCACTGAAAAGTCTCATGGTAGTTTCATGTTTTAAACATAGTTTTATATCGAACTTGTAAATTTTGTTGTACTTTTAGCGATAATTTGACCATGTCGATTCACCGGAAGCAATATTTTTCGTGAAGTAATAAATTAAGATAGAAATCAAGTTTTTATCAAACCTTCAACGTGTAACTTATGTTTGTTTTATCTTCATATCAAAAACCCCGTTGGTTAAGTTTTAGTTAAGTCCCGTTTTGAGGGTTCCGCGTCTCAAAAGGAAAAAAAAATGGAACCCTTATATCACTTTCTTTATCCTTTTATCTCTGGAACGCGTCCGTATCGAGTTGAAATTAAAACCATATCAGGTATACGGGGTCCCGACTTACCAATAAAATGATCCCACACTGCGTGCATTTTACTTAAAAGTAGGGCTCTGTTAACACTGGATTATAATAGATACGGATTTTTTTGGCGTATTTTTGACATACCCTCAAATTTGTACGGAACCCTCGGTGCGTGAGTCTGCGCACTAAGCTGTTTTTTTATATTTTAGTAGTTACTAGTCTTATTTGTGCAAAATTTCATATCTCTAAACTAAGCGGTTAATTTTGAGATTTTTAATGGATAGGAATTCTACAACCGGCACGAAGACACGGGAAGAAGCTAGTGTAAATTAGATGACTGCCGTCGCTCTGAATTTAAGGCTTGAACGTCAATAAAACCCAAAAAAGGCTTAAGTGACGAACCCTAATAAGTTACAGCGAAGTACAAAAGTTATTTGATCTAAAGCACAAAACGGCTGATTCTTCAATGAATTCTTTTTTTTTTGTTTCCATTAAGACCGTTTTGAGGGAATTACACAAGTTTCGGGACCATTATGCGGAATAAAGCGACTTTTTACATTGTTATTGCGCATTCAAGGATTGTGGGGAGTATACTATGTTTAGATTGACTGCTAAAAAATAACTAGAGTACGATAAAAACTAGAAAAGGAAAAGAAGTTAAGGCCTCACCTAGCTTTTTGCGTTAATCGATTTTAGGTATTCTATGCTATCGTGTATGTGTGCGTGAGAGCGGCTAGAATTCCCCGTCCGATGACTGAAGGAAAACTAACGCAACTAACTACGGACAAGAGGGAATCACGAATGCTCAAGATAGGTTAGTCAAACCGCGCGTGTATTTAGGTATTTTCATCGTATTACTAAAAAAAGTACATATTTTATAAATGTAGCAACACTAGACCCTAGAAAACACCTTGTTTTATTAATATTCCAAAAGTCATGACCTGCCGTGCAGTATTTACGCCGTACTAAGGATTTATTTTGTTTTTTAGAGACGACTTAGGATTTTTATCTACAGAGGAAACTACAAGTAATCGTGTTTCGAAAGACACTGGTCACTAGAGTGAATCCTCAAATATCTTACACATGAATTTCAGTGCTAAAGCTTTGCTAGTAATGACACAGTAAGGGATTAAATGAATGCAATAAATGCGCCAAAAACTTGGCGCGGCCTTAAGGTTGCGAAGCGCTTTGAATGCGGATAGCGCAGGACCGATGTTTAATTTAGTTACGATAGATACTTTTCATTTTACGATTGACAATACCAATATCTAACAACAACTCAACTTGAAAAAAACTAAAATCATTCAGTTTAAGCCTTACCAGAGACAAGCCTTAGCAATAAATTACAGTTTTAATAACACATCTTTAGATAGCGTAGACTCTGCTGATTTGTTAGGTATTCACTTGGATACAAATTTGAACTGGAAGTCTCACGTAGAAAAACTATCTAAAAAACTTTCTTCTTTTATATACGCTCTCCAACACCTAAAACGAGTGACTGATTTCCCGACAGCTCTCTCAGCGTACTATGCTTATGCCTACTCCAGAATTTCGTATGGACTCGTGATCTGGGGAAACTGCTGCAAAGCAAGTAAAATCTTTGTTCTACAGAAAAAGTGCATCAGAATACTTACTAATATTGATCAAATGGAATCATGCAAACCTTATTTCCTTAAACATAAAATTCTCACATTTACTTCAATGTATATTCTAGAATCTTGTAAATTTGTAAAAAACATATAAATCTATACTCAATATTAACAGAACACAAAAGAAATAATCGGAATAAAAACATAATCAAATTGCCATTTTCAAAACTAAAGCTAATAAAATCGAACCCACACTTCATGACAATAAAAATCTACAACCATCTGCCAAGTTTCCTGAAGGACGTGGACGGAGCCGTAGCATTTAATAACCAATTGAAATCCTTTCTGGTCGAAAAATGTTTCTATAGCTTGGATGAGTATTTTAATGATAAATATGTGTGAACGCATGTGCGCATAGTAATAATATTAAACATAGATCTTAGGATGGCAGGCAAATGATGCTTGTGATGTATACATCCAAAAACGGATCCAAACAGATATGTATTTGTGTTTTGTTGCTACGTATATACGTAGTAATAGGGATACGGATGTGTGGCTGTTTGGATTGGTTTTTTGGAAATGTTTTTAAATAAAATATGCTGTTAATTAGAAGAAATATAGGAACAATGTCTAAAGTGTTTAATTGTAAAATAGCCCTCTGATATTGCCGTGCCCTTACGGGGCGTCACATGTATACCTAATCTATTATTCCAGCTTATGCCTGTAATGTGATATGCAATAAATCATTTTGACTTTGACTTATCTTCATAACAAAATAACCTCAAAAAATCGCGTTGAAATTAAGTCTGTGGAAGTAATGCCAACTGTTAAAATAGTTTGTATGTTGAACCACCTTAATAAATGACTTCAGATTACTCAGATACGAAACATGTTCAGTTTAATACCCATAATAGATGACCTTACCAGTTCAAAGTTTACCAATTCCTCATCCCGCGATACCTACATGTAATGACTGGTTTTTCAATGTTCAGTTTACAGTATCTGTCAAATAAATGTTAGCTCTGTCCTTTTTTTTCCTATGACTTGAGAAAAGGAGAGCGATAGTTTTAACTGACGGAAACTTCTATGGGGATTGAAAAATCGGCCCTTAGTCTTATAAACTTACTGCATTAGAAACTTTCCCCCTCTTTTAAACATTCGGGTTATACGCTTTTTTTTTTGTTTGTGTCTTTCCTGAGGACATGGCAAAAGTTAAGGGCTATACTTAGTCAAAAATCTAAATATATAAAAAAGAAATTGACTGACTGGCTGACTGACATATCAACGCACAGCCCAAACCGCTGGTTCTAGAGATTTCAAATTTGGCACGTAGGTTCTTTATATTCTTCAGGTAGACCTTATAAGCAGTGATCGATCAGAATAGGTAGAGCTAATTTACCTAAAGTTCGTGGAACAGAGACGAAAAGTGGAGACTTCCTTAGACCTATAATTTTTTCGGGACAATTTATCCCGGTTTTTGGGACATCCTTTAAATGTATTAAAATACATGTAAAGATACTAGGATTAGTTTTTATAATTAAATATATAAATTATGTTATTAATTGTCATGAAAAAAAATTTAACTCCATTCCGGGTTTTTTCTTTCCAAATTGATAAATTTTAGTAGAAATTACATTTTTGGCTATACCGTTTAAGAAATACCATTTTCAAAGATATCATTCATTATTGTTACAGCAAGAAACGTTACATAATCATAATCTTTCAATATTCTAATAATTCTGAAGAAAGGGCTTTTTGGGTTTTATCGGCTAATAAAAAACAAATATCATTTTTAAAACATATCTTTATTGTGAAAGCAAATCAAGAAATCTATTACATTATTTATTTAAAAAAAAATCAATCCTATTACCTTTACCTCATTTATTTTATTTAATAAATTTAAACGATGTCCCGCCGAAACCGGGACAAATTGTCCCAGAAAATTATAGTTCTAAGGAAGTCTCCACATTTCGTCTCTGTTCCACGAACTTTAGGTAAATTAGCTGTACCTATTCCGATCACTGCTTATAAGGAACCTACGTGCCAAATTTGTAATCTCTAGAACCAGCGGTTTGGGCTGTGTGTTGTTGTGCACTAAGAAAGGATTTTTTAAAATTCACTAAGAAAGCTCAAAGTCACTCAGAGGGAGATGGAGAGGGCTATGCTCGAAGTTTCTCTGCGGGATCGAATTAGAAATGATGAAATCTGCGCAAGAGCTAAGAAGAATCGCCAGACTCAGTGGGCAGGGCACATCGCTCGTAGAACTCTGTTTGGCGAGCCTTGGGGAGGCCTATGTTCAGCTGAGCAGTCTTTCGGCTGAAATGATGATGATGATGACTCAGCTTCACTAATGTTTTGTCCACAGTAATGTTTTGACCCATTCAAATACGACATCCGGGTCTATATTTTAAGCTGTCAACTAGCTCCTAAATCATTTCTAAAAAGGCGGTGTCTCCGCTCGGCCGGTCCGTTGATAAGAGGTTATCTATCACGTTCTGCGGACAATAGCTGTGACATTTTCGATCTAGCTGAATTCGGAATTTCCGAATAAGGATTACTCATATATAGGATGGTACATTTAGATCGGTCAGTATGGGTAAGTCTGATACTATAACACACTAGCCTTCCGTCGGCAGCTTCGCCCGCGATAAGTTAATTTTCCCGTAGGAAAAGGTATTTTCCCGCGGTAAAAAGTAGCCTATGTCACTCAGTGATAGATAATGTAGCTTTCTAACGGTAAAAGAATTTTTGAAATTGGTCCAGTAGTTTTTAAGTTTATTCGTTACATACAAAAATACAAATCTTTCCTTTTTATAATATTATAGTGTAGATACAAAGATTTCTTTGGAACCATGTCACTGATTTTAGTGACAAGAACAACTGCGTTCAGAATTTATTTAAAAAACGGAAGTTTTTTTGAAAAATTTCATTTTTAACACAAAGTTTTTTGCCAACTGTACTTATGTTAACTGTGTTTGTATGATACATCCTATTTATGTACACATGTTTTTACCATATCGATACCGGAAATCTCAAATGGCGTAAAGGACAAAAATGCGAAAATGAGTCTTAAATGCCATTCGATAGGGAAAAAATAGCTGTATACGATGGCATTTAAGACTCATTTTCGCATTTTTGTCCTTTACGCCATTTGAGATTTCCGGTATCGATATTTGAAGTCAATCCGAACTCGAAAAATGGGTCAAATTTAACTTTCTTGAATTGTCTTTCGACAGACGGGACTGGAAAGTGAATATTTTTCTCCAACATGACCGGATTCGATTCCCGAACTAAGTAAGATTTTTTATTGAAATCCATGAAAGCAGTTTATCTTGTCAATAAAATCATTGATATGGTTCCTTAGAACAGATCTTTCTATTTATAGTTTCAGACTTGCCCATGCTGGCCGATGTAAATGTAAACACCCGGTATAGCTACAGTACTTATAGAGGTAATATACTTCGTTGTTAGGGATATAAAGTCATGTCTTCGAGCCTTGGCTAACTTTACTTTAATTTTGCCTGTAAAACTTTTGGGCCTACGCTAGCTGACGCGGATTACCCGGAACGGACGCCCCTCGTGCGCGCGTCTAAAGCCCATCACACACAGCGCAGATGCGGTAAGATATCTGTATCTGAACAAATATCTGTCAATATCGCTCCCTATACAATTCGATGGAGGACCACACACAGCGCTGATGCGGTAAGATTTTTATCTGATCTGTGAGCAACGACATATATCGACAGAATCCGACAGATGTGAAGATTATATCTGCAGATAAATACAGGTGGATACGCAGAAGCACACTTTCATCATCATCATCATCATCCCAGTCTATATTACGTACCACTGCAGGGCACAGGCTTCCTCTCAGAATAAGAGGGTTTGGGTCGTAGTTCCCACGCGGTCCCAGTGCGGATTGGGAACTTCAGTGTATACTAAAATAAATATAAAATTACGTACTAGGTACTTAAGCAAACAACAAGTCATCCTTGCGTAGAAATGCATTTTCGCATTTTTTTACCTACTTTTTTTCGTGAAGAGAAATAAAGAAAGTGTAACGAACGCGCTTTTATTGAAAATTCATTGTAGCCTATCTATCTCTCAAAGGGCCGGCATCGCACTTGTGACATCCTTAATGTTGCGGGTGTCCATGGGCGGCGGTGATTGTTCCCCATCATCTACTCAGCTCCGAAATTTTAGAGTGAATGTAAAACCTCGCATCTGCGCTATGTGTGATACCTGCAGACGGATAAGTTTTTATACGCAGATAAAATCTTACCGCATCTGCGCTGTGTGTGACAGGCTTAATAAGAAATTGTATGAACAGCGCTAAGTGGCGCGGGCGCGTGCGACGGATTTTAGGTAGATTTTAGACCCGCGAGCGGGGCGCACGCGGCGGGCGTTCGCGTCAGCTAGCGTAGGCCCTTTGTTTTTAAAAATCTTTAATTTTGTAAATGATTTATTGAATCAGGCGTTACTATGCGGAGGTCCATATCAATGAATGAACGTATGTCGCAGGTGAGCAAAGTAATTGTTTTAGTTCATTTTTGTAAATAATAGCAACAAATACCGGACGACCAGTACTTGTTAGAGAAGTTGACTACGAAGCTTGAGGTCTCTGGTTCGATTCCCGGTCGGAGCAAATATTTGTGTGAAAAATATGAATGTTTGTACCTACTCGAGTCTTGGATATTTAATTTATATTTGAGTATGTGTATCCGTTGTCTTGTACCAATAGTACAAGCTTTGCTTAGATTGGGACTAGGGTAATTGGTGTCAATTGTCCCATAATTCATTTATTTAAATAATTTTTAATTATTTTTGCCAGTAGGGGAACAAAACTAACAATACTATCATGCTACCGGATCCAATGAAAACAACTGTTAAGCCGCACTACACGCTGCCTATCCAACCTCACATCCGTAAACTTAAACCGTTCACTCATTAGTATCATTCGCTCATTCGTTCGGTCATTCGTTCAGTTCGAACAGGAAGCGATAATGGCCCAATCCGGGTCCATTCGCGATCTCTGCCGATGTATTGTGGTTAAATAGGGTTGGCAAAGTGTACAAAATATTAAATGTTATATTTTGTATGTGTGTATGCATACTCTTTATTTTACAAAAAAAAATACAAAACTCTATTGAACACCGCTGAACAAAACTAACAACAAATAAAAATAATAATAAAAAATACAAAAAAATAAAATAAAAACACAATAATAATATAATATATGATAATATGCACAAAGCGAACTTATCCCTTTAAGAGATCTCTATCAGCCAACCTTAAAGTGGATGAAAGGATTTTTGTAGTTTTGCGAAACTTCCTGTAATACTAATATTTACGTGAGTTCACATTAGAGAGATCTCTCTCCGCGCAGATGTCATCCCTGTTTCATCATCATCATCTCATAATACGTGCGAGGTCTCAGTGCGGATTGAAAAATGCTTATAGAAATTAAATTTGGTTAGCCTTAAACTTCGACTAAAAGAAATTTGGGTCACAGGTGTACATAATCTGGAAAGTTCTTGTGAAATATTCTGCAACAATAAAACCGTAGATTAAAATTTACTACCTACTCACGACACTTAAATATCAACCAAGAGTTTGCCGGCCTCGCGCACCGAGTTCTTTACTAGCTGTTGCCCACGACTCCATCTGCGAAGAATAGGGATATTAAATAAAATAGCCTATGACCTCTTAGACCTACCAAATGAAAAAAAAAAACATAAAAAGTGTACGAGATTTTTATATAGAGGAGAGTAACCTATATTGAACCTGAGCTTAAATTGAGCCACTGAAACAAAAAATGAAGCGATGATGCAAAATGGCGGACTGTTTGTGGCGCTGTCAACGCTTAATTTTTTGTTACCAGTGTAAATAAATACTTAGTGTAATTTGGTAGAAATACGGAAGTGGTCCAAATTAAGCGCCGGTTCAATATAGCTTACTCATTATTAGGTTTCAAAGCATTTTTATTCTTAATAGGTGATTTCCAACGTTTAATTTTTTTAGAACTTTGAGCGCATTTGATTTTGAGAAAGAAAACCCATTTCTTTATTTTAAAAATTGAACGGTACACATTTTATTGAAAATGGTACTAAACAATCTGTTTCTTCCACTCCATGGTGCCAACCCTACCATTGTCAAATACTAGCAACTACGTGCAGTGTACATAATGACACAGTATCGGCTAACACAGTGTCTAGTTGCAATGACATAGACACTGCCTGTCCACAAATGGTGATGTTACAGGATGTCTCAAAACTCAACGGTAATCGTACAAATATATTTCATACTAAATACAAACTGAAACATGGATGCACAGGAAAACCCAGAAAAAAGACCAGCGCTGGGAATCGAACCCAGGTCCTCAGCATTCCGTGCTGCATGCTAAACCCCTACACCACCACTGGTCAGGAGTTTAGATACAATTTTTTTCTTTTTTTTTTTGTTGTGCGTTGCATAGGAAAATTTGTGTCTAAACTTCCTGGCCAGTGGTGGTGTAGGGGTTTAGCACAAGCCTGTCCCTTTACCCAATCTTATAAAAAAAATCTTCAAAATTGTCTATCGTTATCAGGAATGAAATATATACCCCAAGGGGTTGGTTAAAACCGGTGATCAAATTCAATTAATACAATAAACATTTCCTTTGTTGCAGAATCCATCAACGGAATGCGACAGCGGAGTGAGTGAAATGAACTGAGTGTAGTGATGTGCCAGTGTCGATAAAGTGCCGTGCAAAATGTCGATGTTTTTGGCCGTTGGTGTACTGTTGATGCAGTGCGTTGGGAGCCGCCAGGAGATTCTCATCGAGGAGTCAAGTAAGTTTTATTTTACTGGATTTAAATAGACAACAAATGTTGAAGATGATTTTTATATGTTTACTAGGTTTCTACTTTGAATCGTAGTTTTGCTGCATTGAAAAGCTGTAACTCGATACCTCGTGGTTTTGCCAAGTTGTTTTCTAAGCATAGTAATCTTAGGCCATGTATTTGTGGCTGAAAACTAAACGTGAATAAATATTATTGAGCTATCTTATACTATCTTTCACCAGCATTATAGTACGGAGAGTTACCAGACTTAAGTGGCTGTTGGCAGTACGCATTACTCATAGAACTGGCGCGATGGCCGATGGGGCAATAAGGAAGACATGGCGTGACCTTCAGGGATCATAGTTTAAATTAAACATTACATTATATTATGGATTAAATAATTAAGTTAAAAACAAAAAGAAAAACAATTTGAGGTAATATAAGGTAATAAGCATAGGTGGGTAAGGTAAGGTAGGTGGTGAGTTAAGGTCGCAGGAATCGTTTGAATGCAGAGAACGCAGGACCGATCGCTGTGGGACTCTTTGGGGGAGACTTTCGTCCAGTAGTGGACGTCCTTTAGCATCTAGTGATATGACGATGATACTTACTGCAATATCATCATAGCGTAAATTTATACCACAACATAAACAACGTCTACCTAACAGTTTTATGTATAAAACAAGTGTACATATATATGAGCCTTCATTTCGATCATACTAGGTCAAACCAATACGTCTTTACGTCCCAAGGGACCGAAAACTCCCTAAAAGTTGGATGCGTTAATTCAGATTGTAAATCCTTCCTTATTCGTCCCAGAGTGGTTGTTTGTACATATTACGTGGCCTTATACCGCCCTGTAGTAATATTTATCATGTACGTTTGACATGTTACGACTTTCAAAGGCTTATCGCCCACATATAGCCATAGAAAGAAACATTGACGTTCGGAGACTAATTATTGTGGAAAATGTTTATTTGTTGTTGCTTTTCAAGTATGTAATAAGGAAATAATAGGGCATTGCGCTAATCAGATGTCTCTTACGGATCACCTTTGATTGAGTAGAAAGGTAGGTAGATAAATTAAATAATATAGACTTGTTATAATAGGTTATGTAAAGTGGGAAAATAAAACTTCGTAATGTAACCGAAATCATATAGGTTGGAATCTGCTATGATTACTTCAAGTTATATAATAATAATAATTTTTTAATTTATAATTTATTTCTGTTAACAACAAAATGGTGTACAAACAAATTGTTGAGACCTTCTAGTAGGCATACATAATGCCTGTGACAGAAGACCTCACTCTTCCAAAACAAATATGTGGTTTCATTCTGATGTTAAACAATACTAAATCTTAAGAGTAAACTTATAACTATTGTACAAATTTGTGACTTTTTTATATATTCAAAACTTTAAAGCCATTAAAACCCCCATCTTAGGAGTGTCTCAGTTTCCTCATAGTCAAGTTTAGTTATCATGTTTCTCCAGTCTCTAGTTTTGATTTAGGTACATACACTGTTTTTTTTTTCATGTCCGTTAACTTCGGCCAGTACGTCAATAGTTAGAAACTATATGGTATTCATTTCATTTAAGAACTTTTTGCCTAATCGGTTTTTATTTAATTCATGAACTCATTTGGCCGATAAATCAGCTCTGCCTTCATCAGTAGTAAAAGAACTTTGGCATGGCATAGTTAACTAAAGTGTAGCTTATTACGCAAACAGTTTTCGTATTTCGATTCGAAGTCTCAAACTTAGTGATATCGTTATCGATATCGACAACTCGACATCCCTACATAATTATATCCGCCATAACACTCGCCGTAATAACCGGCACGTGCGGCCGTAATCAGCGAAAATGACCCTTATATGTATAGCAATAAAAGTAACATAACCATAAACGGGCGCCCGCATCCCGCTTCCTAATTATGTGAAGCACTTTGAGACAAACACTATGGATGTAGTACTCAGAGACACTTTAAGGGCACTTATGTTGTTTCTTTCTCAATTGCTTTAATGAATAATTAACGGTTAAGCTGATAGCAAATACTGGGCCCATAACCTAATAAATATAAAGAGATCGCGATCTTTAACATTTAATTGATCTAGTCCTAAACTAAACAAACCAGTTACCAGACCTCAGATTCGCCATCGCTGAAGAGTAGCTTGCCTATTGGCATTCTACAGGCTATATTTCGGTGAATGTGTTTCGGAACTGCACGATCTTATTCCACCAACTCCTTTCTTTCACAGGTCGACCAGAAGTAGGCGGGACCTCCACCCTTATGTTGTCAGTATTTCCAAAATGCCGCACGGTTTCGCTCTTGTGCTCCATCGTTGACCTCGTCTTCGCTTACCATCAGGCGTGATGGTGGTCAAACGCAAGCCTATATTCTATAAAAAGAAAAATATTATCTACTTATGTATTTCTATTAATTTGGCTGTAGTGTTGTAAATCTCAAGAATCAAACCGATGAAGACAAGGATCTGAAAATAATTCGAGCCATTTTAAAAATATTTTAATTTAATTGACTTGGTACAATCCGACCCTGACCCTGTACTCAATGTCCCTAAGTTCCAATTTCAGTATCAATATCCGCTTTAAGCAAAAAAGGTCAAACATGAATATTTAATAAGAAAGAGTCAGTGAAAAATTCTAATTAACTTACTGCCTTACAACCCAAAAGCGCTTGAAAAGAAAATTCAAGTTTCGTGAAAGATGGCCGACAATTTATCTTGAAACAATCTTCGTAGCCTACTTCGCATTATAAATGATTGCTCCCTGTATTATGACGTTGATTTTAGATTGTATAGGTTTGATGTTTTGTAGCTGGTTTAGAGAATCGGTTTATATTTTAATGGTTTAATACTTCTTTCAAATAATGATTTTTAAACCGTGGTAGACCAGTGGTTTGACCAAGCCCCTCTCAAGCAGAGGATCGTAGATTCGAGCCCGCACCTAAAGAGAGAGAGATACAGATATTTCTTTACACATGTTCGATACACAGAATAAAATACATTTGAAGGGAAAATATATAAATTAAAAACATTGAATACTATAAAGTAGTATAAATGTTCTACTGAAAAACAGCGTTCCAGCTTGCCGCACACACATGCGAAGAAATTCAATGGTGTAGATAAATCCCTCGCCAGCGGCTCGGGGGATGTAAACTGCTCGGGTAAAATGCCGCGTTTTACGCGCTTGCTCTACAATTTTTAATTATATAGAATCCAAGATGTACTTTGACATTAAAGTTTATTGTCGATAGTGATAAATATCAAATTTGTGCGTGCGTCTGCATACTAAACGAATTTAGATTCAAATCTTTGAAATACGGTCGCCTGAAAAATCGTCTAGACGACATTAAATAATTTTATAGAATTCGTCGAACTGAAATGCAAATAAACTATATAATTTTATATTCGAGTGCATTCATAACTTGATAAAATTTGACATGGGTCTGGAATTGCTCTGCCTCATTTGCGTAGAAATCGGACCGAGAATAGTTTACACTGGCGCATTCGTACTTAAAGACTCATCCTAGAACTTAGTTATTCATGGAAATAAAATTAAATGTACACTTAAGTATTAAGCTTGTCATTTTAACTCAAATAAGTTTATATCGAGCATTGACCTTTATCAATTCACCGGCACAGCTCGAAGAATCACCAGACTCAAGTGGCAGTGGGAAGGGCACATCGCTCGTAGAACTGCTGGCCGATGCGATGTAACCAAAAGGCTCTCGAAGACGCAGTGTTATCATCATCATTTCAGCCGAAAGACGTCCACTGCTGCACATAGGCCTCCCCCAAGGCTCGCCAAACAGATCGGCTCTGCGCCATCCGCATCCAATGCGTTCCCGCTACCTTCACCAGGTCGTCGCTCCATCACAGACGCAGTGTAGGTAGGCCTCAAAGAGGCCATATATAAATTACGTCTCACCAATTTCAATTTATTGGCCCTCCCCCCTTGTCACACTTATTAACTATGAAAATCGCAATTATTTTGTTCTTGTATCACAGATTGCTTGACCCCCTCGCTCCCCTAAATGTGTGTGTGTGACGTAATTTATGGTCGGCTCCCAAGATGCAGCATCAATTTGTCCCTTTATTGTCTAACGCGCGGGTGCGTACTATCGCTTTCACTATTTATTTCTGTCAAACGGTATAAGATGGTGACAGAAAGAGATGGCGAAAGCGAAAGCAAGCGCCCGCGCGTTAGACAATATGGCCTTTAGTTAAAGTTGCAGAAACGGATAGCGCAGGACCGGGAGACCCATGTTCAGCAGTGCTGGTAGGCTAAGGGCCGGCGCCCACTGACGGCATGGCACGGCGTGGCATTTTATTACTATCAAGTTATTTTGAATCTTATTTCAATGAGTTTAGAATTCATGTTACTTTATTTCGATACCACGATGCCGCGACGTGCCGAGGGATGACGCAACGCATATCATCCAATAAAGTAACATGAATTCTAAACTCATTGAAATAAGATTCAAAATAACTTGATAGTAATAAAATGCCACGCCGTGCCATGCCGTCAGTGAGCGCCGGCCCTAAAAAACCGGCTAAGTGCGAGTCGGACTACCTGTAAAAACGGCAAAAAATCATGTCTGTTGTATACGATAAAAAAATATAATTTAAATAAATTAAATATTATTAGTTATAACGGTTTTTAAATATTTGTTTTATTTTAATTTAATTAAGTATTTATTTTTAAAGTGAATATATAACTAAGTATTATGTGAATATTTCAAACTTCAATCCGTTGCCGTTATCAATACCGAGCAAAAACGAGCAAAAAAATCACGTTTGCTGTATGGGAGCCCCTTTAAATATTTATTTTATTCTGTTTTTTTTTTATTATAGCGACAACAGAAATACACATCATCTGTGAAAATTTCAAGTGTCTAGCTATCACAGTTCATGAGATAGGTACAGCCTGGTGACAGATGGACGGACAGCGGAGTCTTAGTAATAGGGTCCCGTTTTACCCTTTGGGTACGGAACCCTAAAAAAGACATGTTAAAGAGCCCTTAACTACCTACTTATAGAAATAAATATTTGATTTTGATTTTGACTTAAGACATCTACCTATTACACAGGCATTTAATTCACCCTTGGCAGCTACCAGTTAACCGGTTCTACTTATTAAACCCGGTTACTGTAATTTACAGTCGGTATAAAAATAAACTGTTACGGTTGGGCATTACGAGGCGCAACCCTCGTTGAACCGCGGCTCGTAATACCCAGTTAGTTTTTGTAGTTAACCGGTTTTCGTTACTCAAGATTATTGGTTTTTATCGTTATTGAATATTGAGGGGAAACTTATACAGGGTGTCTCATATCTCAAAATCTGGTAGCGGCTGACAGATCAAATTATATCAGAACTGGAAAAATATAAAATAAATTTATGTCACTTAGTTAAGCGATTTAGTAATACTTAGGTCATACTGAAAGTTTCTGGATTCTTATAAATAAGACTACGCATTATCGTTATGACACATTTATTGTTTTTCAAAGTATATACGCTCCCTATTTACACAATTTTGCATTCGCTGGAACCATTGTGAAAAGCAGTGGGTCCAGTCTCCCTTAGGGACTTCTTCGATGGCCTCGGGGAAAGCGTTCACTGCCATTACCGGACTTGTAAACCGTAAACCTCTAAGTTTATCTTTAATCTTCGAGAGCAAAAAGAAATCGCATGGTGCAAGATCAGGGCCGTATGGCGGACGAGTCATTAATTCTACATTTGAGGCCTCCAAATACGCATTCGTTGCTTTAGCGGAATGTGTCGACGCGTCGTCGTGATGAAGGACTATTTTGCTACGGGGACGCTTTTCACGAATTTTGTCAAACACTTAGGCAAGCACGTGTTCACATACCAATCTACAGTTACTGTCTTTTGGTTTACAAGTGACACGGTGGTGTAATGTCCCGATTTGCCGAAAAACGAAGCAACCATTTTCTTACCTGTGCTTCGAATTTTTTTTACTTTCGTCGGCAAGTCTTCAAAAGGAAAGACCCATTCAGCCGATTGACTTTTTTTTCCCGGTTCAAAGTAGTATACCCAGGTTTCGTCACCTGTCACGATGTTATATACAACCATTGGATTGTCCTCCATCAATTTTTTTATCATTTTGCGGCATCACTCTACACGCAGTCGTTTCTGGTCTTCCGATAAATCATGCGGTATCCATCGAGTGCAAAGTTTCCAAACCTTCAGATGCAAATGCAATATCTTTTGCACCTCGCTCATTCCAATTCCTAAGGTAGTACGAATTTGCTGACATATAATTTTTTTGTCAGTTTCAATTAGTTGTCGTACAGTATTAATATTAATATCGGTAACCGCAGTTGCTGGCCGGCCTTCACGTTCGTCGTCATAGAGATGGTCACGTCCTCCTCTAAACTCACTAAACCACGAATAGACAGAGCTACGATATGGGGCTTCATCACCAAATGCTAAGAGAAGTCTTTGACAACTCTCTTGCTGACTTAATCCACATCGGAAATCGTAAAAAATCATGGATCGAAAATTTTCACGACTTAAATTCATTGCAACAGCGACACCCAAATCTCAATACAACACCACGATGAAAAAACAAATGACAGTCTCGCAAATTAAAAAGTAATACACTGCCAGAGAGTTACTTTTCAAATCCTATTATTGCTTTTTTAATTTTCTTTTTATAAGTAGCCAGTTCCAGAAACTTTCAGTATGCCCCACGTATAAGATTTATCACTTTTGTCACTTTTGTATTACATATTTTTAAAACTGTTTATAATCGCTTAATACCAACGCATTGTCAACCATAGGACATAAATGTTATACAAAATTGTTGCGTGTGACAAAATAGTAAGTATAGCATTTTTTTTCCTATGGGTCACTTTATCAATATTTTAAGACTTCATAGCTGGGCTATTTTGTCAGGTTTACTTGATTGATTTGATTTGGCACTCTTCTTTGTTGTATGGAGTTCTCTCCAGGCCAGGGTATCAGGATCGCAGAAGAAGAACTCAGGATGATGCACAATTACTTTTAATACATAAATACAGTCAGTATTGCCGCCTTGGCTGTACAGAGCAGCCTAAACGGCCGCTCTCCGGGGATGATCCGTGACGTCATCATGACGTCACCGCGATGTACGCTGAACTGCAGCCGTAAATGTACTATCGCCCCAAGCGCCAGATAACCACCTTAAAGGCCCAATTTGCGTGCAGTGGCTAGACATCTGTCCATACCAATCCATAGCAATAAACATCAACGGCTGCAAGCAAATTTGTTTTTAAAATGGGTATCTGACGTCTGGGGCGATGGTACATAGTTGCGTCAACAGCCCAGCTGGACACCGTGTATATACAGAATGTGCTTGTCGTCGCTTCGCCGTCCGCATTTCTGTGAGACGCCGGGCTCAAATACTATAATAGGCAGATAACTGAAATGTCGACATAATGTAGGTTCCTATAGGTACCCACTACAACAGCAAACAATAAAAATATAATAAAACTAAAAAATAATGAGGGTCCCCATACAAAAAAAGTGTTATTTTATCTTTATTTCGTTCGACGCGTCAATTTCGTCTGCAATTCATAGATGGCGTTATCTGAGCGAACGTTATGCTTTAAAAAATGACATCGTGGGCTTTTTTCATGCAAAACTGTAATATAATTGTTTCTTGTGAAGGTATTTCGTACGCGGGCAAAGACGTGAGTTTAGGCTAGTGTTTTATTATTTTGTAGTATTATTTTAAACTGGCTTTTTCCCGCGACTTCGTCCGCGCACAAATAAAATTTAAGGTCAATTCCCGATCTCAAACCCGCGAGAAATTCTAAAAATCCCTTTTTACTGCACCTCTATCATCCTAAAAAAATGGTTGCTTAGATAGAGTCCCATTGAATTTAATTTATAATATAAATCCCGTTCTTTTCCTTATCCCGTGGAAATTTCGAAATGGCCTTTGGAGGTCTATGTCATAATAGCTATATGTGTGCCAAATTTCAACGCAATCCGTTCAGTTGTTTGAGCTGTGCGTTGATAGAGTAGTCAGTAACAGTTGCCTTTTATATTGTACTAGCCTTCCGTCCGCAGCTTCGCCCGCGATAAATTAATTTTCCCGTAGGAAAAGGTATTTTCCCGCGGTAAAAAGTAGCCTATGTCACTCAGTGATAATGTAGCTTTCTTAGAATTTTTGAAATCGGTCCAGTAATTTTTAAGTTTATTCGTTACATACAAAAATACAAATCTTTCCTCTTTATAATATTAGTGTAGATATACAGATGCCCTACTAAATAAGTAGTATTCGTATTTTTCTAGAAGCTAAGGACACCCTGTATAGTATTAAAATTTTTCGTAAAAAAATGAATGAGTTTAGGATCCATTACAGTTAATTTGGCGTCACTGAGGGCGGCAGTTAGTATTAAATCGATTTTAATAAATGATGCGATTAAGTTGAATGCGTGGGGGTCTTTAAATAAATCAAGGGCTCTTTAGGATGAACTGCTAGATAATAAATACTGTGCATTAAGCTCGATATTTGTAGTTCCAATTTTTTGATTATTCGTAACTAAAGGGTTCTATTCCTTAAGCGAAATACAATCGCATTCCTATTTCTATGTGTTACCTAGGTCTATTTGTATTTTCAGGGTTCCGTAGCTGAAATGGTAAAAATGGAACCCTTATAGTTTTGCCATGTCTGTCTGTCCGCCGGTCTGTCCATCTTTCTGTCCGTCCGTCCGTACGCGACTTAGCTTAGAGACTATTTAATTTTGTGTTAGAACGCTGTAATTTTGCACGGATATGTATAACAAAGTTATAAAATAAAATGTTGAAAGAACATTTTTTTACGGTACCTCCCATAGACATAAAATGGGCGTGATTTTTTTTTCTCGTCTAATCTTATTGTGTGGAGTATCGTTGAATAGGTCTTTTAAAATCATTACAAGGTTTATTAATGTAGTAATTCGTTTACAAAATATTCAACATAAAAAGTGCATACTTAAGTTAAACTGTTGGCATAAAAATTTTGAAAAATGAGGATGGGTGGAAATATGTCAAATTAACAAGGGAAACTATAACGGCTAAGTTTGCTTGATTGGTAGTGTAAGAGTAAATAGCAGCCTGACTGGCTTGTATAATACGGACAGTATAATTAATAGTAAAAATAAAAAGATATGCAAGGAGTTTTTCGTAACGGCTGCGGAACCTTATCCTGGGTGTATCCGGCACGCTCTTGGTCTGTTTTTTAACATGACGTCAGTGATGACAGGTACTGCCATTCTGGTTTACAGATAGAATTGGCCACATTAGCCACACCAGAAGCCGTATTGTCTAACGCTTCTGTCGCTTGCCTTCGCTTTCACCGTCTCTTTCTGTCATCCTTTTATACCGTTGGAGAGAAAGAGATAGTGATTGCGAAGGCAAGCGTCAGAAACGTTAGACAATAAGCCTGCAGAACCCGTGCTCTAAGCTCTTCTAATTAGGACACGAGCAATCGCCGTAACCCAAATCGACGTCGACGACATATGTATGTAGATCACTAATGAAGCACAATTTCTACTAGATGGTACGGAAATTTAAGCTCAAACCACCTTTGAGGTGACCCAAGGGCCCTACAAAGGGGCCTAAGCCATGATCATTCTTTGTTTTTACCTTAGAAATTCGTCACCTACCACAAACAAATAGAAAATATACAGAACCTTTTCTCGTTATAGTAAAGTATACGACCTGTACCTTGACAAGCTCGTGCGCGGCGCTCGGCGGAACCCTGTCGCAGGGAGCTTCTGCTGTCCTTAACAAGACTGTTTTTAATAAGTGCGGCAAATGCTGACTGCGACAGGGTTCCGCGGAGGGTCGCGCTCGAGCTTGTTGGACTATAGAAGTGTAGCGATCGGATAGCCTAGTTGTTAGAGAACTTGACTACGAAGCTTGAGGGTCGATTCCCGGTCGGGGCAGATATTTGTGTGGAAAATACGAATGTTTGTGCTCGAGTCTTGGGTGTTTAATATGTATTTAATTATATATTTATCTATATAAGTATGTTTATCCGTTGTCTAGTACCCATAGTACAAGCTTTGCTTAGTTTGGGACTAGATCAATTGGTGTCAATTGTCCCGTGATATTTTATTATGTTTTTATTTTTTATATTTCAATTTGGCAAAGGCCGCAGGTTCACGGTGGATACAAGTTGCTTCCAACTGTAATGATTGGGACGTAATGATTATCAATTCTAAAGCCGAGTTTAGACTTGCAAGAAAATTCGTGCAAGTTACCTTACATTGCGGGGTCGTAAAGCGAACGAATTTGCAGTAGTCAATCAATCGCCGTAATGTAATGCAACTTTTTACATTTGATATTATGCAATCCAACAGTGAATGGGCGGCTCCCTAATAATTGAGCAAGAAATTCCTTTACCTAAGGTTTAACATCTTTTGTAGAGTTTAAGAAATGAAAGACAATTTTCATTATGTTTTAATTTTTTTCTGATAGAGGAACTATTTAAAACTAAAGCGAAGCTGATGAATCGCTTAGTTGCTCGGTTATACATACATATGTACATAGTAACTTTATACAAGGCCACAACTCAATCGACTAACCGTATATTAAAGCCCCGGGCTAAAGATAGGAGTTTCCGGAGATACCCGAAGAAGCCCGAACGCAATAAAGGATGTTCAGACATCGTGCTTCACTCGAATAGAGCGAGAACGATATTGTGATACGAACTGGGAGCGATTTTAGAAACCACTCTCAAAATAATTTGAAACTGTCAAAAATGGCTTATGGGGGCAAAACTGCAGAACAAGGTAGTTGGACAAGTTGACATGATTAATTTGAAGTGTCAAGTACACATTGGTGATTCGTGGCATTAAGTTAGCATTTTGCCGTTTTTGACAGACTAGTGATGTGCCAATTAGATTGGGGCAATCATATTTATCAGCAATGAATGGCACAAAGTACTCTGTTGAGTGACTGCGCCTGTTTGCCACTGACGTTGACTTTTCCGCTCTATTGGCTGATTCTACGGCAAAGAATTATATTTTGAAAAGAACCAATCCAGCAAAGAGAAGTTAATAAAAAATTGAACGAAAAATTCTCAATGCCTTTGAAATATGCACGAAAGGGGTAGCGGATAATTGTTTCTGCAAAACGAAACCTCTCGGCCAATTCGGATAATCTTAACTTAGCAGCCAAATTCATTGTTTGAGTCTCATAGCACTATGACAGGAGTTGGCTTAAGATTTTTACACAGAAGGGATTTCGACGCCATTAAAAAATAATTTGAAAATACGACTCCAGTAAAAAACGCTTTATTTTAGCCCTGAAACCAGATTAGTTTTCGATTAACTGCAAAATTAGATGTTTTGTTGCTTTAAAACAAATAAATAGTTAGTTGATTGAGTTGGCGAACATGTGACGTCACAAGTTGCTATTGCCATTCAAACTCTATGGGAGAATTGAATTTTGACAGCTCATAAAAAGTACGTCAGTTGATTGGTGGTGTCAACATCCCTATTTTTATACCACTTTTCATTTAGAGCAAGTTCCACATTTACAACTTTGTATACCTACTTCCTTTAAAGGCCGATAGTGACTCTCCAAGTTGTTGGTATTCATGAACGGTAGTGATCATTTTCCGCCAGATGACCCGCTTGCTCATTTGTCTCCCTCTCCCATTAAAAAAAAGCACACATATATATACTGCAGTAAACTTCCGTTATGAAGAATGCTGGCTGTTGATTACAGTTTCGAATTTTGTCGATGAAGCTGCATTACCGCGTAACTAGCTTTTTCCATTAGGGCTAATTTGTCTAATTTTCACTGTTATTTCATTACAAGTTAAACCTAAAAGAAAAAGCTATACGCGGTATTGCAGTTTCATAGACGATTTTATTTTGTTCGCCTTGTCGAAACAAAACTTTCACATACCTACAAGCGAAACATGTCTTCCTCATGACCGAGGTGATTAGGTGGTTTGTCAGAGGTATACCGTAATAAAACTAGTGAGGTAACTCGGCTGTCTAGACGTAGCAAACAAGCGGTGCGGTGTGCGGCAGCGTCCCTCAACGCCGATCCTCAGATTTCTCAGGCCCCAGTCTTCATTGCGCGCTGGTATCCAGCCAATTTTCGCAGCTAGAGTTCAGACAAAGAAGTGCAACCACTATTATTAAGCTAAGGTAGAATAGAAAGCGCTTTGTGATATCTAACAAAGAAATTAACGCCATTCTTTGACTATTGACTCGACCAAAATCCTCCCAAATTTCAGTTCACCTGAATAATCCACATTCGTGCACTTTTACGTAGCCCGTGCTATCAACACTTGCCAAAACTAAAATTAACCGGCACACTCACAGTAAGCCGCACTCAACTCTAAGGCCACGTGATATGAGTTAACATGACTGCAGATTTGGTGAATATACGGCATAATATGTTCAAGTGTATACACTTGGAATAAGGGAGTTTGAACTGTAAGGTGCAAGGAGTAAGGAGTAACATGTCAGCAGAATACTTGCTGGATTCCAGCCAAAATGGGAAAATGGCGCCGTTTATTCATGCGTTTTGGTATTAAATGCTATATGAAATTATGCAGTTATTGAATATTCATGGTTCTGCATGCTTGAATTAATTGATGAAGAGTACACAGGAATTCAGATGCTTAGTTGTAAATGGAATATCTGATCGTATAACCATAACGTAATCATAACAACTTACTTATTTACTAGCTGGGCGGAAAGACCCAATGTGGAGACTATTTATTTATTTATTCATCAATAAAAATAACAGCATTACAGTATATCACCAATGCGCTGTAAAATTCAAAAATACAAATAAAAAGACAAGAAAACTTGAATAAAACAAACACAATAACTATTTAGGGATTTTCGAAGAACGTCTGGTCGCTTCCCTAAAACGACGGAGCATCCACACCCTCCGGCCAGAAGTCGGAGCGCAGGAACATCTGCTGGTGCTTAACAGGCACTTGTAACCTAAATGAGTCTATGCTATGCCTTGCGATCTTGGGCTAACCTTGCCAGCCTTAGACTCCGAGAACCGAAAAATCTTTCTAGAATTCATCCCTCCAGTGTTACCTGTAACGACCAACTGTACGAAGCCCTCTCAGTCTTCCCAAGTAAGTTCGTTGGACTCCGTGATCCCCACCTTTCGACGTGTCCATGCCATCAGATTTTCCAACTAACGGCTCAATCCTCTTTCAATCTCTCCACGTGTCCAAGCCATTACAGTTTCGATGCTTTGGTGGATTAAATTTCGTCAGCTATAGACTCAGAGATCCGAAAAATATTTCGAGACACCGTCCCTCCATTATCTGGGACGACCAACTGTTCAACTACACCTCGGTCTTCTTGAGTGCGCTCGTTCCTTTCCCAACCTCTCCACGTGTCCAAGCCATCGGTGTCTCCACGCTTTGGCCTCGATGTATTGGACTCGGGCGCTAGGTCTTCAATTTCCATATTCTTCCTCACCCTCCAACTTCAGCCTTCTTTCCGAGTCGCTCGGGGAGTCATTATCCACTTTCAAAGTTGGCGTTAAGCATCGTAACAATCCTTACTAATATTATAAATGCGAAAATAACTCTGTCTGTCTGTTACCTCTTCACGGTTGAACCGCTGAATCGATTTATTATTATTATACTCGTGTTGGGATATTAGCAAGCGACAAGTCCTCACAAAGGGGCCATTCATTTATTACGTAAGACGATTTTTGCCAGTTTTTGACCTCCCCCTACGTAAGAAAAAATAATAATCGGCCGAACCACTCCCCCTGTTTAATATTTATTACGTAAGACTGAAGGAAAAATGTAATACAATTTGGTTTGTTATAGTACTTATTTTCCAAAGGAAATATTTTTGGGTACGTTTGTTTTGTATGTATTAATTTTTATATTTTGGTAAAAATGAAGTTTTTTTTTATTTGAAGTTTCATCGTTGTCAATTTTTACTTAAGTTTGTGCATAATTCTGATCTTACGTAAGAACTATCAAAAGTCCCTCCCACCCCTGTGTTAAGAAAAAAATAAGACATGGTCGACACCCCTCCCCCCCCCCTAAATCGTTTTACGCAATAAATGAATGCCACATGAAAAATGAATGAAAATGGCGGTCTCATTTCAATTAAACTCGCTGACATTTTCTGACTGCGTCTAAACCACATAAACTAGAAATGCTTTAGATGGAACTAAATACTAGTGCACACGGTGTGCAATTTAGGTCGCATCTAAATGCTATGCGCTTTGAACTGCAGCTATGCAGTTATAACTCTTAATAAATAGGTCGTAAGTATAACTACATATCGCACATCTAAAGAGGGTCAACTCAAAATAATATACCATTCTAATTTAGACTTCCGTCAATTTCTAAAAGGTCTGAATTAAAATGGCATATTATTTTGAGTTGACCGTCTTTAGATCTAGATGTGCGTATATTCACAGTTTCCACAATGAAAAGAGACTGTACGTCTATAATACGTATATCTATAGGTAAGTAGTTACTTTTATTTATTTATTTATTTATTTCACTGTAAATGCCTTTCAACACACTTGCTCGTCAATGTTACCATGCCTATATACCTACTAAAGGACAATGGCCTGTATTGTTCATACAGGAGTCATGGATTTATGTAAAGTTTTTCCTCCCTAGAAAGTTATAACTTTAATTTTAAAATTTGCTGACAAGTTAGTACTGTACGTCATTTCAGACTAAGAAGGTTTCAAGTCAGCCAACGTTTTATTTACATCTTTAAAAATTACATAGCTATAACCCAATTTTACAGCACAAAACTTATCTACGCTTCATGAAAATTCGTTATTTTAAATTTACCTATTTAAAATTGTTTTGCAATTTGCAATAATTTTAGTAAGTATTTTTTTAACATGTTGGCAGAATCTGGCCGTATAAACTAAACACACACATAAACACACACACACACACAAATACGGCACACACACATTGACAGTCAACCAATTTGATTCCTAGGCTACTATAGAACCTTGGCACATTAATCATAAGATAATTACAACGTCAGTGCGGGTCAAAGGATTATCAACTTTCCGATCACAACATGTAATAAACGTAAAAAGTGGTGTACTGCCGTTTGGCAAATTATTTTTCCCAAATATGACTTCCCAAATAACTTATCGCAATAGTTTCATTTCCCAAACGAATGTTTAGCAAAGTTACATTTCGCATTTTATTCATTTGGTCAAATCATCATTTGGCAAAGTTTCACTTCGTCAAGATTTTATTAAGCAAATGCTTATTAAGCAAATGTTTTATTTTGTCATAAATTATATGCCACAAAAATGTTTGCCAAATTTGTCACTTCCCATGCTCAACTTATAGCAAAAGTTCGGCAAATTATAATTAATTTTTACTGTTGCAGAAATACAATAGTAGGTATCTATACAGGAATTTCAAGTATAAAATGAACAAAAGGCAGAAATAATTGGTGACCCCTGTCGTATGCCATGCAATATTTTGTTGCAGATATACAATAGTAGGTAACATTGTTAGGCATATCGCTGGTAGCTAGCGAGCGAAGCGAGCGAGCAAGACATTTCAGGGCAGAAGCGACTCTGACAGGTAAGGTACAGAAGCCTAACCTTAGCCTTCGCCTTCGATGTTAGGTTTTTTTTATGACAGCACAGAAAAGGATTACTACCTTTGATTTTATGAAATGTCATACAACCATGACATTGAATGTTTTCCATGCTTTAATGTAATGCAGTACACTTCTTCACTTTATCCCGCCGTAATTCACAATACCAGTATTATTAATTTTTATCCTACGCACTACCCAAATTGGGATATAAACCATATGCCATGCAATGTTTTGGGATTAGTATGTTATGCCAAACGATACATTTGCCAAAAAAAATTTGGGAAAATAGAACATGACCATGTAATTATTTGCTAAACAATCACTTGCCAAAAAAGAGGTTTGCTGACTGTAAAGTTGCGATAAGTAGTTTTGACAATTGAGTTTTAGCCAAATAAAAATTTGGGAAAAATAGTTTGCGATGTGATACTTTGGTAAACATTTTTTGCCAAACATTAGTAATCCGTAAAAAGTTTATAAACGTTTTCGCTCCATGACACGAGAAGAAAAAGTTTTGACAGACGGACAGTGACAATTCAAGTTATTATACAAGCAAACTCCTTCCCTATTCATTATCATTGACACAATATGTTCACAAAGATCGAGATGTCATCATGGCATACATCACACAATAATCACTGTCGAAGAAGATAAACAAATTGATTAATTATGACATGGTTCTATGGTGGCCTAGGAATCAAATTGTGATTGTACAACTGACATTGAACCTTAGTGTAAAGGAATTATAATCTGTAATTGCTTACACAGCTTCTTCTTGCGGTTGACAAGGTTGTAGTACATTGTCTGTCTCGCTTAATTCTGTATATAATAGTAAATAAACAATGCGTTAGAGTACCTAACTCATGGGGCGGAAAGTCGTATTTCTAATTTACAGCCTCTAAATGCGTAACGCACTCCGCACAGGAAACGTGCGGCGTAAATCTGAAACGGAATTATTGAGGCGAGAGTGTGGGGTGGCCACATCGACAGCAATACTTCAAGAACTAAAATCAATAAAGAGAGAGTATTTATGCCCTTTATTGTACAAAAATAAAGAAAAAATAACTCTATTGATAACCGTTGGGATCACAATATGCAATGATAAAGTTATCCCTTTAAGGGTGTCTTTCCACCAGAGATGCGCTACGCTACGTTGCTATGGATGTGTCTGATATCCACCAATCATGATCATTGGTCCACATAACATAGCACTGGTGGAAACGGGTTCAACTAAGCTATGATTTTTATATGGAAAGATGCGTGCCCTGGATGCGTGCTACGTATGCGTGCCCTAGATGCGTGCTACGGGTGGTCTCCCCCCTCACCGCACTGCCGCACCGCGCGCCCCTGTCGATACATCGCATAGCTAGTATGTGCGTGCGTGCGTGTATGTGTATAGATAGCATGACTTCTCAAATAACCACTTTGAAGTGAAGTGCCGCAAAGCCGGTATTATCCTGATTTGAGACCATGTCATGGCGTACATATTTTTTATTTATTCCATGCTTTTCTTTTTCATAATGCCACGAATAAATGTTTATTCCCCTTCTTTCTTACTATGCTAAATATCCTTCATTTTTCGATATCATAGTCACCCTCGCGTACGTGGACACGGACTCCACGCGCGTCGATTTTAATTTTCGTTTATCCCTTTACTCGTTGAATTTTGAAATTCGAAATAAAACCGCCCCATTTATACAAAGCCGTATATTCCAAATTGGAGACGACGCGAATCAAACTCTGCGAATTATGACACAGAGTGTATTTTTAGATGTGGTGTAAATTTAATAACGAATATGCTTGGCGTGTTTCGGCCCAGTCTGAACCAATTAGCAACCGTCAACTGACATCGTTGAGAAATGTAAATGCAAGAAAATTGGTATAATTTAGGCATTTTCTGAAGGTCGTAGTTTCCGGTGACATGCCTACTACTTTGGTTTAAAACCCGGACTCGCGCACTGAGCGTTCCGAATTAAAAATAAAAACAAAAAATACGTTTGTGTTTCTTAGTATTCTTTACTAAACAGATAAAAGCTGAAATTATTTAAAAGCACCCGAAAAACTTTTTCGCTTTTAAATAATCATAGATTCGGTGAAGCAGCCGTTATTGCTAATAAAATAAATAATATTTAGATAAAAGCTGAATTAGATTTTGTTAAAAATTCCATTCTTAAAGCTGACTGTACTCTTTGTTGACTGTACTTGCATTGTCATATAATTTACATAAATAAGTATACCAAATTCTAAGTCGTAAGACTACTGGAAGTGGGTTAAATTCAACTACTAAGATTTGACCCAAAGAAACAGGGCAAGTTCCAAAAGAGGGCCAGACTCGTGGTCACACCAAGTTGTGCCACTATAGAGACTTGTCCTTTTGCTTTCGTCGGAAATTCCGATATTCGATATAATCAAAAATTCTGATAAAAACCAACAGACATAAACTAATAAAAAAAGCCAGTATTTATTAATATTGAGTTAACTATAAATTGAAAATTTTAAAAACCCCCAACCCAATTATGTCACTCGTCTGTTTTACATTAAGTCAATGCCCGTTAGGCGTCTAAGATCCCTACCGCAGCTAACAAAAGAGCTGATAACTTTGAAACGGCTGAACCGATTTTGATGAAACATATCTAAGAACCATCGCCAAGAAACCTGCTTTCTATTAAAAAAAACCGCATCCAAATCGGTGCACCCGGCTAAGAGCTATGATGCCACAGACAGACAGACACACACACATAGCGGTCAAACTATAACACCCCTCTTTTTGAGTCTGTCTGTCTGTCTGTCTGTCTGTGGCATCATAGCTCTTAAACGGGTGAACCGATTTGGATGTGGTTTTTTATTAGAAAACAGGTTTCTTGGCGATGGTTCTTAGATATGTTTCATCAAAATCTGTTCAGCCGTATAAAGTTATAAGCTCTTTTGTTAGCTGTAGAAGGGATCTTATACGCATAATGGGCATTTACTTTGTTTTCAAACATAAATATGTGCGACCAAATTGCGTTGGAGGTTTTGAATTTTGTAATTTAGAGTTATTATGCCCAGGATGACATAGTTGAGGACATTATTTTCGACGTTTGTGTATGGGTGTATTGTATTGTGTGTATGTGGTCCATTTGTGGATTATGCGATTTAAGAACGTAACTAATCTTTATTATTTAATTTATATATATGAAAAAACTTTCAAATAGCTGCTAAAAAATTCTGAATTCATTTCAAAGCACCTTCTATTGTACAAGTTTTCGTGGAATAAAATCTTTGTGTAAAAAAGAAAAAGAAAGTCGTTACGCCAATTCGTCCAGCCTAACTTCACAGAACGAAATAATCCATTTAAAAAACTCTCGTTTAAATCCCGCCATATATTATTGGAGCGGATATTACAGACGCCATTACAAAATAATGTTCCCGCCATAATTGCGAAGTTCCCGAATCCGCACAAGCGGGTATAAACCCACAGTCGTCCCATTAAGCTCGATATTTCTTTGTCTGTTGTCACTATGACTTAATTTGAATTTGGAATTGAATGAAATGACGCCATCTACAGGCCTCGGGAATTATCGCCGGTTGTTCTCAGTTACGTTATTCGGAGGTTTTTGATTATTTATAATTTATAACGGATTCGGGGGAAGAAAACAGATTGGCTGTTAAGCGAAATTCGAGATTATTCTCGTAATTCCGGAAATTATTGGGAATTTATGGAGAAGACACTGTTGTTTTGTGTTTTATTTGATGATATTTGCTCTGTTTGTCATTTGCCTGTAGACTTTTTATTTGTTGTAACTTTTTTAAAACAGATACCCGATATGATTTGAAGCCGACTTCAAATCCAATGAAATTAAAATTTGTGAACTGATTTTGTATTATTATTTCGGAATTTAAACAATATCTCATTCATACAAAAAAGCATTCAAACTGGAAATTCAACCTAATTTTTTACCAGACTAGACGTGGTTATTTAAGTACTTGTAGAATTTCACCAACTTTTTGAGGTAGAATTTGACTTGTATTTTGGTTTACTCACTTAGGTATGTGCGTGACAAGGTATATAGTCAGCAAATAACTATATGCTGAAATGCATTTTTTTTTATGTTAGAGAGGCCAGACAAACGAACTAGTAGGTCACCTGATGTTAAATGATCACCACTGTCCATAGACACCCGCAGCGCTTTACGCGATGCCAGTGCGTTGTCGGCACTGTTTTGTATTTAAATGTTGACAGAATCCGATGTCCTGCCATAGTAAATTAATATTCCCTTAGCGACTTAGAAACTGACATCTCACCTACTTAAAACTTCGTCATCGAATATCTTAGTCCTTAAAAAACCGGCAAATAGCGACTCGGACTTTCCCACAAATGATTCCGTACCTACAATTTCCATGTTGACGATGGAGAGGGTTATCAGAGTTTCTCTGCGGGAGCATTAGAAATGATGAAATGCGGAAAGAATAGTCAAAAGTCAAAAGTCACCGACATAGCTCCAGGAATCGCCAGACTTAAGTGGCAGTGGGGAGGGCACATCGTTCGTAGAACTGATGGCCGATGGAGCCAAAATGTTCTCGAATGGCGTCCACGGATCGGAAGACGCATAGGTAGGCCTCCAATAAGGTGGAGCGATGACTTGGTTAAGGTTGTGGTAACACGTTGGATGCGATTGGCGCGAACCTTGTGGGAGGTCTATTGTGTCTATTAATCACACAGTATTATTATCGTGTCTATCAATTAGACAGTTCATAAGATACAGCTTTGTGGTTGAAAGACCTGGTTGGACGGATAGAAGACAGGGACAGAGGAGGAAGGTTCTTACGTACCCCTAAAAATAACCGAATGAAAGTGGCGTCCTTTTATTAAAATATGCGAGAAGTGTTTCGCGGGGCTAAATTGAATTTAAAGACTTCTGAACTCCGTCGGTGCGGTTAAGTGACACTGTGATGGAAAAAGAAGAAAAATAACGTGGCTGTCAGCAACGTCCAGCAAAACGTGTTTATTGCTTAGCTTGCTGCCATTGCTCGAAGAATATGTAAGTTGAAGTGACAAACAAAATCAGTACTTGCCTTCTTGTCTACTTGGCTGCCGTCAGCCAGCATCGTTTTTGGTCAAGTACCAACCTTCTTTTGAGTTGTCCATCTACCTCTTCCAAAATTAAAAGCTCCAAACGCACAGACAGCGGAGCCCCGCGCTCCCGGTTTGTTGTGGCCTCTAATCCTTCACAGTGTAATCTGCTAGACTGTGAAATCGGTTACCAACCACCATCGGGTAGTCTCCTTCCGTGGTGTCCTTCAGGGAAGGCTTGAAGATGTGGTTCTTTAATGTATTGAGAACATACGGTAAATATAAAAGATGTAGCAAAAATACATAAATTAATTATTGTTCATCTTGTTTAATAATTTACTGTAAGTATTACACACATATATATTTTGTATTGTATTTAGTGGAATTTAAATAATCGTTATTTATTTACCAATCAACAAAAAATGCTGTCAGTCAAACAAACCGCCCCGGATCGTACCCGGCGCAAAGGTGCCCAATACACTAGCTGCATATTGCCACGTTGAACCGCGATGGACAACCTTTGTACCAGAAACGACCCAGAGCGAGGGTCAAGACATCTCTCACGATGTCAGATTTAGTGGTATATTTTATAATAGGTAGGTAGGTTTCTTTCGATATTTAAGTAATAGGTACATTATAGGAATTGTATTGCAGCTACACACTCTGACATTTTGTTCTCTTTGTCGGTCCCTTACTAAAATGTTCGTCTTATCCACTCAAAGGTAAACTAGCAGAGAGCCCTTAAAGGTATAAAGTCGCCTTTTGTACCTGTATCTCAACGGTTGCCAATAGCGTTTTTATTTTAATTTTAATCTTTGTGCAATAAAGAGTTTACAATTTTACATACTTCTTTACATAGTCACGCGGCGGACACGACGTACAAATACGCGTTCTTGAATCTACATAAGCACGACGACCTCTGTACACGCGTACGCCTACATACATCGCGCGCGCACTCTTCTGGATTCCGGCGAGGTCCGGCAATCTGCGCCTTGAGGGGTGGGGTAACTCGAATCGGTGCGGGGTGGAGCGTGTCCATTCTGTACGTTTGTACTATTATATATTCTGTGACATAGTTAAAAAATTATACGCCACACTAAGGAGAAACTATAACTATGTATTGTGTTATACATAACCTCAGCCTTTGCCAAGATGAAAGTAACCCTTCCTCTGACAGTGACACCCTGTAACATCACCCTGTATCACATCAAAGAGCACGGTCCGTTGGATTGATATTGAGGCCGGTATGACAGCGGGGCGGTGCTTTGAAGTTGGCTAATAATTCATAATTGGTACCTTGCATAAGTTACACGTGAATCCGGGCAAGGAATTATATTTCCTACCGCTTTCAAAAAAAGGAGGTTGTTTTGTATTTTTATGTTTAATGGCTTAGGCAGCGACTTCAAACCGATCAGTAGTTAGTTATTTACATGTTTTTTTGGAGTCCATCAAATTTTTTCTTATTAATTCCGAAAAAAATCTATCACACATTGATTTTTTTTTTAACCTACCTATAAAAGTTTGTAATAAACCTAAATATTGAAAATCATTTGTTGATATACAATTTAATTAATAATACGTAATAATCACTGTGCTTTAGGTCCAGCGCTCCTCCCCATAATCAAGAGCTTAACACATGATACGTCATTGACCAGAAAAAAGAAGTGAAAAACCAAAAATATAACATAAACCCCTGACTTTGTCTGCGAAGAATTTCTTTATCGCGTTTTTGGGATAAGGTTATAATTATAAACTTTGTGTACCATATTTGATATTACATACAAATCCGTATAGCCATTTTAACGTGAAAGAGTTAGAAACATACGCACAATATACAAACATTTAAATAAATATCTCTCTCTCTCTCTCTCTCTCTCTCTCTCTCTCTCTCTCTCTCTCTCTCTCTCTCATTTACAAGAAGTATAAGTAGGAGTTTTTGCAGTCTTACGCTTGCTACGGAACCCTTCACCCCCGAATCCAAATCGCACTTGACCGTTTTCGAAAGCAGTCATCAAAAAATAATCATAAAAATACAACAGCTCAGTTTTCCAATCAAACCCTCACGCGAAATTGTATCCGCAGAAAAATCCCCAACAATTTAGATAAAGTCTACTCTTCTATAAACAATCCTTTTTTTTCCACCCAGATGAGATCTTTATTACAGGTCTGGATCCCGAAAACCTAACGCCTACTTTTAGAAATCTCCATTTACAGGCAAAACTGTTGTTAGCTAAGTTAGTTCACAATAATAATTGTTTTTCTCAAAAAATCCGTAATACCTCTGTGGTGCGCAACTAACTGGCCGCTTACAGAAAAACAAAATTCTAAATTCTGAACTATTGATTTTCTTTTATTTTTTTCCTGTGATTCGCTCTACAATTTGTCAAAAAATTCTCCGATTCTTCCGATTCGGATACAACAAGTCGTCATTGGTGGTCAATCTTCTTACCAGTGATCGGTTATTTGGATTCTCCCTCGCGGGATATCAAGTAGAAAAGTTAACATAGAAGAATACCGAATAGAATACCGAACAAACCATACAAAAATAAAACAATTTAAATTATCTCTAAGGAATTTTAACTATCTATATTAACTTTCTACTTGATATCCCGCGAGGGAGAATCCAAATAACCGATCACTGCTTCTTAAACACGTACAATCACGCTTCCTTCCCAGCAAAGAGTTAGGCAGTTGTTTCTACCTGCTACGATTCTGACATACATCTATCGCTTCCTCAACACTCATTAGACTTTTCATACATGCTCGTAGAGGTAACGCCACCAGAGTTGAGGCCACGCACACAACCACATCTCATGTAGTGACAGCGGAATTTTGACGTTGTGTTGACGTTTAACGACGACACAACGTCAAAATCCCGCTGTCATTACAAGAGATGTGGTTGTGTGCGTGGCCTCAACTCTGGTGGCGTTACCTATAGGACATGTTGTACGGTCAAGCTAATATTAAAAAAAAATACTGGTTGGGATATCGGGATTTATCGGGACATAGCTCAGAGAATTAGCAAGTTCAAGTGGCAGTGGGCTGGTCATATCTGTCGAAGAACCGACAACCGTTGGAGTAAACGAGTTCTTGAGTGGAGACCGCGTCTTGGTAAACGTAGTGTAGGACGCCCTCCGGCCAGGTGGAGTGACGATCTGCGAAAGGCTGCTGGTGGAAGCTGGATGCGTCTAGCCGAGGACAGGGCGCAATGGCGCTCATTGGGGGAGGCCTATGTCCAGCAGTGGACTGTTATAGGCTGATGATGATGATGATGATGATGATGATATCGGGATTTACACGTCAGTAAGAAAAATTAAAAGTACAATAATATGACTCTCATTCGGTGCCGAGACCTTTGGTCTGTGGGGCCCCAGCGTTATGTGTCTCTACAAGAAAATAGCAAAGAAAAGAGGTCGGTTGATGTCGCTGGGGACCGAAGAACTGGCAGCTATCTCGCACAAAGAATTAGCTTTAGCTATTCAAAGGAGGAACGCTGCCAGGATCTTCGGAAACTTGCATAAGAGAACTCCTTTTCATATTATATTTTAGTTGTTACCACATTTTTAATTTTCATTCAATTTTTATGGAATAATCGAGAAAAACTATCACAAATGCAACGTTGCCAGTTCAGCAGGCACAAACGCTATAATACAATAAAACTTGACTATTCCTTACAGCGTGCTTTCTAAAACTTGAACTAGCTTTTCTTATTTATGCTAATGCTTAGTATGACGTAAATACGATTCTGGGTTCAAATTTGTATGCAAAACAAGATCGGGACGCGAAAATGTCGGCCGTGTTAGTTGTATGAAGATAAATTGAGATTTGTCGCTTGGGTGTTTCCTTTGGTATGACTGCACTGGGTTATTATAAGTTAGTAGCCGTTGCCCGCGATTTCGTCCGCGAAGAATAGAGGTATAAAAATATCCTACGACCTATTCTCAGACCCACCGAGTACAGAGAACAATTTTCATAAAAATCTGTCGAGCACTATCGGAGGAGTTCGATAACAAGCACCGTGACACGAGATTTTTATATATTATGTTCCAAAACCATAAGTTTAGTAGGTCAAAGCTAAACCTTTGTTGCTTTTGTAAATGGCTGATTTTTTATTATTTTTCTTTAACCGGAAGAAGGGGGAGGGCTTGCGTTCGAATGGCCTAGTAGTTAAAGAACCTGACTACGAAGCTTAAGGGCCCAGGATTCGATTCCTGGTCGGGGCAGATATTTGTGTGAAAATACGAATGTTTCTGCTCGAGTCTTGGCTGTTATGTGTTTGGAGTATGTATTTATCCTTATAAGTGTGTTTATCCGTTATCTAGTACCCATAGTACAAGCTTTGATTAATTTGGGAGTAGGTCAAATGGTGTCAAACGTGTGTCCCATTATTTATTTATTTTCACTTCTCATGCTCTTAAAATGTTACTTTAGTCTCTGCATATCGGGACTAAAGCTCTTTTTTGATCTCTAGGGATTAAAGTATTTTTTTTTTTAATTTACTTTGGAAACCCCTAATCTGCCAATCACGGTGTTTGTGGATGGAGGATTATTGCCATTTTCAGTGACTGGGCATAGACAATTTTAAAGCTTTCCACAGACCGCAGCGCGCTGCGGACGTTCCAAAGCGCTCCGTAGCGCTCCGTAGCGCCCTGCGCTTCGGTCTGTGGAAGCCTTTAGGGCGTGGAAATAACCTCAAAATGACAACTTTACTGTATAAAAAATATTTTAAAAAATAATAATTTCGTGAAACACCATGAATAATTACGAATATTAATCTATTTAATTATATTAAAGATGAATTCATTTTACTATGCATACTTAGTTCAATTAGCTATGAAATAATTTTCAAGTTTGAATCTGTTGGCTAAAAATGCAAACATTTAAAGCGTCACTCAACGCTATATAAATTGCTATTTGAATTCTGAACAGACGTCCATTGCTCGTATTGAGCGTATGATGTATAAAAGTAATATTGTAGATTAGTATACCTAAAACATCGTTTTTTTCCTCGCATTCAAAGTGAAAAGTAGAGTGTTTAACTCGTGACTAAACTGCCATAATGACACGCGAATTATAGCCACCCTCGCTCGTGTCATTATGGCTTGTTTTAGTCCCTTGTTGAACAATCTACTATTAAGTGCCACTCCATTCTCCATTCCAAGGCTGGAATGATGATGATGATGGTAATGATGAACTATACACCTTTGGCCAAGTGCCGGTGCACTTTCCATCAAGTGAATTAGGGGTCCGCGCACAAATAAAATTTATGATCAACTCCCGCGGGAAATTCCAAAAATACCTTTTTACTGCACTTCTATGAACCTAAAGGAATTGTTGCTGAGATAGGATTCCATTGGATTGAATATATAAATCCCGAGGGATTTCACGAACATCCTAAAGTTAGTTTTTTAATCTTATTAATATAATCAGCTACTTGCATGCCAAATTCAAGTCAAGTTTCTAATAATTATAGTTACGGGTCACTCTTAAGTAATAATGTAAATACCATTTATTCCCTATCCCGTGGGAATTTCGAAAAATCCCTTCCTAGCGGATGCCTAGGTACGTCGTAATATTAATATCTATGCGTGTGACAAATTTCAGCACAATTCGTTTTGTGGTTTGAGAGCTGTGACGTAATATCAGTCAGTAACGGTTGCCTTTTTAGGGTTTTGTAACCAAAGGGTAAAAACGGAACCCTATTACTGAGGCTCCGCTATCCGTCCGTCTGTCTGTCTGTCATCAGGCTGTATCTCGGGAACCGTGCTAGCTAGAGAGTTGAATTTTTCACAGATGATGTATTTCGGATGCCGCTATAACAACAAATACTAAAAAATGGAATAAAATAAATATTTAAGGGGGCTCCCATACAACAAACGTGATTTTTATAGATAATTGTACGGAACCCTTCGTGCGCGAGTCCGACTCGCACTTGGCCGGTTTTTATAGATGAGATAAAACACCTGACTTTAACGCGTATGTTTTTGATATACGTAGAACTCTTTATTGAACTAGATTCCCACCATACCCTCCTCATAATCGGCTTACGCACTAAATCAGGCTGTTATCCCCAGGTACCCATTTTCGTCTCGTTACCTAGCCGCCTTTGGTGAAGTTTACCAGTGTTCTAAATTTCGGGCCCTATTCTAAAGCTCGGGAGAGAACAATACAATACAGTGGGCCTTATTAGATACTATAAAATAAAGCATGCAATATAAGATCATCCTCATCATTATACATTTTTTTTATGTTGGAGAGGCCAGACAAACGAACTAGTGGGTCACCTGATGTTAAATGATCACCACTGTCCATAGACACCCGTAGCGCTTTACGCGATGCCAGTGCGTCGTCGGCCCTAAAGGAGAGGGAATAGGATAGGGGAGAGAGAGGAGGAGAGTAGAGGGGGGAGGTATTGGGCCCACGGCGCTCTCACTGACTGTACGAAACGCAAGCTGGATTACTGGCTGCTTCACGCAGGTGTTCTGTGAGAGTGTGGTACTGCCCCGGATGAGCCGGCCCATTCGTGATGCAGCGGCTAGCTACAACATGGCTCTACCACTACAAACATTTACAAAAAATATTAATAATAAGAAAAACGCTTTAAATTTACTTATAATAGCTACGCTTGGGAATAGGAACCGGACTCAGCATTTTCTGGAGATTATTTCCAGCGCTGGTTTTCAGCCTGGTTCTTCTGGTAAGGGTGGCCGCAACTACTCGTGTCTGACACGCTCGTTGTCTGTCTGTATATGGTCGGCAGTTGACAGTTGCCTTCCGGTTGTAGTGGGGTCCGTCTGTATCGACCCTCAACACACGCAAGTCAATTAATGACTCCGTATGCACCCCAATCTAGCCAACTATACTTCATTTAATTTAGAATTGAAAACCACAACATCATTATATTGCGGCTCGTCAACTATTTCTTACCTAGCAAATAGTACAGTACAATAGTCTGGGAGCCGCAAAATAAAATTGTTTTAATGTCACTTTATTTGCGTGTCGTCAATTGTTACTCTAGTACAAATTGTAAAGAGATTACAGTTCACGAGCCGCGATATAATGTTGTTGTGGTTTATAATTTTTTTTACAATGCATATGCTCGGAAAGTGCCTCTTGACGCGAGTCAACATATCTATAGAAAGTTAGTCATCCCAGCACACTTTCGCAAGTGTGAAAAAAAATTGTATGGATTTTACTTTTCACACGCGTGCGGAAAAGTAACTTTTTAAATTGCCAATTCTCAAAAAGTTGGGTCCAAACTAGTGTTTAAAAATAAGACTAGAGAGTTGTGTCTTCATAATTCAGCTTTGCACAAATAAGAAAATGTATGATGCAACCAAATGAATATTTACTGATAAAATAATAAAACAGATTATTTTAATATTAAAACACACAAATTTTAATTTCGTCAAAAGTTTTGAAATAAAAAATTTAGTACTAAAATAATTCCTTGAGTCCATTTCGGACCGTACGACATCTGCGCTTTCAGTGCGCGCGCATGGCGTAACACGAACCAATCATGTTTACCCGTTCGCGCCTGTCAACCAATGAGCTTTCAGTGTGCGCGCATGGCGTAACACGAACCAATCACGGTTACCCGTTCGCGCCTGTCAACCAATGAGTTTTCGCTGCGCGCGCATGGCGTATTACGAACCAATCATGGTTCGTTCCGTTCGCGCCTGTCATGAAAACCCGCCACAGTAGTGTTCATGAATTCAGTCCGGACAATTAATTTAAGTTTAGTAAATTAAAATGGAGAGTTCAAGTGATGAATTTACATAGGACTTAACGCCGCCTGACGTCCTAGACCAAGCACAAAATCAAATGTGATAGCCTCCTGCTGACTAAACCGATGCTGAAATATGTAAACATCTACGAGACATTGCCTCAATGAAAGGTAAATAAGAACGCAACATCTTTTTCCGAAAATGTTTATGAGCGCGCGCAGACAGAGAGCGGTCTGGAGTTCCGAGTTCAGAGTTCTGCGTTCTTTCGAATGTACTGAGTCTCATACGATAACGCACACAGCAGGCGACTGGAACTCTCTAGCGATGAAAACACAGAACTCTGAAAGCGGAACTCGATACTCCAGACCGCTCTCTGTCTGCGCGCGCTCTTAGCCCCAATTTTTTTCCTCGCTTAATGCATTGTAAAATGTTGTATGATATACGTGTCGAAAGTAGGAAATTCCCAACTCATGTCGGCTAAACCAAACTCGCTTCGCTTGTTTGTTTAGATCTCCGCCATTCGTTGGGAATAGCCTACTTTCCGCACTTGTATCATAAATAACTATTCTAATCGACCTTAGGAAACCTTAGGAATTTCTTCGACCGAAGTCATTTCATACATCATCATCGTTATTATTATCCCAGCATACGTCCCACTGCAGGGCTCAACCTTCTCAGAACGAGAGGGCTCGGACCGTAGTTCCCACGCGGGCCCAGTGCGGATCGAGAACTTAACACACCATTGAATTTCTCCTCAAGTCTGTGCAGGTTCCCTGACGTTTTCCTTCGTAAAGCTCATCACATATCGTGTACCCACTGAACTTCGGGGCACCTTGAATTGCAATATTACCTCGTAATAGGCCCCCGAGTCAATATTAGCAATGCTAATACAACCCTTGTAGCGCTGTCCGTCCTTTGATGCGCCGCAAATTACTGACTGCCCGCATTACACTTGTAGACAGTACACTAACTGTGACCTTTGGGACTTTACTCCATACGGCCCGAGCGGCTAAGGGTCTCCCCTATTCTGACGACGCAGAATCGCTCTTATTGCATTGACATAAAGGTTTTCCGTTCGGTTGAAGCCGATTCTGTATCGATATATTTGGGGAGACCCTAAAGCTGTTACTAAACCAGTGGACTAAATCTTCGGCCAGTTTCTCATCAGGTCCATATTATAGATTATCAACTTTTAGGATTCAAAGGGTGACAACGGGACTCTATTATTACTGAGACTCCGCTGTCTGTCTGACCGTCCGACTGTCACACGGCTCTATCTCTTGAATCTTAATATTAGCTAGACACTTGAAATTTTCACCGATTATGTATCACTGTGGCCGCTAACTATCTACAAATACTAAAAATAAAATAAAGTTGTAATACGTGAATCGTGTTTTTTTAGCGTTTTTAAATCGATCATTATGTATGTTTGAAATTTTCATCGATTATGTATTACTGTAGCCGCTACAACAACAAATTACAAAAAAGATCCAACATGGGTAGATTTTACTAAGAAGCTGGGCTCTGCTAACACTGGATTATTATAGTTACGGCTGTTACAAATTTGTACAGAACCGTCAGTGCGCGAGTCCGACTCGTACTTGTGCGGTTTTTACATAAACCTGTAAAAATACGTGAATATTCCGGTTGGATTTCATCGGTAAGTTATTCGTCAGTTCGTTCCATTTGTTTCATTCTTCGACATAAATTCAAACCTACACACGATGTTATCTGTTTGACTTAGTTTTATTTCGATTTACTGTGACCTTGAGTTACTGTTAACCACAAGATAGAAGACGTCGGCGGATTCCTTTGTTTCACAATCCACGCAAACGTTTGCCATAAAATATACAGGGTGGAATAATAAGTCGGGCCCTGCAGGGAAACTACCTTAAATCCTTTAGTTGGCTCATTTTACTTAAAGGAGACATTCCTTTATTTTTAAAATGAAACAAAACTGCATTCAAAGATTTTCTAAAACTCGCTTGCCTCGCTCGGGATTCGAACCGACTAAAATTAAAAAAACAAACACTCGCTATTTTATTATACTGATCGATAGGATTATAATTCAGGATAAAATTTCTGTAACAAACATTTGGTCTTAAAAATAATGATATTGATCGTAAAATCTAACATTAACTTTATTTTATTATCAATTTGTTACACATAAATTATTTAACTGATAAATTGTTCGAAATGAGCCCCCTCGTTCCGGATACACAAATTTTAGTCTCCGTTGAAATTAATAAATCTCCGTTAATTTCAACTAGACAGCTATCACCGGTTCATGAGACACAGCCTGGTGACAAACGGTCAGACGGACTAACTAACAGGGCAGGGCAAGCTAAATATAAAAACTTGTAAAATGGAGAAAGTTTAGAAAGACCATTACTGTCAATGAAAGAATCACTTGGCATGTCTAACTTCATCATCATCTTCGGTCTACACGTGTCCTACTGGGCACAGGGCTCCTCTCATATTGAGAGGGTTTCTTCCGTACTGATAACTACACGAGCACTGTGAATAAGGTCTGTGATAAAACCGGGTTCGTTTTGAAACGCTTTGGAGTCAATTCACCTGATTCTTATGAATTTAATTTGCGATTGTCCGGCTGACTTTGGCCTTTGTAAACCTAACGAAAAACGCTTTTGTTCATAGTAGATTATTTTAATTGAATAACTTGTTTGAAGTGCTTGGAGTGGGAAGGATTGACCGAATCCGGAACACGGTGCTGCGTTCTAAAACACGCATTGTCGATGTCGGTGCAGAGACTGCCAGGTTGAAGTGGGACTGGGCCGGCCACGTCAGCCGAAAGCATCCACTGCGGTGGGCTAAAAATGGGCGCCACAGGATGGATGGCGACGACGGGGTAGGCCCAGACGGCGGTGGCGGGACGACCTGGACATATTTCTCGACGACTGGCCTCAGACTGCTTTGGATCGGGAGAAATGGAGGACATGGGGGGAGGCCTTTGCCCAGCAGTGGGACATCAATCCAGGCTAGATAATAAATAAATAAATAAATATCACGAGACAATTCACACCAGTTAACAGTTGACCTAGTCCCAAAGTAAGCTAAGCAAAGCTTGTGTTATGGGTACTAGGCAACGGATAAACATACTTATATAGATATAAGACATAATAAATATAAATAACTTGTTTGAACGGATGTTACTTTGTCATTATCATTCATCATCATTTCATCCGAAAGACGTCCATTGCTGAGTCCTGCGCATCTGCATCCAACGTGTTCCCGCAACCTTAACCAGGTCGTCGCTCCATCTCGTTGGAGACCTACCCACACTGCGTCTTCCGGTCCGTGGAAGCCACTCGAGAACCTAGCCCCGTCGGCCAGCGATGTAACCTGCCCAATGTCACTTGAGTCTGGCGATTCTTCGAGCTATGTCGGTGACTTTAGTTCTTGCGCGGATTTCATCATTGTTTTGTTAAAATATTATTTTATTTTATTAGCAGTACGGCTGCTCACCGAATCTAAGATTCGTATCATCACCACCGAATCGTATCGATCACCGAATCGTATGTAAGCGATTAAGAATTTCGGGGGAGTCGGTTGGATGCGACGTGGTTCAATTGGTAGAACACCCGTTGGGGCGCATACCCAGGAGACGTGGGTTCGAATCCCACCGGCGCACCCGAAAAACTTTTTCGCTTTTAAATAATCTTAGATTCGGTGAGCAGCCGTACTGCTAATAAAATAAAATAATATTTGAATAAATAGATGTGGTACATCATTTCTTACGCATTTCCAATGTAATTTGGAACGTAGGAGTCGTAGCTTCTAATAGTTGCGATGGATGTTACCACACACCACTGTTGGCGTATGTAAGCGATTAAGAATTTCGGGGGACTCGGTTGGATGCGACGTGGTTCAATTGGTAGAACACCCGTTGGGGCGCATACCCAGGAGACGTGGGTTCGAATCCCACCGGCGCACCCGAAAAACTTTATCGCTTTTAAATAATATTGTTTTGTAACTCTGTAAAGGTGGAAAATTAACTATAACCAGAGGCCATATTAAGGGCCTACCGAGCTTTTCGTGCTAATCGATTTTGGGTGGGCGATTTCGGGCATGGGGGAGGCACGATGGCTCAAGATAGGTGGTTGGACTGCGCGTGTTTTTGGGTAGTTTCATCTTATTACTAAAATAAATACATATTTTAAAAATGTAGCAACACTACGAGTACACCCTAGAAAACATCTTGTCGTGACCTGCCGTGCAGTATGAGCGACGTACTACGAATTTATTTTATTTTTTTGAGACGACTTTGGTTTTTTTTTCTATCGATCGAACTAGGTACCTATAAGTAATCGTGTTTCGATAAACACTTGTCATTAGAGCGAATCCTCAAATTTCTTACACATGAATTTCAAGTCTATATATATACAGGGTTATTTTTAATTCACTGACATCCTCTTAACCCTGAATTCCTATCACTCAAACAAAATGTTTTTTGTTTTACGACTTTTTAAAATGAAGCACTTTTTTCCCATACAAATACACAGAGTATCGTAAAAATAAGAGGTAGTCTCAAATTTTCAAAACGTTATTACACCAAAAATATTAAGTTATGACAAAAGCCGTAAAACAAAAAACATATGTTTAAGTGGTAGGAGTTTAGCGTTAAAAGGATGCTAGTGAATTACAAATAACTCTGTATAGCTTTACATGTAATGATACAGCACGAGATTAAATGAATGCAATAAATGCGCCAAGCGACGACGACGAGCGACGACCTGGTTAAGGTTGCGGGATCGCGTAGGATGCGGATGGCACGTGACCGGGCCTATGTTTAACAGTGGACGTCTTTCGGCTGAAGTGATGATGATGAGAGGCCATATTGTTTAACGCGCGAGCGCTTGCTATCGTTTTCACTATCTCTTTCTGTCACTATCCTATACCTGTTGTTTGAAAGAGATAGTGAATGCGACAGTATGCGCCCACTGTTTTTCAAATTGTGGGTTGCGATAGTGGGGTCGCAAAGCCTTATTCAGGGGGTCTCGGGTAAAAGTAAAGAAAAATGTGTATCTAGGTACACAATAAATTAACAGAATAATGTTTTGTAGCGACTACTAGAGCCATCTAGTCATCACATAAGGAACTACACTACAATCCTACATCACGCTATCGAAGTTTCTCAATTCGGCTGCATAAATACAACTTCCAACTTTCATCCATTGGACTTCGGTCCCCAGGCATAACATCTGCCTGGAGAGAGATCTCTCTATTACCACTAACCCCCAAATTGGTGACCCACGACATTGGACAAAATCGCAACCTTCAGACACACAAAGACGATGACGCAGTCTCACAGCAAGCCATACTCACCGCACTGTGCACCATTAGCATGTATCTATTATCTGCCTGGTGTCTACAGTTCGCAAATCCTCCTCCCACTACTTCCACTTGCCGATCAATCAACCAACGCTCGCCAACAAGGCTCCGAGCAATCACGCAACAGGCATGCATCCACAAGTAGCAGAGGAACAACAATGCTCGCCGACGAGGCTCTGAGCGACTGGCCCTTGCAAGCGCCCACATGACGCACAGACTGCACTCCACTGCAATTCGTATCGACCTCCGGTCTAAAAGGGGGGCTGATGTAGCGACTACTAGAGCCATCTAGTCATCACATAAGGAACTACACTACAATCCTACATCACGCTATCGAAGTTTCTCAATTCGGCTGCATAAATACAACTTCCAACTTTCATCCATTGGACTTCGGTCCCCAGGCATAACATCTGCCTGGAGAGAGATCTCTCTATTACCACTAACCCCCAAAGTTTCAATGTGACAAACAGGCCCGTTTATTTTTCAAAATAATAGGTATGTCAGCAATTTTCATGTTACAGCCTACTTTTTTTTCTAATTCAAGCTTTGAATAGGATGACAGTTCACAGTGTAAGACGTGACGAATTTGTTTTTTATATAAGAGGTGGCAAACAAGCAGACGGGTCACCTGATGGAGAGCGATCACCGTCGCCCATGGACACCCGCAAACGAGGGGAATCACAGGTGTGTTGCCAACGTTGCCAACCCTTTTAGGAATTGGTAGGCTCGTTTTTTAAAGATCCCTAAGTTGTAACGCTCCGGGAATGTTGCCGCCGTAAGCTGATTCCAGATCTTCGTCGTGCGAGAAAAGAAGTTTCGCTTAAAACGCACGGTACTAGATTGCCAATCATCAAGATGGTGAGGACGGAAAGACAGATGGTTCCTCGAAGTGCGGTAGTGGAATTTAGCCGCAGGCTAATTCGAACAGTTCGTCAGAACACTCCCCATGATAAATACGGTATAATATGCAGAGAGACGCCATATCCCTCCGCAAAGCCAAAGGATCAAGTAGGCCAGAGAGTGCCTGATTAGTGATTACCGACAAATCGAGCAGCTCTACGTTGGATGCGGTCAAATGGAAGAAACTAGGGGTTCGCTAAAAATTTTAACCTAAAGAGGTCGTGTATTCAAGATTGAAAAACACTGCGTTAAAGCGTACAGGGAGTGAAACTTTGGTGCCGATGACTGTCGTTATGTGACGTCTAGACCCCGTTATCTAATGCTCAGTTTGGGGGCAAGTGATGGGGTAGTTTCGATAATCTGAATCGATAAAAAATTAAGTTCATTTACTCACTCACTAACATGATTATCAAAAAGATCCATACTTACCAGAGCTCTTCTATAGTGTTTTTTTAAATTATTATGAAAAGAAGGAGAAAAAAAAAATATTTTTGTAAATATGTTTTATAATAAATTAACAATATTTTTTCCAAATTATATGAAGTCAAACTTCGTCGTCTGCTTGTAAAAATCCATTTTAAAAATGAAAATGGTTTTTCGACCTCTACAGATGTAACTAGCAAAAACTGTAGTTTTTTTGTAATGCTCTATGCAGCTTTTAATACAATACTTTTATCAATTTGAACTTCCTTATTTTCTAATAACTGATTAATATTTTTTTCAGATTTAATGCCTGGATTTTTATTTAATACGTTTGTTAATTCAATAATTGTCGCCCTCCTATCCGATCAAATAGATGCAATGAATTAGTTATCTCAAGAACATTCACAAAAGAATAATTTCATTTTGACAAATAACTATTTATAATTTATTGAATCAGGCGTTACTTTGCGGAGGTCCATATTAATGAACTAAAACAATTACTTTGCTCACCCGCGACCTTACAATAGTTACGTTTATGCAAGAAATGTGTGTTCATGCAGTTCCTCCACCTCCACACTGTACGAACACACACAAATCACATAAACACAACTATCACCACCACCAAGCTACACTGACTGAGCTTATGTGATTTGTGTGTGTTCGTACAGTGTGGAGGTGGAGGAACTGCATGAACACACATTTCTTGCATAAACGTAACTATTGTAAGGTCGCGGGTGAGCAAAGTAATTGTTTTAGTTCATTAACTATTTATAAGTAAATGTGAATCAAATAATTATGTGAAGCTACATCACTATTTTAGCTTGCCCCCAAACTGAGCGTTAGATAACGGGGTATATGACGTCCAACGATCGGAAAATAGTAGTAGGTAATATTTTATGTTTAAAATCTTCTGCATTTTTCGTCATTCAACGGAAAATTTGTGGTGTTGTTTCATTTACTCGAGGCAAAATATCTTTTTGTTAGAATTAGATTACTTGATAAAATATTTTATTTGTTTAATATTTTTTTATTGAGCCAATAAATTATTAAGAATCATTGTAGTGTTGCAAAAAAAAAAGCCGTGGTGGCCTAGGTGGTTTGACCTATGGCCTCTCAAGCAGAGGGTCGTGGGTTCAAATCCCGGCTCGCACCTCTGAGTTTTTTGGAATTTATGTGCGAAATAAATTTGAAATTTACCACGAGCTTTACGGAAGGAAAACATCGTGAGGAAATCTGAATACGCCTGCGAAGAAATTCAATGGTCTGTGTGAAGTTCCAATCCGCACTGGGCCCGTGTGGGAACTACGGCCCAAGCCCTCTCATTCTGCGAGGAGGCCTGTGCCCTGAAGTGGGACGTATGTAGGCTGGGATGATTTGATGATGTAGTGTTGTAGTTTTGTTTATTTCCAAAAACTACGTTCATAAAGTCAGTTGGTCAGGGTGTTTTTAAATGCACTGTTGACAACCTTCCAAAAAAACTTTTAGCAAAAATATCAATAAAACGAGTAATGTTTGCGATTCTTGTACATTTATACCAACATCCGGCTTTTATCTAGATTAACAAGCTTTGTATTGCAGTCGTTACTTACTCTCTGCTCATAAAAATACAGTCTGAAATGGCGTGTAGCACTTGTCGTGAGTGAGTTTGCGGGGAATTTTGTCTCTTTTTGTTTTTGATCGTAAAGATATGCAAAGTTTGCGAGCGTGGGAAAGGCTAGCGAGTGGGGTTACCATGTATTGGAAATTATAAGGAATTTTAGGGGTACTTTTCTATGAACAAAAAAAATTATAGAGGAATTAGGTAATAGGGATAAGAAAGAAAGTAGTGCAATATAAACAGATGCTCTTTTAGCTCCTTGTTTTTTTTTAGTCTGGCCCTTTTTTAAGTCTAGTGTGAAGGAGCATTTACTAGGCAAGCGTTTTCTATTATAGACCTGATATATAGATGACTAGCTGTTGCCCACGGCTTCCTCTGCGAAGAATTCATTATCGCTTTCACGCAGGAAATATTCTCCTTCACCAACTTTCCGATAAAGTTGAGGACAAATTTTGTGTCTGTTTTTTTTTAATTCAAAGTGAGAGTCAAATTACTTTCATTGAAATTTAGGCTATAGTCACGCGGCGGACACGACGTACAAATACGCGTTCTTGAATCTACATAAGCACGACGACGTCTGTACACGCGTACGCCTACATACATCGCGCGCGCTCTCTTTTGGTTTCTGGCGGTTTCCGGCTATCTGCGCCTTGAGGGGTGGGGTAATTCGAATCGGTGCGGGGCGGACCGTTTCCATTCTGTACGTCAGTACTATTATATATTCTGTGCTATAGTATAAATCTTCCCAGGTGAATTTTTCGCTTCGAGCCCTTATCTTTCAAAACAAACGGTATCATCATAGTATTAAGGTTCAAATTTAATGTAATGGCTCGAAGCGAAAAATTCACCTGAGAAGATTTATACTATACTTGTAACAAGCACTTATTAAGTCGAAGAATTTACCACCGGTTCGGGAAAACCCTGCTGAGAGATGTAGAGAACTAGGTATATTTTTTCAAACAGATGTTATTAAATTATGTACATACATTTTAAGTATTTAACAGAACTAATTTTTTTGACACAGTAGGTTATACGCTATTTAAGACTAGGGTTCGCTGATGCGACGGGATTTCCGACTTTTGTCCGGCGTTTTCAAATGTCGGTATGGTAATCCTACAAACAGAGTGAGTTTAAATTATAAATTAGGAATCCTCTGCGCCCGCGTAGCACCAGCGGCTAGAGTTGACATTAGCTCGTCTTAGGCTATTTTTTCTACCATTTTTTTATGACGTAGGGTTACAGACGGCCAAGTGGGTTTACTGATAATCAGTAAGGGTGTATTTTCAGAGCGACTTTTTTGGACGTCCCAAGTCAATTAAAAAAAAACCACTCATAAAATTAAAACCACACAATTTTATATACATTGTACACAATATAATACAATGAGTTTTAACATTACAAACATTGTTGACTTCAATTAAGACTGCATAAAAAATATCCAAATCTTAGAAACACTAACTGCAGTAAGTCTGTGAGGCCTGTCCCGCACGCGGTTTTGTTGAATCAATTGAGCATAACTTTGTGTCTATGTGTCATTTTTCGACTTAATATATATCAAAATGAAGCTAATTACATAACGCATTCGATTATAACTTTTGTATACTAAATACAATTTTATTTAAAAATAGGTTGGCCATAATGTGTTTGTCCCACCTCTAGCTACCAATATTACCTTGCGCAAATACCTGCTAATATCTCATCGGTGAAGGATCATATCGCCATGTTCACATTTTTGTGGAAGAGTACGTTAGTTGTGCTCCAGCTGTCACGTGGAGTGGACGTCCTACTACTGAGTTTTGTGTGCCTACCAAAGTGAGTCTTTCGCGCGATGTATTTTGGTTCGCTTAAAAGTAAATTCCGTGGATTCCTGTTGTACGATATATAATGGTTTTAATTAAATAGTTAATTTTTTATTTACTAGTTGACTTAGTCCTTATTTCACAGTAAAGAGCTTATATTAATCATGTATGTAGTTTAGCAGTAATCGCAAAAATACCTAATTGTCGTAATCCTCCGTGGCGTAATTTCGATGGCATTTTTGTCCATCGAAATTACAGATATGGCAGCGAAATTACACAATATGACTTATCTCGCAAAACACACGAGTACACCTCGACGTTTCGACCACATTACAGTGGCCGTGGTCACGAGTAGACCTCTAGTCTGTATTTACGTGACCGTAACGTAGTCGAAACGTCGAGGTTTCATTTACCAACTGTTTATTTTTTCTGAAACTGTAAACTTTTCAGGATTGTTATAAAACAAACCTTACATAACCTAACCTACAGGATAGTCCTAAAATATATCCTAAATAGTTTACAGTTTCAGAAAAAATAAACAGCTGGAAAATGAAACATTTGCCAAATTAATCATTTGGGAAAAACATAGTTGCGAAACGGCAGTACCCGGTTACATTAATAATAAGTTTGTAACCATGTTGATTGTGATATTTTATATTAATAATGACACATTCGAAATTATATAATATTTCTCACGTATTGTTCCTAAGAAAAACTTAAATAAATAGTTTTCCACTTTAATTTAATGTTTTATTAATCTAACTATACACGAATATGTACACGTACATAAATTTAATTATAGTTACATACATAAATCATAGTAATGGTTTATAATTTTGTACTTATTTCCTATGTAATTAATAAAGACGTAATTTCGCTGTCACTATAGTAATTTCGATGATGCTTTTTTTTCAATGTCGAATAACTACTAAATTATTGACTTTAAATTGGGGCCTTTTATAGCATTGAAATCCTAATCCGAAGGAGTATCTCAACGAGTGATCAATTTCACCAAAAGTAAAAAAAAAATTTTGCCCACGGAAATTACGTAAAAAAATTATTTCAAAAATCCACCCGTAAACACAAAAATACATTAGAACAGCGGTCGGCAACACGCGGCCCGAGACCTATCTCCTTGCGACTCGCGACTGTTTTGTAAATGATAGTCTTATAATTAAATTAAAAATAAAAATAATTTATAACAAGACATTAAATAAAGTCTATTGGAACATAAAATCAAAATATAATTAGAAACTAGAACTAAATATAACTTAAACTAAAACTACAAAGTAAACATATCGTCTAAATTTTCGGCCACAGGCATGGACCCCAAGATACTGGCCGCGTTACCTCTCTGAATTGCTATTCCTAATCTTTGTGAGAGGTAATTGCCAGCCCTGGGGTCGCCTGAGGCCAAAATCAGGCATGTAGACAAAACCTTAATGAAAAGTTTGGTGTCTTCTGACCATGGTCCCATTGTCTCAAAAGCAAGCGCCGCAAATTCGTGATAGATTGTTAAAGCTGAATATTTGCGGAGCTTGTTTATCTGAGCCTGCTTGGCGGCCGCCCCAGCCCTGAGTGCGGTGCTCTGGATGTGGGATGCGGCAAGAGTGTCGACACACGTCACGTCCCACACCAAAGTTCGTCCTAAGTTCCAAGGCACTAAGGTGGCACCATCGGGCCTTTATCCGTCGTCCCTCAACAAACCACATGGCTCCAGGGTTGTTGACGGATGAGGTCATTTAGTGCACCATGACGATATAAACGGCCAGCACTTCTTACACACGACAAACCATGGCGGCCTAGATGATCCACTTCTTCATTTATACCTGTAATATTTTTCTGAAGAGCGGAAAACACGATTTACCATCTCCTGTTATTGGTGCTTGATGGCGCGCTTTAGGTTTGAATTTCGGGGTAGAATTTGAAGTTCATCATCATCATCATATCCCAGCCTAAACTTCGTTTTTTTAGCATTAGAAAGAAGGTAAGCGATCTCGACATGTATTTTTAGTAAATTGCAATCCGGCCCGCGACCATCAAACAAAAATCAAGAGAAGATTTCGTATTGTTAGAAATTTCATTCTCATTGGCATTTCAGTAAATAACATAGCCAAAAATGCAACAACTTGGCCCGCCATATATTTCGTTAGTATATATTGGAACGCGAAGGAAAAAGTTTCCCCATTCACCAACGGTTGGTGAAATAGTGGCCTGTAAACAACGTTGTAAAACCCAAAACCTTACCGAATAGAATTCCCTATCTAATTATATTCAAGTACAAACAAATACTTGGAAACGCCCATCTTATAATTAACCATTTCCCTCCTGGAAATGAACGTCGAAGGGAAATATTAAATTACATTCCAACTTCAAATTAACCCAAACTTTTTGAGGGCAAATAACAACTGCCAGATCAACTTTTTCCTGTGATATTTCAGACATGCTAGGTGAATTATCTCGTTACAGTTTACGGCTTATACCGATTTTTTGATCAAAGCTTATTTAACTTATTGAATCAGACGTTACTTTACGGAGGTCCACATTAATGAACTGAAACAATTACGTTACTCACCCGCGGCCTTACCATAGTTACGTCTAACATTTGGTTTGGTAGCATAGCGTACGGTTGTGGTACCTACTCGGAAGATGAGCTCGAAACGCGTCAGTGTAGTTTGGTGGTGGTGATAGTTGGGTTTGTGTGATTTGTGTGTGTTTGTACAGTGTGGAGGTGGAGGAACTGCACGAACACGCATTTCTTACATAAACGCAACTATCGTAAGGTCGCGGGTGAGCAAAGTGATTGTTTCAGTTCATTAAAACTTAGCAAATTGGAGACTAGAAATACGTCTGATACTTTCCTAATTTAGTCTTGTCATAACCAGAATGATAACCAATTTCCACACACAAAACAAGACGCCTACAAGCATTATCGTTCTATGTGTTTGAAATAATCATGTATTAGAAAAATACATGTGATTTTTCCACTGACGTTCGATAAGCCAAAGGCTACTAGACGACCAGATGGTCTAATGGTTAGAGACCCTGACTATGAAGCTTGAGGTCCCGGGTTCGATTCCCGTGTCGGGGCAGATATTTGTATGAATAATACGAATGTTTGTTCTCGGGTCTTGGGTGTTTAATATGTATTTAAGTATGTATATCTATCTATATATGTAAGTATGTTTATCCGTTGCCTAGTACCCATAACACAAGCTTTGCTAAGCTTACTTTGGGACTAGGTCAATTGGTGTGAATTGTCCCGTGATATTTATTTATTTTATTTTTTTATTTTTAACACAGGGAAGATCAACCACTCGCGTGTTTTTTTACCCCCGTCACAAAAAGAGGTGTGTTATAAGTTTGATCGCTATGTATGTGTGTGTGTGTGTCTTGTATGGTTTAGAAATAATCGAGTGAGACCACTTATCTTTTCCACCATGTATATGTCCCGGAAAATTGCCGTCTATCAAAAGGCGCAAGAGGTGATGATGACGTTTTGATATTTACTGTGGAATGGTTCGACAATGCTATCAAAACCACGAAGTTTTTAGGCGGACTAACCTAATAAAAGGGCCTCAATAATTTACTTTCTAATTCATCACCTACCGACATCATTTAATACGTCCACTAAAATTTTGTATCAAAGAATATCTTATTTCCAAGACCACTTGACCAGAGCTCTAGTTGCCGTACAAATTTTATGGGACTCTGACCCCTATCGGTTGAAGGTATAAAGGGTTCCATGTACACATGTCAAACTTAGTGTTGTACTTATTTGTGTCAATTGAGATGTCGTAAAGAGTGGATCGAATTAACGGGATCGTAGGCATGACTTGGCAGCTTAGTGTTGAGATGAGGTTATAGTATCGTATCGATATTGATAAACAGGGCGTAATACAACATTTCACCCAAAGTCGCCGTGAATTTTCGTATTGTTTCATAACGTTTCGTGATTTCAAGCAGTTTCCATTTGCATTTAGTGCTATGGGTTGCTAATTGGAAGGTGGAAGTAATTAATTCCTTTTCCCTTAATGGTATTACTTCAAATGGTTACAGATAAGATAACCTCAAAAACAAGAATATATACAAATGTTGCTAGAACAGAGTATTCTAGATACGTTTTTTTTTAATTAATTAGCTTTTACCAGCTTCAAATTCACTAAAATAAAATATAAAACGGCAAAATCTAAACTAATTGATTTTGCGCAACATTGCGCTTAAATAAAGTTTAAACGAACAAAAATTAAATTTCAGTAGCGTCAAATAAAATTTTCACTAAAATTAAATATCGATATCGACAAATATTATCGATACTGGTGTTCCCATCTCTTCTATCACCCGTTGTGCCGCTCACGAATATCAAATTACAAAGTAAAACCCATCCCACGCCGAATCTTGAAATGTTTGTATGACCTCCCTCCCTCTCCCATATACGCGAAGGTACATTTGAGGAACAGTGACGGATACACTGAGGATGTACAGAAAACTAACAAGTGTAAGTAAACCCTAAGAAGTGTTTTGTGTGAATCGTTTTTGTCGGTGTTTTGGGATGTTTTTTTTAATGAAAAAGGTAAAGGCAAATTTATGTAAGTAAGTGGTTGTCGGTAAACACCCGCAACGCTGTGCGTTGCCGACACAGTAGGTTAAGATGCTAAGTTGTAGACTAAATAGGAAAACTACACAACTTAACAATTTTAAAACACCTAAAATTTTAAAATCAATGTATCAAAAAGTTAAAATCGTCTTAAACGATTTTAAAATTAGCTTTCTACTTACTCTTTGTCTGTCCCCATCTAAATGCTCTTCTCGTCCACTCAAAGGTTTACTGCTAGAGATCCCTTAACGGGATAAGTGCGCCGTCGTACCTACATCTTAATGTTTGTCGATTGTGATTAATTCTTTATTTTGTGCAATAAACGGTTTACATTCATTTCATACTAAATACAAACTGAAAATATAGATGCACAGAAAAACCCCAGAAAAAAGACCAATGCTGGGAATCGAACCCTGGTCCTCAGCATTCCGTGCTGCGTGCTAAACCCCTACACCACCACTGGTCTAGAGATTAGACACGAATCTTTCCTATACATCATACATTTCAGTCTGCTAAATCATCACCTTATGCAGTGACAAGCACACATCTATGTTACGCCCTCTATCGAGAGATTTCAACACTCCTTCGGAACTAACCGTAAGTTAGCTATGAAGTCGTATTTTTTTTTTTTTTTTAAATATATGATTTCACGGGATGACCGTAAAAGTAATAAAATAAAATGAAGTTAAAAAAATAAATACAAAAAGATACGACTTCATAGCTAACTGGTTTACATTCAGACATACACCGACATATAGCTGTATCACACGTGGCATATCTGGATTCAATTAATTATGTACTGACTGTGATGTTTCTACGGTTCCGTTTCGTACCCAAATGGTAAAAACGGGACCCTATTACTTAGACTCCACTGTCCGTCTGTCTGTCACCAGGCTGTATCTCATTTCGCCGCTACAACAAAAAATAATAAATATATAATCAAATTAAATATTAAGGGGTCCCGAATGACCAATATAAAATGCTCCCAGATTGCGTATATTTTACTTAGAAGCACAGCTCTGCTAACACTGGATTACGGCTGTTAACGGCGTATATGTTGACATAGGTACTTAAAGAATTTTACGCGACCTTCGGTGCGTAAGTCCGACTCGTACTTGGTTTTTTATTTTAAACAACAAGTAATAAAGGTCCAATTTTATTGAAATAAAACTAACATAAGTATAACCTTCACCGTAAAGCAAAAACATGAGGAGAGGAAACGCCTGAGAAGAAATTCAATGGTGTATGTGAAGTT